>CAUYWW010000145.1:212600-812600 GCA_963576845.1 Megachile leachella | reverse complement strand
TATCGCTAGAACTGTAATAATTATACTTATTACTTATATTATTATCAATATAACATGCATTATTACCCATATTATGCAGTTATTATTGCTAGAACTATAATAAATATACGTATTACTTTTATTGTCATCAATATAACATGCATTATTACCCATATTATGCAGTTATTATCGATAGAACTGTAATAAATATACTTATTACTTTTACTATTATCAATATATCATGCACTATTAGCCATATTTTACTATTATTATCGCTAGAACTATAATAATTATACTTATTACCCCCGATATTATCAATATAACATGCCTTATTACGCATATAATGCAGTTATTATCGCTAGAACTGTAATAAATATACTTACTACTTTCATTATCATCAATATAACATGCATTATTACCCATATTATGAAGTTATTATCGATAGAACGATAATAAATATACTTATTACTTTTATTATTATCAATATAACATGCATTATTACCCATATAATGCAGTTATTATCGCTAGAACTGTAATAATTATACTCATTACTTATATTATTAGCAATATAACGTGCATTATTACCCGTATTATGCAGTTATTATCGCTAGAACTGTAATAATTATACTTATTACTTATATTATTATCATTATAACATGCATTATTACCCATATAATGGAGGTATTATCGCTAGAATTGTAATAATTATACTTATTACTTATACTATTATCAATATAACATGCATTATTACCCATATTCTGCAGTTATTATCGCTAGAACTATAATAAATATACTTATTACTCCCAATATTATCAATATAACATGCATTATTACCCATATAATGCAGTTATTATCGCTAGAACTGTAATAATTATACTTATTACTTATATTGTTAGCAATATAACGTGCATTATTACCCATATTCTGCAGTTATTATCGCTAGAACTGTAATAATTGTACTCATTACTTATATTGTTAGCAATATAACGTGCATTATTACCCATATTATGCAGTTATTATCGCTAGAACTGTAATAATTATACTTATTACTTATATCATTATCAATATAACATGCATTATTACCCATATAATGCAGTTATTATCGCCAGAACTGTAATAATTATACTTATTACTTATATTATTCTCAATATAACATGCATTGTTACCCATATTATGCAGTTATTATCGCTAGAACTATAATAAATATACGTATTACTTTCATTATCATCAATATAACATGCATTATTACCCATATAATGGAGGTATTATCGCTAGAACTGTAATAATTATACTGATTACTTATACTATTATCAATATAACATGCATTATTACCCATATTCTGCAGTTATTATCGCTAGAACTATAATAAATATACTTATTACTCCCAATATTATCAATATAACGTGCATTATTACCCATATAATGCAGTTATTATCGCTAGAACTGTAACAATTATACTTATTACTTATATTATTATCAATATAACATGCATTATTACCCATATAATGGAGGTATTATTGCTAGAACTGTAATAATTATACTTATTACTTATACTATTAGCAATATAACGTGCATTGTTACCCATATAATGCAGTTATTATCGCCAGAACTGTAATAATTATACTTATTACTTATATTATTCTCAATATAAAATGCATTATTACCCATATTATGCAGTTATTATCGCAAGAACTATAATAAATATACTTATTACTTATATTATTATCAATGTAACATGCATTATTACCCATATAATGGAGGTATTATCGCAAGAACTGTAATAATTATACTTATTACTTATACTATTAGCAATATAACGTGCATTATTACCCATATAATGCAGTTATTATCGCCAGAACTGTAATAATTATACTTATTACTTATATTATTCTCAATATAACATGCATTGTTACCCATATTATGCAGTTATTATCGCTAGAACTATAATAAATATACGTATTACTTTCATTATCATCAATATAACATGCATTATTACCCATATAATGGAGGTATTATCGCTAGAACTGTAATAATTATACTGATTACTTATACTATTATCAATATAACATGCATTATTACCCATATTCTGCAGTTATTATCGCTAGAACTATAATAAATATACTTACTACTCCCAATATTATCAATATAACGTGCATTATTACCCATATAATGCAGTTATTATCGCTAGAACTGTAACAATTATACTTATTACTTATATTATTATCAATATAACATGCATTATTACCCATATAATGGAGGTATTATTGCTAGAACTGTAATAATTATACTTATTACTTATACTATTAGCAATATAACGTGCATTGTTACCCATATAATGCAGTTATTATCGCCAGAACTGTAATAATTATACTTATTACTTATATTATTCTCAATATAAAATGCATTATTACCCATATTATGCAGTTATTATCGCAAGAACTATAATAAATATACATATTACTTATATTATTATCAATGTAACATGCATTATTACCCATATAATGGAGGTATTATCGCAAGAACTGTAATAATTATACTTATTACTTATACTATTAGCAATATAACGTGCATTATTACCCACATAATGCAGTTATTATCGCCAGAACTGTAATAATTATACTTATTACTTATATTATTCTCAATATAACATGCATTATTACCCATATTATGCAGTTATTATCGCTAGAACTATAATAAATATACGTATTACTTTTATTATCATCAATATAACATGCATTATTACCCATATAATGCAGTTATTATCGCTAGAACTGAAATAATTATACTTATTACTTATATTGTTAGCAATATAACGTGCATTATTACCCATATAATGCAGTTATTATCGCTAGAACTGTAATAATTATACTTATTACTTATATTATTATCAATATAACATGCATTATTACCCATATTATGCAGTTATTATTGCTAGAACTATAATAAATATACGTATTACTTTTATTGTCATCAATATAACATGCATTATTACGCATATAATGCAGTTATTATCGCTAGAACTGTAATAAATATACTTATTACTCCCAATATTATCAATATAACATGCATTATTACCCATATAATGCAGTTATTATCGCTAGAACTGTAATAATTATACTTATTACTTATATTGTTAGCAATATAACGTGCATTATTACCCATATTCTGCAGTTATTATCGCCAGAACTGTAATAATTGTACTCATTACTTATATTATTAGCAATATAACGTGCATTATTACCCATATTATGCAGTTATTATCGCTAGAACTGTAATAATTATACTTATTACTTATATTGTTAGCAATATAACGTGCATTATTACCCATATAATGCAGTTATTATCGCCAGAACTGTAATAATTATACTTATTACTTATATTATTCTCAATATAACATGCATTATTACCCATATTATGCAGTTATTATCGCTAGAACTATAATAAATATACGTATTACTTTTATTATCATCAATATAACATGCATTATTACCCATATAATGCAGTTATTATCGCTAGAACTGAAATAATTATACTTATTACTTATATTGTTAGCAATATAACGTGCATTATTACCCATATAATGCAGTTATTATCGCTAGAACTGTAATAATTATACTTATTACTTATATTATTATCAATATAACATGCATTATTACCCATATTATGCAGTTATTATTGCTAGAACTATAATAAATATACGTATTACTTTTATTGTCATCAATATAACATGCATTATTACGCATATAATGCAGTTATTATCGCTAGAACTGTAATAAATATACTTACTACTTTCATTATCATCAATATAACATGCATTATTACCCATATTAAGAAGTTATTATCGATAGAACGATAATAAATATTCTTATTACTTTTATTATTATCAATATAACATGCATTATTACCCATATAATGCAGTTATTATCGCTAGAACTGTAATAATTATACTCATTACTTATATTATTAGCAATATAACGTGCATTGTTACCCACATAATGCAGTTATTATCGCTAGAACTGTAATAATTATACTTATTACTTATATTATTATCAATATAACATGCATTATTACCCATATAATGGAGGTATTATCGCGAGAACTGTAATAATTATACTTATTACTTGTACTATTAGCAATATAACGTGCATTATTACCCATATAATGCAGTTATTATCGCTAGAACAGTACTAATTATACTTATTACTTATATTATTAGCAATATAACATGCATTATTACCCATATAATGCAGTTATTATCGCTAGAACTGTAATAATTATACTTATTACTTATATTATTATCAATAAAACATGCATTATTACCCATGTAATGCAGTTATTATCGCTAGAACTGTAATAATTATACTTATTACTTATATTATTCTGAATATAACATGCATTATTACCCATATTATGCAGTTATTATCGCTAGAACTATAATAAATATACGTATTACTTTTATTATCATCACTGTAACATGCATTATTACCCATATTATGCAGTTATTATCGATAGCACTGTAATAGATATACTTATTACTCTTATTATTATCAATATAACATGCACTATTTGCCATATTTTACTATTATTATCGCTAGAACTATAATAATTATACTTATTACTCCCGATATTATCAATATAACATGCATTATTACCCATATAATGCAGTTATTATCGCTAGAACTATAATAAATATACTTATTACTCCCAATATTATCAATATAACATGCATTATTACCCATATAATGCAGTTATTATCGCTAGAACTGTAACAATTATACTTATTACTTATATTGTTAGCAATATAACGTGCATTATTACCCATATTCTGCAGTTATTATCGCTAGAACTATAATAAATATACTTATTACACACAATATTATCAATATAACATGCATTATTACCCATATAATGCAGTTATTATCGCTAGAACTGTAATAATTATATTTATTACTTATATTATTATCAATATAACATGCATTATTACCCATATAATGGAGGTATTATTGCTAGAACTGTAATAATTATACGTATTACTTATATTATTAGCAATATAACGTGCATTATTACCCATATTATGCAGTTATTATCGCTAGAACTGTAATAATTGTACTCATTACTTATATTATTAGCAATATAACGTGCATTATTACCCATATTATGCAGTTATTATCGCTAGAACTGTAATAATTATACTTATTACTTATATCATTATCAATATAACATGCATTATTACCCATATAATGGAGGTATTATCGCTAGAACTGTAATAATTATACTTATTACTTATATTATTATCAATATAACATGCATTATTACCCATATTATGCAGTTATTATCGCTAGAACTGTAATAATTATACTTATTACTTATATTGTTAGCAATATAACGTGCATTATTACCCATATAATGCAGTAATTATCGCTAGAACCGTAATAATTATACTTATTTCTTATATTATTATCAATATAACATGCATTATTACCCATATTATGCAGTTATTATTGCTAGAACTATAATAAATTTACGTATTACTTTTATTATCATCAATATAACATGCATTATTACCCATATTATGCAGTTATTATCGATATAAGTGTAATAAATATACTTATTACTTATATTATTATCAATATAACATGCATTATTACCCATATAATGGAGGTATTATCGCTAGAACTGTAATAATTATACTTATTACTTATATCATTATCAATATAACATGCATTATTACCCATATAATGGAGGTATTATCGCTAGAACTGTAATAATTATACTTATTAAATACTATTAGCAATATAACGTGCATTATTACCCATATAATGCAGTTATTATCGCCAGAACTGTAATAATTATACTTAATACTTATATTATTCTCAATATAACATGCATTATTACCCATATTATGCAGTTATTATCGCAAGAACTATAATAAATATACGTATTACTTTCATTATCATCAATATAACATGCATTATTACCCATATAATGGAGGTATTATCGCTAGAACTGTAATAATTATACTTATTACTTATACTATTATCAATATAACATGCATTATTACCCATATTCTGCAGTTATTATCGCTTGAACTGTAATAATTATACTTATTACTTATATTATTATCAATATAACATGCATTATTACCCATATTATGCAGTTATTATCGCTTGAACTGTAATAATTATACTTAATACTTATATTGTTAGCAATATAACGTGCATTCTTACCCATATTATGCAGTTATTATCGCAAGAACTATAATAAATATACGTATTACTTTCATTATCATCAATATAACATGCATTATTACCCATATAATGGAGGTATTATCGCTAGAACTGTAATAATTATACTTATTACTTATATTGTTAGCAATATAACGTGCATTATTACCCATATTATGCAGTTATTATCGCTAGAACTGTAATAATTATACTTATTACTTATATCATTATCAATATAACATGCATTATTACCCATATAATGGAGGTATTATCGCTAGAACTATAATAATTATACTTATTACCCCCGATATTATCAATATAACATGCCTTATTACGCATATAATGCAGTTATTATCGCTAGAACTGTAATAAATATACTTACTACTTTCATTATCATCAATATAACATGCATTATTACCCATATTAAGAAGTTATTATCGATAGAACGATAATAAATATACTTATTACTTTTATTATTATCAATATAACATGCATTATTACCCATATAATGCAGTTATTATCGCTAGAACTGTAATAATTATACTCATTACTTATATTATTAGCAATATAACGTGCATTATTACCCGTATTATGCAGTTATTATCGCTAGAACTGTAATAATTATACTTATTACTTATATTATTATCATTGTAACATGCATTATTACCCATATAATGGAGGTATTATCGCTAGAATTGTAATAATTATACTTATTACTTATACTATTATCAATATAACATGCATTATTACCCATATTCTGCAGTTATTATCGCTAGAACTATAATAAATATACTTATTACTCCCAATATTATCAATATAACATGCATTATTACCCATATAATGCAGTTATTATCGCTAGAACTGTAATAATTATACTTATTACTTATATTGTTAGCAATATAACGTGCATTATTACCCATATTCTGCAGTTATTATCGCTAGAACTGTAATAATTGTACTCATTACTTATATTGTTAGCAATATAACGTGCATTATTACCCATATTATGCAGTTATTATCGCTAGAACTGTAATAATTATACTTATTACTTATATCATTATCAATATAACATGCATTATTACCCATATAATGCAGTTATTATCGCCAGAACTGTAATAATTATACTTATTACTTATATTATTCTCAATATAACATGCATTGTTACCCATATTATGCAGTTATTATCGCTAGAACTATAATAAATATACGTATTACTTTCATTATCATCAATATAACATGCATTATTACCCATATAATGGAGGTATTATCGCTAGAACTGTAATAATTATACTGATTACTTATACTATTATCAATATAACATGCATTATTACCCATATTCTGCAGTTATTATCGCTAGAACTATAATAAATATACTTATTACTCCCAATATTATCAATATAACGTGCATTATTACCCATATAATGCAGTTATTATCGCTAGAACTGTAACAATTATACTTATTACTTATATTATTATCAATATAACATGCATTATTACCCATATAATGGAGGTATTATTGCTAGAACTGTAATAATTATACTTATTACTTATACTATTAGCAATATAACGTGCATTGTTACCCATATAATGCAGTTATTATCGCCAGAACTGTAATAATTATACTTATTACTTATATTATTCTCAATATAAAATGCATTATTACCCATATTATGCAGTTATTATCGCAAGAACTATAATAAATATACTTATTACTTATATTATTATCAATGTAACATGCATTATTACCCATATAATGGAGGTATTATCGCTAGAACTGTAATAATTGTACTCATTACTTATATTATTAGCAATATAACGTGCATTATTACCCATATAATGCAGTTATTATCGCTAGAACTGTAATAATTATACTTATTACTTATATTATTATCAATATAACATGCATTATTACCCATATTATGCAGTTATTATTGCTAGAACTATAATAAATATACGTATTACTTTTATTGTCATCAATATAACATGCATTATTACGCATATAATGCAGTTATTATCGCTAGAACTGTAATAAATATACTTATTACTCCCAATATTATCAATATAACATGCATTATTACCCATATAATGCAGTTATTATCGCTAGAACTGTAATAATTATACTTATTACTTATATTGTTAGCAATATAACGTGCATTATTACCCATATTCTGCAGTTATTATCGCTAGAACTGTAATAATTGTACTCATTACTTATATTATTAGCAATATAACGTGCATTATTACCCATATTATGCAGTTATTATCGCTAGAACTGTAATAATTATACTTATTACTTATATCATTATCAATATAACATGCATTATTACCCATATAATGGAGGTATTATCGCTAGAACTGTAATAATTATACTTATTACTTATATTATTATCAATATAACATGCATTATTACCCATATTATGCAGTTATTATCGCTAGAACTGTAATAATTATACTTATTACTTATATTGTTAGCAATATAACGTGCATTATTACCCATATAATGCAGTTATTATCGCCAGAACTGTAATAATTATACTTATTACTTATACTATTATCAATATAACATGCATTATTACCCATATTCTGCAGTTATTATCGCTAGAACTATAATAAATATACTTATTACTCCCAATATTATCAATATAACGTGCATTATTACCCATATAATGCAGTTATTATCGCTAGAACTGTAACAATTATACTTATTACTTATATTATTATCAATATAACATGCATTATTACCCATATAATGGAGGTATTATTGCTAGAACTGTAATAATTATACTTATTACTTATACTATTAGCAATATAACGTGCATTGTTACCCATATAATGCAGTTATTATCGCCAGAACTGTAATAATTATACTTATTACTTATATTATTCTCAATATAAAATGCATTATTACCCATATTATGCAGTTATTATCGCAAGAACTATAATAAATATACTTATTACTTATATTATTATCAATGTAACATGCATTATTACCCATATAATGGAGGTATTATCGCTAGAACTGTAATAATTGTACTCATTACTTATATTATTAGCAATATAACGTGCATTATTACCCATATAATGCAGTTATTATCGCTAGAACTGTAATAATTATACTTATTACTTATATTATTATCAATATAACATGCATTATTACCCATATTATGCAGTTATTATTGCTAGAACTATAATAAATATACGTATTACTTTTATTGTCATCAATATAACATGCATTATTACGCATATAATGCAGTTATTATCGCTAGAACTGTAATAAATATACTTATTACTCCCAATATTATCAATATAACATGCATTATTACCCATATAATGCAGTTATTATCGCTAGAACTGTAATAATTATACTTATTACTTATATTGTTAGCAATATAACGTGCATTATTACCCATATTCTGCAGTTATTATCGCTAGAACTGTAATAATTGTACTCATTACTTATATTATTAGCAATATAACGTGCATTATTACCCATATTATGCAGTTATTATCGCTAGAACTGTAATAATTATACTTATTACTTATATCATTATCAATATAACATGCATTATTACCCATATAATGGAGGTATTATCGCTAGAACTGTAATAATTATACTTATTACTTATATTATTATCAATATAACATGCATTATTACCCATATTATGCAGTTATTATCGCTAGAACTGTAATAATTATACTTATTACTTATATTGTTAGCAATATAACGTGCATTATTACCCATATAATGCAGTTATTATCGCCAGAACTGTAATAATTATACTTATTACTTATATTATTCTCAATATAACATGCATTATTACCCATATTATGCAGTTATTATCGCTAGAACTATAATAAATATACGTATTACTTTTATTATCATCAATATAACATGCATTATTACCCATATAATGCAGTTATTATCGCTAGAACTGAAATAATTATACTTATTACTTATATTGTTAGCAATATAACTTGCATTATTACCCATATAATGCAGTTATTATCGCTAGAACTGTAATAATTATACTTATTACTTATATTATTATCAATATAACATGCATTATTACCCATATTATGCAGTTATTATTGCTAGAACTATAATAAATATACGTATTACTTTTATTGTCATCAATATAACATGCATTATTACGCATATAATGCAGTTATTATCGCTAGAACTGTAATAAATATACTTACTACTTTCATTATCATCAATATAACATGCATTATTACCCATATTAAGAAGTTATTATCGATAGAACGATAATAAATATACTTATTACTTTTATTATTATCAATATAACATGCATTATTACCCATATAATGCAGTTATTATCGCTAGAACTGTAATAATTATACTCATTACTTATATTATTAGCAATATAACGTGCATTATTACCCGTATTATGCAGTTATTATCGCTAGAACTGTAATAATTATACTTATTACTTATATTATTATCAATACAACATGCATTATTACCCATATAATGGAGGTATTATCGCTAGAATTGTAATAATTATACTTATTACTTATACTATTATCAATATAACATGCATTATTACCCATATTCTGCAGTTATTATCGCTAGAACTATAATAAATATACTTATTACTCCCAATATTATCAATATAACATGCATTATTACCCATATAATGCAGTTATTATCGCTAGAACTGTAACAATTATACTTATTACTTATATTGTTAGCAATATAACGTGCATTATTACCCATATTCTGCAGTTATTATCGCTAGAACTATAATAAATATACTTATTACACACAATATTATCAATATAACATGCATTATTACCCATATAATGCAGTTATTATCGCTAGAACTGTAATAATTATACTTATTACTTATATTATTATCAATATAACATGCATTATTACCCATATAATGGAGGTATTATTGCTAGAACTGTAATAATTATACGTATTACTTATATTATTAGCAATATAACGTGCATTATTACCCATATTATGCAGTTATTATCGCTAGAACTGTAATAATTGTACTCATTACTTATATTATTAGCAATATAACGTGCATTATTACCCATATTATGCAGTTATTATCGCTAGAACTGTAATAATTATACTTATTACTTATATCATTATCAATATAACATGCATTATTACCCATATAATGGAGGTATTATCGCTAGAACTGTAATAATTATACTTATTACTTATATTATTATCAATATAACATGCATTATTACCCATATTATGCAGTTATTATCGCTAGAACTGTAATAATTATACTTATTACTTATATTGTTAGCAATATAACGTGCATTATTACCCATATAATGCAGTAATTATCGCTAGAACCGTAATAATTATACTTATTTCTTATATTATTATCAATATAACATGCATTATTACCCATATTATGCAGTTATTATTGCTAGAACTATAATAAATTTACGTATTACTTTTATTATCATCAATATAACATGCATTATTACCCATATTATGCAGTTATTATCGATATAACTGTAATAAATATACTTATTACTTATATTATTATCAATATAACATGCATTATTACCCATATAATGGAGGTATTATCGCTAGAACTGTAATAATTATACTTATTACTTATATCATTATCAATATAACATGCATTATTACCCATATAATGGAGGTATTATCGCTAGAACTGTAATAATTATACTTATTAAATACTATTAGCAATATAACGTGCATTATTACCCATATAATGCAGTTATTATCGCCAGAACTGTAATAATTATACTTAATACTTATATTATTCTCAATATAACATGCATTATTACCCATATTATGCAGTTATTATCGCAAGAACTATAATAAATATACGTATTACTTTCATTATGATCAATATAACATGCATTATTACCCTTATAATGGAGGTATTATCGCTAGAACTGTAATAATTATACTTATTACTTATATTATTATCAATATAACATGCATTATTACCCATATTATGCAGTTATTATCGATAGAACTGTAATAAATATACTTATTACTTTTACTATTATCAATATATCATGCACTATTAGCCATATTTTACTATTATTATCGCTAGAACTATAATAATTATACTTATTACCCCCGATATTATCAATATAACATGCCTTATTACGCATATAATGCAGTTATTATCGCTAGAACTGTAATAAATATACTTACTACTTTCATTATCATCAATATAACATGCATTATTACCCATATTAAGAAGTTATTATCGATAGAACGATAATAAATATACTTATTACTTTTATTATTATCAATATAACATGCATTATTACCCATATAATGCAGTTATTATCGCTAGAACTGTAATAATTATACTCATTACTTATATTATTAGCAATATAACGTGCATTATTACCCGTATTATGCAGTTATTATCGCTAGAACTGTAATAATTATACTTATTACTTATATTATTATCAATATAACATGCATTATTACCCATATAATGGAGGTATTATCGCTAGAATTGTAATAATTATACTTATTACTTATACTATTATCAATATAACATGCATTATTACCCATATTCTGCAGTTATTATCGCTAGAACTATAATAAATATACTTATTACTCCCAATATTATCAATATAACATGCATTATTACCCATATAATGCAGTTATTATCGCTAGAACTGTAATAATTATACTTATTACTTATATTGTTAGCAATATAACGTGCATTATTACCCATATTCTGCAGTTATTATCGCTAGAACTGTAATAATTGTACTCATTACTTATATTATTAGCAATATAACGTGCATTATTACCCATATTATGCAGTTATTATCGCTAGAACTGTAATAATTATACTTATTACTTATATCATTATCAATATAACATGCATTATTACCCATATAATGGAGGTATTATCGCTAGAACTGTAATAATTATACTTATTACTTATATTATTATCAATATAACATGCATTATTACCCATATTATGCAGTTATTATCGCTAGAACTGTAATAATTATACTTATTACTTATATTGTTAGCAATATAACGTGCATTATTACCCATATAATGCAGTAATTATCGCTAGAACTGTAATAATTATACTTATTTCTTATATTATTATCAATATAACATGCATTATTACCCATATTATGCAGTTATTATTGCTAGAACTATAATAAATTTACGTATTACTTTTATTATCATCAATATAACATGCATTATTACCCATATTATGCAGTTATTATCGATATAACTGTAATAAATATACTTATTACTTATATTATTATCAATATAACATGCATTATTACCCATATAATGGAGGTATTATCGCTAGAACTGTAATAATTATACTTATTACTTATACTATTAGCAATATAACGTGCATTATTACCCATATAATGCAGTTATTATCGCCAGAACTGTAATAATTATACTTATTACTTATATTATTCTCAATATAACATGCATTGTTACCCATGTTATACAGTTATTATCGCTAGAACTATAATAAATATACGTATTACTTTCATTATCATCAATATAACATGCATTATTACCCATATAATGGAGGTATTATCGCTAGAACTGTAATAATTATACTGATTACTTATACTATTATCAATATAACATGCATTATTACCCATATTCTGCAGTTATTATCGCTAGAACTATAATAAATATACTTATTACTCCCAATATTATCAATATAACGTGCATTATTACCCATATAATGCAGTTATTATCGCTAGAACTGTAACAATTATACTTATTACTTATATTATTATCAATATAACATGCATTATTACCCATATAATGGAGGTATTATTGCTAGAACTGTAATAATTATACTTATTACTTATACTATTAGCAATATAACGTGCATTGTTACCCATATAATGCAGTTATTATCGCCAGAACTGTAATAATTATACTTATTACTTATATTATTCTCAATATAAAATGCATTATTACCCATATTATGCAGTTATTATCGCAAGAACTATAATAAATATACTTATTACTTATATTATTATCAATGTAACATGCATTATTACCCATATAATGGAGGTATTATCGCAAGAACTGTAATAATTATACTTATTACTTATACTATTAGCAATATAACGTGCATTATTACCCACATAATGCAGTTATTATCGCCAGAACTGTAATAATTATACTTATTACTTATATTATTCTCAATATAACATGCATTATTACCCATATTATGCAGTTATTATCGCTAGAACTATAATAAATATACGTATTACCTTTATTATCATCAATATAACATGCATTATTACCCATATAATGCAGTTATTATCGCTAGAACTGAAATAATTATACTTATTACTTATATTGTTAGCAATATAACGTGCATTATTACCCATATAATGCAGTTATTATCGCTAGAACTGTAATAATTATACTTATTACTTATATTATTATCAATATAACATGCATTATTACCCATATTATGCAGTTATTATTGCTAGAACTATAATAAATATACGTATTACTTTTATTGTCATCAATATAACATGCATTATTACCCATATTATGCAGTTATTATCGATAGAACTGTAATAAATATACTTATTACTTATATTATTATCAATATAACATGCATTATTACCCATATAATGGAGGTATTATCGCTAGAACTGTAATAATTATACTTATTACTTATACTATTATCAATATAACATGCATTATTACCCATATTCTGCAGTTATTATCGCTAGAACTATAATAAATATACTTATTACTCCCAGTATTATCAATATAACATGCATTAGTACCCATATAATGCAGTTATTATCGCAAGAACTATAATAAATATACGTATTACTTTCATTATCATCAATATAACATGCATTATTACCCATATAATGGAGGTATTATCGCTAGAACTGTAATAATTATACTTATTACTTATATTGTTAGCAATATAACGTGCATTATTACCCATATTATGCAGTTATTATCGCTAGAACTGTAATAATTATACTTATTACTTATATCATTATCAATATAACATGCATTGTTACCCATATAATGGAGGTATTATCGCTAGAACTGTAATAATTATACTTATTACTTATATTATTATCAATATAACATGCATTATTACCCATATTATGCAGTTATTATTGCTAGAACTATAATAAATATACGTATTACTTTTATTGTCATCAATATAACATGCATTATTACCCATATTATGCAGTTATTATCGATAGAACTGTAATAAATATACTTATTACTTTTACTATTATCAATATATCATGCACTATTAGCCATATATTACTATTATTATCGCTAGAACTATAATAATTATACTTATTACCCCCGATATTATCAATATAACATGCCTTATTACGCATATAATGCAGTTATTATCGCTAGAACTGTAATAAATATACTTACTACTTTCATTATCATCAATATAACATGCATTATTACCCATATTAAGAAGTTATTATCGATAGAACGATAATAAATATACTTATTACTTTTATTATTATCAATATAACATGCATTATTACCCATATAATGCAGTTATTATCGCTAGAACTGTAATAATTATACTCATTACTTATATTATTAGCAGTATAACGTGCATTATTACCCGTATTATGCAGTTATTATCGCTAGAACTGTAATAATTATACTTATTACTTATATTATTATCATTATAACATGCATTATTACCCATATAATGGAGGTATTATCGCTAGAATTGTAATAATTATACTTATTACTTATACTATTATCAATATAACATGCATTATTACCCATATTCTGCAGTTATTATCGCTAGAACTATAATAAATATACTTATTACTCCCAATATTATCAATATAACATGCATTATTACCCATATAATGCAGTTATTATCGCTAGAACTGTAATAATTATACTTATTACTTATATTGTTAGCAATATAACGTGCATTATTACCCATATTCTGCAGTTATTATCGCTAGAACTGTAATAATTTTACTCATTACTTATATTGTTAGCAATATAACGTGCATTATTACCCATATTATGCAGTTATTATCGCTAGAACTGTAATAATTATACTTATTACTTATATCATTATCAATATAACATGCATTATTACCCATATAATGCAGTTATTATCGCCAGAACTGTAATAATTATACTTATTACTTATATTATTCTCAATATAACATGCATTGTTACCCATATTATGCAGTTATTATCGCTAGAACTATAATAAATATACGTATTACTTTCATTATCATCAATATAACATGCATTATTACCCATATAATGGAGGTATTATCGCTAGAACTGTAATAATTATACTGATTACTTATACTATTATCAATATAACATGCATTATTACCCATATTCTGCAGTTATTATCGCTAGAACTGTAATAATTATACTTATTACTTATATCATTATCAATATAACATGCATTATTACCCATATAATGGAGGTATTATCGCTAGAACTGTAATAATTATACTTATTAAATACTATTAGCAATATAACGTGCATTATTACCCATATAATGCAGTTATTATCGCCAGAACTGTAATAATTATACTTAATACTTATATTATTCTCAATATAACATGCATTATTACCCATATTATGCAGTTATTATCGCAAGAACTATAATAAATATACGTATTACTTTCATTATCATCAATATAACATGCATTATTACCCATATAATGGAGGTATTATCGCTAGAACTGTAATAATTATACTTATTACTTATACTATTATCAATATAACATGCATTATTACCCATATTCTGCAGTTATTATCGCTTGAACTGTAATAATTATACTTATTACTTATATTATTATCAATATAACATGCATTATTACCCATATTATGCAGTTATTATCGCTTGAACTGAAATAATTATACTTATTACTTATATTGTTAGCAATATAACGTGCATTATTACCCATATAATGCAGTTATTATCGCTAGAACTGTAATAATTATACTTATTACTTATATCATTATCAATATAACATGCATTATTACCCATATTATGCAGTTATTATCGCTAGAACTGTAATAATTATACTTATTACTTATATTGTTAGCAATATAACGTGCATTATTACCCATATAATGCAGTTATTATCGCCAGAACTGTAATAATTATACTTATTACTTATATTATTCTCAATATAACATGCATTATTACCCATATTATGCAGTTATTATCGCTAGAACTATAATAAATATACGTATTACTTTTATTATCATCAATATAACATGCATTATTACCCATATAATGCAGTTATTATCGCTAGAACTGAAATAATTATACTTATTACTTATATTGTTAGCAATATAACGTGCATTATTACCCATATAATGCAGTTATTATCGCTAGAACTGTAATAATTATACTTATTACTTATATTATTATCAATATAACATGCATTATTACCCATATTATGCAGTTATTATTGCTAGAACTATAATAAATATACGTATTACTTTTATTGTCATCAATATAACATGCATTATTACGCATATAATGCAGTTATTATCGCTAGAACTGTAATAAATATACTTACTACTTTCATTATCATCAATATAACATGCATTATTACCCATATTAAGAAGTTATTATCGATAGAACGATAATAAATATACTTATTACTTTTATTATTATCAATATAACATGCATTATTACCGATATAATGCAGTTATTATCGCTAGAACTGTAATAATTATACTCATTACTTATATTATTAGCAATATAACGTGCATTATTACCCGTATTATGCAGTTATTATCGCCAGAACTGTAATAATTATACTTAATACTTATATTATTCTCAATATAACATGCATTATTACCCATATAATGGAGGTATTATCGCAAGAACTATAATAAATATACGTATTACTTTCATTATCATCAATATAACATGCATTATTACCCATATAATGGAGGTATTATCGCTAGAACTGTAATAATTATACTTATTACTTATACTATTATCAATATAACATGCATTATTACCCATATAATGCAGTTATTATCGCTAGAACTGTAATAATTATACTTATTACTTATATCATTATCAATATAACATGCATTCTTACCCATATAATGGAGGTATTATCGCTAGAACTGTAATAATTATACTTATTAAATACTATTAGCAATATAACGTGCATTATTACCCATATAATGCAGTTATTATCGCCAGAACTGTAATAATTATACTTATTACTTATATTATTCTCAATATAACATGCATTATTACCCATATTATGCAGTTATTATCGCAAGAACTATAATAAATATACGTATTACTTTCATTATCATCAATATAACATGCATTATTACCCATATAATGGAGGTATTATCGCTAGAACTGTAATAATTATACTTATTACTTATATTGTTAGCAATATAACGTGCATTATTACCCATATTATGCAGTTATTATCGCTAGAACTGTAATAATTATACTTATTACTTATATCATTATCAATATAACATGCATTATTACCCATATAATGGAGGTATTATCGCTAGAACTGTAATAATTATACTTATTACTTATATTATTATCAATATAACATGCATTATTACCCATATTATGCAGTTATTATTGCTAGAACTATAATAAATATACGTATTACTTTTATTGTCATCAATATAACATGCATTATTACCCATATTATGCAGTTATTATCGATAGAACTGTAATAAATATACTTATTACTTTTACTATTATCAATATATCATGCACTATTAGCCATATATTACTATTATTATCGCTAGAACTATAATAATTATACTTATTACCCCCGATATTATCAATATAACATGCCTTATTACGCATATAATGCAGTTATTATCGCTAGAACTGTAATAAATATACTTACTACTTTCATTATCATCAATATAACATGCATTATTACCCATATTAAGAAGTTATTATCGATAGAACGATAATAAATATACTTATTACTTTTATTATTATCAATATAACATGCATTATTACCCATATAATGCAGTTATTATCGCTAGAACTGTAATAATTATACTCATTACTTATATTATTAGCAATATAACGTGCATTATTACCCGTATTATGCAGTTATTATCACTAGAACTGTAATAATTATACTTATTACTTATATTATTATCATTATAACATGCATTATTACCCATATAATGGAGGTATTATCGCTAGAATTGTAATAATTATACTTATTACTTATACTATTATCAATATAACATGCATTATTACCCATATTCTGCAGTTATTATCGCTAGAACTATAATAAATATACTTATTACTCCCAATATTATCAATATAACATGCATTATTACCCATATAATGCAGTTATTATCGCTAGAACTGTAATAATTATACTTATTACTTATATTGTTAGCAATATAACGTGCATTATTACCCATATTCTGCAGTTATTATCGCTAGAACTGTAATAATTTTACTCATTACTTATATTGTTAGCAATATAACGTGCATTATTACCCATATTATGCAGTTATTATCGCTAGAACTGTAATAATTATACTTATTACTTATATCATTATCAATATAACATGCATTATTACCCATATAATGCAGTTATTATCGCCAGAACTGTAATAATTATACTTATTACTTATATTATTCTCAATATAACATGCATTGTTACCCATATTATGCAGTTATTATCGCTAGAACTATAATAAATATACGTATTACTTTCATTATCATCAATATAACATGCATTATTACCCATATAATGGAGGTATTATCGCTAGAACTGTAATAATTATACTGATTACTTATACTATTATCAATATAACATGCATTATTACCCATATTCTGCAGTTATTATCGCTAGAACTGTAATAATTATACTTATTACTTATATCATTATCAATATAACATGCATTATTACCCATATAATGGAGGTATTATCGCTAGAACTGTAATAATTATACTTATTAAATACTATTAGCAATATAACGTGCAGTATTACCCATATAATGCAGTTATTATCGCCAGAACTGTAATAATTATACTTAATACTTATATTATTCTCAATATAACATGCATTATTACCCATATTATGCAGTTATTATCGCAAGAACTATAATAAATATACGTATTACTTTCATTATCATCAATATAACATGCATTATTACCCATATAATGGAGGTATTATCGCTAGAACTGTAATAATTATACTTATTACTTATACTATTATCAATATAACATGCATTATTACCCATATTCTGCAGTTATTATCGCTTGAACTGTAATAATTATACTTATTACTTATTATATTATCAATATAACATGCATTATTACCCATATTATGCAGTTATTATCGCTTGAACTGAAATAATTATACTTATTACTTATATTGTTAGCAATATAACGTGCATTATTACCCATATAATGCAGTTATTATCGGTAGAACTGTAATAATTATACTTATTACTTATATCATTATTAATATAACATGCATTATTACCCATATTATGCAGTTATTATCGCTAGAACTGTAATAATTATACTTATTACTTATATTGTTAGCAATATAACGTGCATTATTACCCATATAATGCAGTTATTATCGCCAGAACTGTAATAATTATACTTATTACTTATATTATTCTCAATATAACATGCATTATTACCCATATTATGCAGTTATTATCGCTAGAACTATAATAAATATACGTATTACTTTTATTATCATCAATATAACATGCATTATTACCCATATAATGCAGTTATTATCGCTAGAACTGAAATAATTATACTTATTACTTATATTGTTAGCAATATAACGTGCATTATTACCCATATAATGCAGTTATTATCGCTAGAACTGTAATAATTATACTTATTACTTATATTATTATCAATATAACATGCATTATTACCCATATTATGCAGTTATTATTGCTAGAACTATAATGAATATACGTATTACTTTTATTGTCATCAATATAACATGCATTATTACGCATATAATGCAGTTATTATCGCTAGAACTGTAATAAATATACTTACTACTTTCATTATCATCAATATAACATGCATTATTACCCATATTAAGAAGTTATTATCGATAGAACGATAATAAATATACTTATTACTTTTATTATTATCAATATAACATGCATTATTACCCATATAATGCAGTTATTATCGCTAGAACTGTAATAATTATACTCATTACTTATATTATTAGCAATATAACGTGCATTATTACCCGTATTATGCAGTTATTATCGCTAGAACTGTAATAATTATACTTATTACTTATATTATTATCAATACAACATGCATTATTACCCATATAATGGAGGTATTATCGCTAGAATTGTAATAATTATACTTATTACTTATACTATTATCAATATAACATGCATTATTACCCATATTCTGCAGTTATTATCGCTAGAACTATAATAAATATACTTATTACTCCCAATATTATCAATATAACATGCATTATTACCCATATAATGCAGTTATTATCGCTAGAACTGTAACAATTATACTTATTACTTATATTGTTAGCAATATAACGTGCATTATTACCCATATTATGCAGTTATTATCGCTAGAACTGTAATAATTATACTTATTACTTATATCATTATCAATATAACATGCATTATTACCCATATAATGCAGTTATTATCGCCAGAACTGTAATAATTATACTTATTACTTATATTATTCTCAATATAACATGCATTGTTACCCATATTATGCAGTTATTATCGCTAGAACTATAATAAATATACGTATTACTTTCATTATCATCAATATAACATGCATTATTACCCATATTCTGCAGTTATTATCGCTAGAACTGTAATAATTATACTTATTACTTATATCATTATCAATATAACATGCATTATTACCCATATAATGGAGGTATTATCGCTAGAACTGTAATAATTATACTTATTAAATACTATTAGCAATATAACGTGCAGTATTACCCATATAATGCAGTTATTATCGCCAGAACTGTAATAATTATACTTAATACTTATATTATTCTCAATATAACATGCATTATTACCCATATTATGCAGTTATTATCGCAAGAACTATAATAAATATACGTATTACTTTCATTATCATCAATATAACATGCATTATTACCCATATAATGGAGGTATTATCGCTAGAACTGTAATAATTATACTTATTACTTATACTATTATCAATATAACATGCATTATTACCCATATTCTGCAGTTATTATCGCTTGAACTGTAATAATTATACTTATTACTTATATTATTATCAATATAACATGCATTATTACCCATATTATGCAGTTATTATCGCTTGAACTGAAATAATTATACTTATTACTTATATTGTTAGCAATATAACGTGCATTATTACCCATATAATGCAGTTATTATCGCTAGAACTGTAATAATTATACTTATTACTTATATCATTATTAATATAACATGCATTATTACCCATATTATGCAGTTATTATCGCTAGAACTGTAATAATTATACTTATTACTTATATTGTTAGCAATATAACGTGCATTATTACCCATATAATGCAGTTATTATCGCCAGAACTGTAATAATTATACTTATTACTTATATTATTCTCAATATAACATGCATTATTACCCATATTATGCAGTTATTATCGCTAGAACTATAATAAATATACGTATTACTTTTATTATCATCAATATAACATGCATTATTACCCATATAATGCAGTTATTATCGCTAGAACTGAAATAATTATACTTATTACTTATATTGTTAGCAATATAACGTGCATTATTACCCATATAATGCAGTTATTATCGCTAGAACTGTAATAATTATACTTATTGCTTATATTATTATCAATATAACATGCATTATTACCCATATTATGCAGTTATTATTGCTAGAACTATAATAAATATACGTATTACTTTTATTGTCATCAATATAACATGCATTATTACGCATATAATGCAGTTATTATCGCTAGAACTGTAATAAATATACTTACTACTTTCATTATCATCAATATAACATGCATTATTACCCATATTAAGAAGTTATTATCGATAGAACGATAATAAATATACTTATTACTTTTATTATTATCAATATAACATGCATTATTACCCATATAATGCAGTTATTATCGCTAGAACTGTAATAATTATACTCATTACTTATATTATTAGCAATATAACGTGCATTATTACCCGTATTATGCAGTTATTATCGCTAGAACTGTAATAATTATACTTATTACTTATATTATTATCAATACAACATGCATTATTACCCATATAATGGAGGTATTATCGCTAGAATTGTAATAATTATACTTATTACTTATACTATTATCAATATAACATGCATTATTACCCATATTCTGCAGTTATTATCGCTAGAACTATAATAAATATACTTATTACTCCCAATATTATCAATATAACATGCATTATTACCCATATAATGCAGTTATTATCGCCAGAACTGTAACAATTATACTTATTACTTATATTGTTAGCAATATAACGTGCATTATTACCCATATTCTGCAGTTATTATCGCTAGAACTATAATAAATATACTTATTACACACAATATTATCAATATAACATGCATTATTACCCATATAATGCAGTTATTATCGCTAGAACTGTAATAATTATACTCATTACTTATATTATTAGCAATATAACGTGCATTATTACCCGTATTATGCAGTTATTATCGCTAGAACTGTAATAATTATACTTATTACTTATATTGTTAGCAATATAACGTGCATTATTACCCATATAATGCAGTAATTATCGCTAGAACCGTAATAATTATACTTATTTCTTATATCATTATCAATATAACATGCATTATTACCCATAGAATGGAGGTATTATCGCTAGAACTGTAATAATTATACTTATTAAATACTATTATCAATATAACATGCATTATTACCCATATTATGCAGTTATTATTGCTAGAACTATAATAAATTTACGTATTACTTTTATTATCATCAATATAACATGCATTATTACCCATATTATGCAGTTATTATCGATATAACTGTAATAAATATACTTATTACTTATATTATTATCAATATAACATGCATTATTACCCATATAATGGAGGTATTATCGCTAGAACTGTAATAATTATACTTATTACTTATATCATTATCAATATAACATGCATTATTACCCATATAATGGAGGTATTATCGCTAGGACTGTAATAATTATACTTATTAAATACTATTAGCAATATAACGTGCATTATTACCCATATAATGCAGTTATTATCGCCAGAACTGTAATAATTATACTTAATACTTATATTATTCTCAATATAACATGCATTATTACCCATATTATGCAGTTATTATCGCAAGAACTATAATAAATATACGTATTACTTTCATTATGATCAATATAACATGCATTATTACCCTTATAATGGAGGTATTATCGCTAGAACTGTAATAATTATACTTATTACTTATATTATTATCAATATAACATGCATTATTACCCATATTATGCAGTTATTATCGCTTGAACTGTAATAATTATACTTAATACTTATATTGTTAGCAATATAACGTGCATTCTTACCCATATTATGCAGTTATTATCGCAAGAACTATAATAAATATACGTATTACTTTCATTATCATCAATATAACATGCATTATTACCCATATAATGGAGGTATTATCGCTAGAACTGTAATAATTATACTTATTACTTATATTATTCTCAATATAACATGCATTGTTACCCATATTATGCAGTTATTATCGCTAGAACTATAATAAATATACGTATTACTTTCATTATCATCAATATAACATGCATTATTACCCATATTATGCAGTTATTATCGATAGAACTGTAATAAATATACTTATTACTTTTACTATTATCAATATATCATGCACTATTAGCCATATTTTACTATTATTATCGCAAGAACTATAATAATTATACTTATTACCCCCGATATTATCAATATAACATGCCTTATTACGCATATAATGCAGTTATTATCGCTAGAACTGTAATAAATATACTTACTACTTTCATTATCATCAATATAACATGCATTATTACCCATATTAAGAAGTTATTATCGATAGAACGATAATAAATATACTTATTACTTTTATTATTATCAATATAACATGCATTATTACCCATATAATGCAGTTATTATCGCTAGAACTGTAATAATTATACTCATTACTTATATTATTAGCAATATAACGTGCATTATTACCCGTATTATGCAGTTATTATCGCTAGAACTGTAATAATTATACTTATTACTTATATTATTATCAATATAACATGCATTATTACCCATATAATGGAGGTATTATCGCTAGAATTGTAATAATTATACTTATTACTTATACTATTATCAATATAACATGCATTATTACCCATATTCTGCAGTTATTATCGCTAGAACTATAATAAATATACTTATTACTCCCAATATTATCAATATAACATGCATTATTACCCATATAATGCAGTTATTATCGCTAGAACTGTAATAATTGTACTCATTACTTATATTATTAGCAATATAACGTGCATTATTACCCATATTATGCAGTTATTATCGCTAGAACTGTAATAATTATACTTATTACTTATATCATTATCAATATAACATGCATTATTACCCATATAATGGAGGTATTATCGCTAGAACTGTAATAATTATACTTATTACTTATACTATTAGCAATATAACGTGCATTATTACCCATATAATGCAGTTATTATCGCCAGAACTGTAATAATTATACTTATTACTTATATTATTCTCAATATAACATGCATTGTTACCCATATTATGCAGTTATTATCGCTAGAACTATAATAAATATACGTATTACTTTCATTATCATCAATATAACATGCATTATTACCCATATAATGGAGGTATTATCGCTAGAACTGTAATAATTATACTGATTACTTATTCTATTATCAATATAACATGCATTATTACCCATATTCTGCAGTTATTATCGCTAGAACTATAATAAATATACTTATTACTCCCAATATTATCAATATAACGTGCATTATTACCCATATAATGCAGTTATTATCGCTAGAACTGTAACAATTATACTTATTACTTATATTATTATCAATATAACATGCATTATTACCCATATAATGGAGGTATTATTGCTAGAACTGTAATAATTATACTTATTACTTATACTATTAGCAATATAACGTGCATTGTTACCCATATAATGCAGTTATTATTGCTAGAACTGTAATAATTGTACTCATTACTTATATTATTAGCAATATAACGTGCATTATTACCCATATTATGCAGTTATTATCGCTAGAACTGTAATAATTATACTTATTACTTATATCATTATCAATATAACATGCATTATTACCCATATAATGGAGGTATTATCGCTAGAACTGTAATAATTATACTTATTAAATACTATTAGCAATATAACGTGCATTATTACCCATATAATGCAGTTATTATCGCCAGAACTGTAATAATTATACTTAATACTTATATTATTCTCAATATAACATGCATTATTACCCATATTATGCAGTTATTATCGCAAGAACTATAATAAATATACGTATTACTTTCATTATCATCAATATAACATGCATTATTACCCATATAATGGAGGTATTATCGCTAGAACTGTAATAATTATACTTATTACTTATACTATTATCAATATAACATGCATTATTACCCATATTCTGCAGTTATTATCGCTTGAACTGTAATAATTATACTTATTACTTATATTATTATCAATATAACATGCATTATTACCCATATTATGCAGTTATTATCGCTTGAACTGAAATAATTATACTTATTACTTATATTGTTAGCAATATAACGTGCATTATTACCCATATAATGCAGTTATTGTCGCTAGAACTGTAATAATTATACTTATTACTTATATCATTATCAATATAACATG
The DNA here is from genome assembly GCA_963576845.1 of Megachile leachella. NCBI lineage: Eukaryota > Metazoa > Arthropoda > Insecta > Hymenoptera > Megachilidae > Megachile > Megachile leachella. Next base: position 785,337 of record CAUYWW010000145.1, on the reverse strand, counting down.
CATTATTACCCATATAATGGAGGTATTATCGCTAGAACTGTAATAATTATACTTATTAAATACTATTAGCAATATAACGTGCATTATTACCCATATAATGCAGTTATTATCGCCAGAACTGTAATAATTATACTTATTACTTATATTATTCTCAATATAACATGCATTATTACCCATATTATGCAGTTATTATCGCAAGAACTATAATAAATATACGTATTACTTTCATTATCATCAATATAACATGCATTATTACCCATATAATGGAGGTATTATCGCTAGAACTGTAATAATTATACTTATTACTTATATTGTTAGCAATATAACGTGCATTATTACCCATATTATGCAGTTATTATCGCTAGAACTGTAATAATTATACTTATTACTTATATCATTATCAATATAACATGCATTATTACCCATATAATGGAGGTATTATCGCTAGAACTGTAATAATTATACTTATTAATTATATTATTATCAATATAACATGCATTATTACCCATATTATGCAGTTATTATTGCTAGAACTATAATAAATATACGTATTACTTTTATTGTCATCAATATAACATGCATTATTACCCATATTATGCAGTTATTATCGATAGAACTGTAATAAATATACTTATTACTTATACTATTATCAATATAACATGCATTATTACCCATATTCTGCAGTTATTATCGCTAGAACTATAATAAATATACTTATTACTCCCAATATTATCAATATAACATGCATTATTACCCATATAATGCAGTTATTATCGCTAGAACTGTAATAATTATACTTATTACTTATATTGTTAGCAATATAACGTGCATTATTACCCATATTCTGCAGTTATTATCGCTAGAACTGTAATAATTGTACTCATTACTTATATTGTTAGCAATATAACGTGCATTATTACCCATATTATGCAGTTATTATCGCTAGAACTGTAATAATTATACTTATTACTTATATCATTATCAATATAACATGCATTATTACCCATATAATGCAGTTATTATCGCCAGAACTGTAATAAACATACTTATTACTTTTACTATTATCAATATATCATGCACTATTAGCCATATTTTACTATTATTATCGCTAGAACTATAATAATTATACTTATTACCCCCGATATTATCAATATAACATGCCTTATTACGCATATAATGCAGTTATTATCGCTAGAACTGTAATAAATATACTTACTACTTTCATTATCATCAATATAACATGCATTATTACCCATATTAAGAAGTTATTATCGATAGAACGATAATAAATATACTTATTACTTTTATTATTATCAATATAACATGCATTATTACCCATATAATGCAGTTATTATCGCTAGAACTGTAATAATTATACTCATTACTTATATTATTAGCAATATAACGTGCATTATTACCCGTATTATGCAGTTATTATCGCTAGAACTGTAATAATTATACTTATTACTTATATTATTATCAATATAACATGCATTATTACCCATATAATGGAGGTATTATCGCTAGAATTGTAATAATTATACTTATTACTTATACTATTATCAATATAACATGCATTATTACCCATATTCTGCAGTTATTATCGCTAGAACTATAATAAATATACTTATTACTCCCAATATTATCAATATAACATGCATTATTACCCATATAATGCAGTTATTATCGCTAGAACTGTAATAATTATACTTATTACTTATATTGTTAGCAATATAACGTGCATTACTACCCATATTCTGCAGTTATTATCGCTAGAACTGTAATAATTGTACTCATTACTTATATTGTTAGCAATATAACGTGCATTATTACCCATATTATGCAGTTATTATCGCTAGAACTGTAATAATTATACTTATTACTTATATCATTATCAATATAACATGCATTATTACCCATATAATGCAGTTATTATCGCCAGAACTGTAATAATTATACTTATTACTTATATTATTATCAATATAACATGCATTATTACCCATATTATGCAGTTATTATCGCTTGAACTGAAATAATTTTACTTATTACTTATATTGTTAGCAATATAACGTGCATTATTACCCATATAATGCAGTTATTATCGCTAGAACTGTAATAATTATACTTATTACTTATATCATTATCAATATAACATGCATTATTACCCATATAATGGAGGTACTATCGCTAGAACTGTAATAATTATACTTATTAAATACTATTAGCAATATAACGTGCATTATTACCCATATAATGCAGTTATTATCGCCAGAACTGTAATAATTATACTTATTACTTATATTATTCTCAATATAACATGCATTATTACCCATATTATGCAGTTATTATCGCAAGAACTATAATAAATATACGTATTACTTTCATTATCATCAATATAACATGCATTATTACCCATATAATGGAGGTATTATCGCTAGAACTGTAATAATTATACTTATTACTTATATTGTTAGCAATATAACGTGCATTATTACCCATATTATGCAGTTATTATCGCTAGAACTGTAATAATTATACTTATTACTTATATTGTTAGCAATATAACGTGCATTATTACCCATATAATGCAGTAATTATCGCTAGAACCGTAATAATTATACTTATTTCTTATATCATTATCAATATAACATGCATTATTACCCATATAATGGAGGTATTATCGCTAGAACTGTAATAATTATACTTATTAAATACTATTATCAATATAACATGCATTATTACCCATATTATGCAGTTATTATTGCTAGAACTATAATAAATTTACGTATTACTTTTATTATCATCAATATAACATGCATTATTACCCATATTATGCAGTTATTATCGATATAACTGTAATAAATATACTTATTACTTATATTATTATCAATATAACATGCATTATTACCCATATAATGGAGGTATTATCGCTAGAACTGTAATAATTATACTTATTACTTAAATCATTATCAATATAACATGCATTATTACCCATATAATGGAGGTATTATCGCTAGAACTGTAATAATTATACTTATTAAATACTATTAGCAATATAACGTGCATTATTACCCATATAATGCAGTTATTATCGCCAGAACTGTAATAATTATACTTAATACTTATATTATTCTCAATATAACATGCATTATTACCCATATTATGCAGTTATTATCGCAAGAACTATAATAAATATACGTATTACTTTCATTATGATCAATATAACATGCATTATTACCCTTATAATGGAGGTATTATCGCTAGAACTGTAATAATTATACTTATTACTTATATTATTATCAATATAACATGCATTATTACCCATATTATGCAGTTATTATCGCTTGAACTGTAATAATTATACTTAATACTTATATTGTTAGCAATATAACGTGCATTCTTACCCATATTATGCAGTTATTATCGCAAGAACTATAATAAATATACGTATTACTTTCATTATCATCAATATAACATGCATTATTACCCATATAATGGAGGTATTATCGCTAGAACTGTAATAATTATACTTATTACTTATATTATTCTCAATATAACATGCATTGTTACCCATATTATGCAGTTATTATCGCTAGAACTATAATAAATATACGTATTACTTTCATTATCATCAATATAACATGCATTATTACCCATATTATGCAGTTATTATCGATAGAACTGTAATAAATATACTTATTACTTTTACTATTATCAATATATCATGCACTATTAGCCATATTTTACTATTATTATCGCAAGAACTATAACAATTATACTTATTACCCCCGATATTATCAATATAACATGCCTTATTACGCATATAATGCAGTTATTATCGCTAGAACTGTAATAAATATACTTACTACTTTCATTATCATCAATATAACATGCATTATTACCCATATTAAGAAGTTATTATCGATAGAACGATAATAAATATACTTATTACTTTTATTATTATCAATATAACATGCATTATTACCCATATAATGCAGTTATTATCGCTAGAACTGTAATAATTATACTCATTACTTATATTATTAGCAATATAACGTGCATTATTACCCGTATTATGCAGTTATTATCGCTAGAACTGTAATAATTATACTTATTACTTATATTATTATCAATATAACATGCATTATTACCCATATAATGGAGGTATTATCGCTAGAATTGTAATAATTATACTTATTACTTATACTATTATCAATATAACATGCATTATTACCCATATTCTGCAGTTATTATCGCTAGAACTATAATAAATATACTTATTACTCCCAATATTATCAATATAACATGCATTATTACCCATATAATGCAGTTATTATCGCTAGAACTGTAATAATTATACTTATTACTTATATTGTTAGCAATATAACGTGCATTATTACCCATATTCTGCAGTTATTATCGCTAGAACTGTAATAATTGTACTCATTACTTATATTATTAGCAATATAACGTGCATTATTACCCATATTATGCAGTTATTATCGCTAGAACTGTAATAATTATACTTATTACTTATATCATTATCAATATAACATGCATTATTACCCATATAATGGAGGTATTATCGCTAGAACTGTAATAATTATACTTATTACTTATACTATTAGCAATATAACGTGCATTATTACCCATATAATGCAGTTATTATCGCCAGAACTGTAATAATTATACTTATTACTTATATTATTCTCAATATAACATGCATTGTTACCCATATTATGCAGTTATTATCGCTAGAACTATAATAAATATACGTATTACTTTCATTATCATCAATATAACATGCATTATTACCCATATAATGGAGGTATTATCGCTAGAACTGTAATAATTATACTGATTACTTATTCTATTATCAATATAACATGCATTATTACCCATATTCTGCAGTTATTATCGCTAGAACTATAATAAATATACTTATTACTCCCAATATTATCAATATAACGTGCATTATTACCCATATAATGCAGTTATTATCGCTAGAACTGTAACAATTATACTTATTACTTATATTATTATCAATATAACATGCATTATTACCCATATAATGGAGGTATTATTGCTAGAACTGTAATAATTATACTTATTACTTATACTATTAGCAATATAACGTGCATTGTTACCCATATAATGCAGTTATTATTGCTAGAACTGTAATAATTGTACTCATTACTTATATTATTAGCAATATAACGTGCATTATTACCCATATTATGCAGTTATTATCGCTAGAACTGTAATAATTATACTTATTACTTATATCATTATCAATATAACATGCATTATTACCCATATAATGGAGGTATTATCGCTAGAACTGTAATAATTATACTTATTAAATACTATTAGCAATATAACGTGCATTATTACCCATATAATGCAGTTATTATCGCCAGAACTGTAATAATTATACTTAATACTTATATTATTCTCAATATAACATGCATTATTACCCATATTATGCAGTTATTATCGCAAGAACTATAATAAATATACGTATTACTTTCATTATCATCAATATAACATGCATTATTACCCATATAATGGAGGTATTATCGCTAGAACTGTAATAATTATACTTATTACTTATACTATTATCAATATAACATGCATTATTACCCATATTCTGCAGTTATTATCGCTTGAACTGTAATAATTATACTTATTACTTATATTATTATCAATATAACATGCATTATTACCCATATTATGCAGTTATTATCGCTTGAACTGAAATAATTATACTTATTACTTATATTGTTAGCAATATAACGTGCATTATTACCCATATAATGCAGTTATTGTCGCTAGAACTGTAATAATTATACTTATTACTTATATCATTATCAATATAACATGCATTATTACCCATATAATGGAGGTATTATCGCTAGAACTGTAATAATTATACTTATTAAATACTATTAGCAATATAACGTGCATTATTACCCATATAATGCAGTTATTATCGCCAGAACTGTAATAATTATACTTATTACTTATATTATTCTCAATATAACATGCATTATTACCCATATTATGCAGTTATTATCGCAAGAACTATAATAAATATACGTATTACTTTCATTATCATCAATATAACATGCATTATTACCCATATAATGGAGGTATTATCGCTAGAACTGTAATAATTATACTTATTACTTATATTGTTAGCAATATAACGTGCATTATTACCCATATTATGCAGTTATTATCGCTAGAACTGTAATAATTATACTTATTACTTATATCATTATCAATATAACATGCATTATTACCCATATAATGGAGGTATTATCGCTAGAACTGTAATAATTATACTTATTAATTATATTATTATCAATATAACATGCATTATTACCCATATTATGCAGTTATTATTGCTAGAACTATAATAAATATACGTATTACTTTTATTGTCATCAATATAACATGCATTATTACCCATATTATGCAGTTATTATCGATAGAACTGTAATAAATATACTTATTACTTATACTATTATCAATATAACATGCATTATTACCCATATAATGGAGGTATTATCGCTAGAACTGTAATAATTATACTTATTAAATACTATTAGCAATATAACGTGCATTATTACCCATATAATGCAGTTATTATCGCCAGAACTGTAATAATTATACTTAATACTTATATTATTCTCAATATAACATACATTATTACCCATATTATGCAGTTATTATCGCAAGAACTATAATAAATATACGTATTACTTTCATTATCATCAATATAACATGCATTATTACCCATATAATGGAGGTATTATCGCTAGAACTGTAATAATTATACTTATTACTTATACTATTATCAATATAACATGCATTATTACCCATATTCTGCAGTTATTATCGCTTGAACTGTAATAATTATACTTATTACTTATATTATTATCAATATAACATGCATTATTACCCATATTATGCAGTTATTATCGCTTGAACTGAAATAATTATACTTATTACTTATATTGTTAGCAATATAACGTGCATTATTACCCATATAATGCAGTTATTGTCGCTAGAACTGTAATAATTATACTTATTACTTATATCATTATCAATATAACATGCATTATTACCCATATAATGGAGGTATTATCGCTAGAACTGTAATAATTATACTTATTAAATACTATTAGCAATATAACGTGCATTATTACCCATATAATGCAGTTATTATCGCCAGAACTGTAATAATTATACTTATTACTTATATTATTCTCAATATAACATGCATTATTACCCATATTATGCAGTTATTATCGCAAGAACTATAATAAATATACGTATTACTTTCATTATCATCAATATAACATGCATTATTACCCATATAATGGAGGTATTATCGCTAGAACTGTAATAATTATACTTATTACTTATATTGTTAGCAATATAACGTGCATTATTACCCATATTATGCAGTTATTATCGCTAGAACTGTAATAATTATACTTATTACTTATATCATTATCAATATAACATGCATTATTACCCATATAATGGAGGTATTATCGCTAGAACTGTAATAATTATACTTATTAATTATATTATTATCAATATAACATGCATTATTACCCATATTATGCAGTTATTATTGCTAGAACTATAATAAATATACGTATTACTTTTATTGTCATCAATATAACATGCATTATTACCCATATTATGCAGTTATTATCGATAGAACTGTAATAAATATACTTATTACTTATACTATTATCAATATAACATGCATTATTACCCATATTCTGCAGTTATTATCGCTAGAACTATAATAAATATACTTATTACTCCCAATATTATCAATATAACATGCATTATTACCCATATAATGCAGTTATTATCGCTAGAACTGTAATAATTATACTTATTACTTATATTGTTAGCAATATAACGTGCATTATTACCCATATTCTGCAGTTATTATCGCTAGAACTGTAATAATTGTACTCATTACTTATATTGTTAGCAATATAACGTGCATTATTACCCATATTATGCAGTTATTATCGCTAGAACTGTAATAATTATACTTATTACTTATATCATTATCAATATAACATGCATTATTACCCATATAATGCAGTTATTATCGCCAGAACTGTAATAAACATACTTATTACTTTTACTATTATCAATATATCATGCACTATTAGCCATATTTTACTATTATTATCGCTAGAACTATAATAATTATACTTATTACCCCCGATATTATCAATATAACATGCCTTATTACGCATATAATGCAGTTATTATCGCTAGAACTGTAATAAATATACTTACTACTTTCATTATCATCAATATAACATGCATTATTACCCATATTAAGAAGTTATTATCGATAGAACGATAATAAATATACTTATTACTTTTATTATTATCAATATAACATGCATTATTACCCATATAATGCAGTTATTATCGCTAGAACTGTAATAATTATACTCATTACTTATATTATTAGCAATATAACGTGCATTATTACCCGTATTATGCAGTTATTATCGCTAGAACTGTAATAATTATACTTATTACTTATATTATTATCAATATAACATGCATTATTACCCATATAATGGAGGTATTATCGCTAGAATTGTAATAATTATACTTATTACTTATACTATTATCAATATAACATGCATTATTACCCATATTCTGCAGTTATTATCGCTAGAACTATAATAAATATACTTATTACTCCCAATATTATCAATATAACATGCATTATTACCCATATAATGCAGTTATTATCGCTAGAACTGTAATAATTATACTTATTACTTATATTGTTAGCAATATAACGTGCATTATTACCCATATTCTGCAGTTATTATCGCTAGAACTGTAATAATTGTACTCATTACTTATATTGTTAGCAATATAACGTGCATTATTACCCATATTATGCAGTTATTATCGCTAGAACTGTAATAATTATACTTATTACTTATATCATTATCAATATAACATGCATTATTACCCATATAATGCAGTTATTATCGCCAGAACTGTAATAATTATACTTATTACTTATATTATTATCAATATAACATGCATTATTACCCATATTATGCAGTTATTATCGCTTGAACTGAAATAATTATACTTATTACTTATATTGTTAGCAATATAACGTGCATTATTACCCATATAATGCAGTTATTATCGCTAGAACTGTAATAATTATACTTATTACTTATATCATTATCAATATAACATGCATTATTACCCATATAATGGAGGTATTATCGCTAGAACTGTAATAATTATACTTATTAAATACTATTAGCAATATAACGTGCATTATTACCCATATAATGCAGTTATTATCGCCAGAACTGTAATAATTATACTTATTACTTATATTATTCTCAATATAACATGCATTATTACCCATATTATGCAGTTATTATCGCAAGAACTATAATAAATATACGTATTACTTTCATTATCATCAATATAACATGCATTATTACCCATATAATGGAGGTATTATCGCTAGAACTGTAATAATTATACTTATTACTTATATTGTTAGCAATATAACGTGCATTATTACCCATATTATGCAGTTATTATCGCTAGAACTGTAATAATTATACTTATTACTTATATCATTATCAATATAACATGCATTATTACCCATATAATGGAGGTATTATCGCTAGAACTGTAATAATTATACTTATTACTTATATTATTATCAATATAACATGCATTATTACCCATATTATGCAGTTATTATTGCTAGAACTATAATAAATATACGTATTACTTTTATTGTCATCAATATAACATGCATTATTACCCATATTATGCAGTTATTATCGATAGAACTGTAATAAACATACTTATTACTTTTACTATTATCAATATATCATGCACTATTAGCCATATTTTACTATTATTATCGCTAGAACTATAATAATTATACTTATTACCCCCGATATTATCAATATAACATGCCTTATTACGCATATAATGCAGTTATTATCGCTAGAACTGTAATAAATATACTTACTACTTTCATTATCATCAATATAACATGCATTATTACCCATATTAAGAAGTTATTATCGATAGAACGATAATAAATATACTTATTACTTTTATTATTATCAATATAACATGCATTATTACCCATATAATGCAGTTATTATCGCTAGAACTGTAATAATTATACTCATTACTTATATTATTAGCAATATAACGTGCATTATTACCCGTATTATGCAGTTATTATCGCTAGAACTGTAATAATTATACTTATTACTTATATTATTATCAATATAACATGCATTATTACCCATATAATGGAGGTATTATCGCTAGAATTGTAATAATTATACTTATTACTTATACTATTATCAATATAACATGCATTATTACCCATATTCTGCAGTTATTATCGCTAGAACTGTAATAATTATACTGATTACTTATACTATTATCAATATAACATGCATTATTACCCATATTCTGCAGTTATTATCGCTAGAACTATAATAAATATACTTATTACTCCCAATATTATCAATATAACGTGCATTATTACCCATATAATGGAGGTATTATCGCTAGAACTGTAATAATTATACTTATTACTTATATTGTTAGCAATATAACGTGCATTATTACCCATATTATGCAGTTATTATCGCTAGAACTGTAATAATTATACTTATTACTTATATCATTATCAATATAACATGCATTATTACCCATATAATGGAGGTATTATCGCTAGAACTGTAATAATTATACTTATTACTTATATTATTATCAATATAACATGCATTATTACCCATATTATGCAGTTATTATTGCTAGAACTATAATAAATATACGTATTACTTTTATTGTCATCAATATAACATGCATTATTACCCATATTATGCAGTTATTATCGATAGAACTGTAATAAACATACTTATTACTTTTACTATTATCAATATATCATGCACTATTAGCCATATTTTACTATTATTATCGCTAGAACTATAATAATTATACTTATTACCCCCGATATTATCAATATAACATGCCTTATTACGCATATAATGCAGTTATTATCGCTAGAACTGTAATAAATATACTTACTACTTTCATTATCATCAATATAACATGCATTATTACCCATATTAAGAAGTTATTATCGATAGAACGATAATAAATATACTTATTACTTTTATTATTATCAATATAACATGCATTATTACCCATATAATGCAGTTATTATCGCTAGAACTGTAATAATTATACTCATTACTTATATTATTAGCAATATAACGTGCATTATTACCCGTATTATGCAGTTATTATCGCTAGAACTGTAATAATTATACTTATTACTTATATTATTATCAATATAACATGCATTATTACCCATATAATGGAGGTATTATCGCTAGAATTGTAATAATTATACTTATTACTTATACTATTATCAATATAACATGCATTATTACCCATATTCTGCAGTTATTATCGCTAGAACTATAATAAATATACTTATTACTCCCAATATTATCAATATAACATGCATTATTACCCATATAATGCAGTTATTATCGCTAGAACTGTAATAATTATACTTATTACTTATATTGTTAGCAATATAACGTGCATTATTACCCATATTCTGCAGTTATTATCGCTAGAACTGTAATAATTGTACTCATTACTTATATTGTTAGCAATATAACGTGCATTATTACCCATATTATGCAGTTATTATCGCTAGAACTGTAATAATTATACTTATTACTTATATCATTATCAATATAACATGCATTATTACCCATATAATGCAGTTATTATCGCCAGAACTGTAATAATTATACTTATTACTTATATTATTCTCAATATAACATGCATTGTTACCCATATTATGCAGTTATTATCGCTAGAACTATAATAAATATACGTATTACTTTCATTATCATCAATATAACATGCATTATTACCCATATAATGGAGGTATTATCGCTAGAACTGTAATAATTATACTGATTACTTATACTATTATCAATATAACATGCATTATTACCCATATTCTGCAGTTATTATCGCTAGAACTATAATAAATATACTTATTACTCCCAATATTATCAATATAACGTGCATTATTACCCATATAATGCAGTTATTATCGCTAGAACTGTAACAATTATACTTATTACTTATATTATTATCAATATAACATGCATTATTACCCATATAATGGAGGTATTATTGCTAGAACTGTAATAATTATACTTATTACTTATACTATTAGCAATATAACGTGCATTGTTACCCATATAATGCAGTTATTATCGCCAGAACTGTAATAATTATACTTATTACTTATATTATTCTCAATATAAAATGCATTATTACCCATATTATGCAGTTATTATCGCAAGAACTATAATAAATATACTTATTACTTATATTATTATCAATGTAACATGCATTATTACCCATATAATGGAGGTATTATCGCAAGAACTGTAATAATTATACTTATTACTTATACTATTAGCAATATAACGTGCATTATTACCCACATAATGCAGTTATTATCGCCAGAACTGTAATAATTATACTTATTACTTATATTATTCTCAATATAACATGCATTATTACCCATATTATGCAGTTATTATCGCTAGAACTATAATAAATATACGTATTACCTTTATTATCATCAATATAACATGCATTATTACCCATATAATGCAGTTATTATCGCTAGAACTGAAATAATTATACTTATTACTTATATTGTTAGCAATATAACGTGCATTATTACCCATATCATGCAGTTATTATCGCTAGAACTGTAATAATTATACTTATTACTTATATTATTATCAATATAACATGCATTATTACCCATATTATGCAGTTATTATTGCTAGAACTATAATAAATATACGTATTACTTTTATTGTCATCAATATAACATGCATTATTACCCATATTATGCAGTTATTATCGATAGAACTGTAATAAATATACTTATTACTTATATTATTATCAATATAACATGCATTATTACCCATATAATGGAGGTATTATCGCTAGAACTGTAATAATTATACTTATTACTTATACTATTATCAATATAACATGCATTATTACCCATATTCTGCAGTTATTATCGCTAGAACTATAATAAATATACTTATTACTCCCAATATTATCAATATAACATGCATTAGTACCCATATAATGCAGTTATTATCGCTAGAACTGTAATAATTATACTTATTACTTATATTATTAGCAATATAACGTGCATTATTACCCATATTATGCAGTTATTATCGCTAGAACTGTAATAATTGTACTCATTACTTATATTATTAGCAATATAACGTGCATTATTACCCATATTATGCAGTTATTATCGCCAGAACTGTAATAATTATACTTATTACTTATATTATTCTCAATATAACATGCATTGTTACCCATATTATGCAGTTATTATCGCTAGAACTATAATAAATATACGTATTACTTTCATTATCATCAATATAACATGCATTATTACCCATATAATGGAGGTATTATCGCTAGAACTGTAATAATTATACTGATTACTTATACTATTATCAATATAACATGCATTATTACCCATATTCTGCAGTTATTATCGCTAGAACTGTAATAATTATACTTATTACTTATATCATTATCAATATAACATGCATTATTACCCATATAATGGAGGTATTATCGCTAGAACTGTAATAATTATACTTATTAAATACTATTAGCAATATAACGTGCATTATTACCCATATAATGCAGTTATTATCGCCAGAACTGTAATAATTATACTTAATACTTATATTATTCTCAATATAACATGCATTATTACCCATATTATGCAGTTATTATCGCAAGAACTATAATAAATATACGTATTACTTTCATTATCATCAATATAACATGCATTATTACCCATATAATGGAGGTATTATCGCTAGAACTGTAATAATTATACTTATTACTTATACTATTATCAATATAACATGCATTATTACCCATATTCTGCAGTTATTATCGCTTGAACTGTAATAATTATACTTATTACTTATATTATTATCAATATAACATGCATTATTACCCATATTATGCAGTTATTATCGCTTGAACTGAAATAATTATACTTATTACTTATATTGTTAGCAATATAACGTGCATTATTACCCATATAATGCAGTTATTATCGCTAGAACTGTAATAATTATACTTATTACTTATATCATTATCAATATAACATGCATTATTACCCATATAATGGAGGTATTATCGCTAGAACTGTAATAATTATACTTATTAAATACTATTAGCAATATAACGTGCATTATTACCCATATAATGCAGTTATTATCGCCAGAACTGTAATAATTATACTTATTACTTATATTATTCTCAATATAACATGCATTATTACCCATATTATGCAGTTATTATCGCAAGAACTATAATAAATATACGTATTACTTTCATTATCATCAATATAACATGCATTATTACCCATATAATGGAGGTATTATCGCTAGAACTGTAATAATTATACTTATTACTTATATTGTTAGCAATATAACGTGCATTATTACCCATATTATGCAGTTATTATCGCTAGAACTGTAATAATTATACTTATTACTTATATCATTATCAATATAACATGCATTATTACCCATATAATGGAGGTATTATCGCTAGAACTGTAATAATTATACTTATTACTTATATTATTATCAATATAACATGCATTATTACCCATATTATGCAGTTATTATTGCTAGAACTATAATAAATATACGTATTACTTTTATTGTCATCAATATAACATGCATTATTACCCATATTATGCAGTTATTATCGATAGAACTGTAATAAACATACTTATTACTTTTACTATTATCAATATATCATGCACTATTAGCCATATTTTACTATTATTATCGCTAGAACTATAATAATTATACTTATTACCCCCGATATTATCAATATAACATGCCTTATTACGCATATAATGCAGTTATTATCGCTAGAACTGTAATAAATATACTTACTACTTTCATTATCATCAATATAACATGCATTATTACCCATATTAAGAAGTTATTATCGATAGAACGATAATAAATATACTTATTACTTTTATTATTATCAATATAACATGCATTATTACCCATATAATGCAGTTATTATCGCTAGAACTGTAATAATTATACTCATTACTTATATTATTAGCAATATAACGTGCATTATTACCCGTATTATGCAGTTATTATCGCTAGAACTGTAATAATTATACTTATTACTTATATTATTATCAATATAACATGCATTATTACCCATATAATGGAGGTATTATCGCTAGAATTGTAATAATTATACTTATTACTTATACTATTATCAATATAACATGCATTATTACCCATATTCTGCAGTTATTATCGCTAGAACTATAATAAATATACTTATTACTCCCAATATTATCAATATAACATGCATTATTACCCATATAATGCAGTTATTATCGCTAGAACTGTAATAATTATACTTATTACTTATATTGTTAGCAATATAACGTGCATTATTACCCATATTCTGCAGTTATTATCGCTAGAACTGTAATAATTGTACTCATTACTTATATTGTTAGCAATATAACGTGCATTATTACCCATATTATGCAGTTATTATCGCTAGAACTGTAATAATTATACTTATTACTTATATCATTATCAATATAACATGCATTATTACCCATATAATGCAGTTATTATCGCCAGAACTGTAATAATTATACTTATTACTTATATTATTCTCAATATAACATGCATTGTTACCCATATTATGCAGTTATTATCGCTAGAACTATAATAAATATACGTATTACTTTCATTATCATCAATATAACATGCATTATTACCCATATAATGGAGGTATTATCGCTAGAACTGTAATAATTATACTGATTACTTATACTATTATCAATATAACATGCATTATTACCCATATTCTGCAGTTATTATCGCTAGAACTATAATAAATATACTTATTACTCCCAATATTATCAATATAACGTGCATTATTACCCATATAATGCAGTTATTATCGCTAGAACTGTAACAATTATACTTATTACTTATATTATTATCAATATAACATGCATTATTACCCATATAATGGAGGTATTATTGCTAGAACTGTAATAATTATACTTATTACTTATACTATTAGCAATATAACGTGCATTGTTACCCATATAATGCAGTTATTATCGCCAGAACTGTAATAATTATACTTATTACTTATATTATTCTCAATATAAAATGCATTATTACCCATATTATGCAGTTATTATCGCAAGAACTATAATAAATATACTTATTACTTATATTATTATCAATGTAACATGCATTATTACCCATATAATGGAGGTATTATCGCAAGAACTGTAATAATTATACTTATTACTTATACTATTAGCAATATAACGTGCATTATTACCCACATAATGCAGTTATTATCGCCAGAACTGTAATAATTATACTTATTACTTATATTATTCTCAATATAACATGCATTATTACCCATATTATGCAGTTATTATCGCTAGAACTATAATAAATATACGTATTACCTTTATTATCATCAATATAACATGCATTATTACCCATATAATGCAGTTATTATCGCTAGAACTGAAATAATTATACTTATTACTTATATTGTTAGCAATATAACGTGCATTATTACCCATATCATGCAGTTATTATCGCTAGAACTGTAATAATTATACTTATTACTTATATTATTATCAATATAACATGCATTATTACCCATATTATGCAGTTATTATTGCTAGAACTATAATAAATATACGTATTACTTTTATTGTCATCAATATAACATGCATTATTACCCATATTATGCAGTTATTATCGATAGAACTGTAATAAATATACTTATTACTTATATTATTATCAATATAACATGCATTATTACCCATATAATGGAGGTATTATCGCTAGAACTGTAATAATTATACTTATTACTTATACTATTATCAATATAACATGCATTATTACCCATATTCTGCAGTTATTATCGCTAGAACTGTAATAATTGTACTCATTACTTATATTATTAGCAATATAACGTGCATTATTACCCATATTATGCAGTTATTATCGCTAGAACTGTAATAATTATACTTATTACTTATATCATTATCAATATAACATGCATTATTACCCATATAATGGAGGTATTATCGCTAGAACTGTAATAATTATACTTATTAAATACTATTAGCAATATAACGTGCATTATTACCCATATAATGCAGTTATTATCGCCAGAACTGTAATAATTATACTTAATACTTATATTATTCTCAATATAACATGCATTATTACCCATATTATGCAGTTATTATCGCAAGAACTATAATAAATATACGTATTACTTTCATTATCATCAATATAACATGCATTATTACCCATATAATGGAGGTATTATCGCTAGAACTGTAATAATTATACTTATTACTTATACTATTATCAATATAACATGCATTATTACCCATATTCTGCAGTTATTATCGCTTGAACTGTAATAATTATACTTATTACTTATATTATTATCAATATAACATGCATTATTACCCATATTATGCAGTTATTATCGCTTGAACTGAAATAATTATACTTATTACTTATATTGTTAGCAATATAACGTGCATTATTACCCATATAATGCAGTTATTATCGCTAGAACTGTAATAATTATACTTATTACTTATATCATTATCAATATAACATGCATTGTTACCCATATAATGGAGGTATTATCGCTAGAACTGTAATAATTATACTTATTAAATACTATTAGCAATATAACGTGCATTATTACCCATATAATGCAGTTATTATCGCCAGAACTGTAATAATTGTACTTATTACTTATATTGTTAGCAATATAACGTGCATTATTACCCATATTCTGCAGTTATTATCGCTTGAACTGTAATAATTATACTTATTACTTATATTATTATCAATATAACATGTATTATTACCCATATTATGCAGTTATTATCGCTTGAACTGAAATAATTATACTTATTACTTATATTGTTAGCAATATAACGTGCATTATTACCCATATAATGCAGTTATTATCGCTAGAACTGTAATAATTATACTTATTACTTATATTATTATCAATATAACATGCATTATTACCCATATTATGCAGTTATTATTGCTAGAACTATAATAAATATACGTATTACTTTTATTGTCATCAATGTAACATGCATTATTACCCATATTATGCAGTTATTATCGATAGAACTGTAATAAATATACTTATTACTTTTACTATTATCAATATATCATGCACTATTAGCCATATTTTACTATTATTATCGCTAGAACTATAATAATTATACTTATTACCCCCGATATTATCAATATAACATGCCTTATTACGCATATAATGCAGTTATTATCGCTAGAACTGTAATAAATATACTTACTACTTTCATTATCATCAATATAACATGCATTATTACCCATATTAAGAAGTTATTATCGATAGAACGATAATAAATATACTTATTACTTTTATTATTATCAATATAACATGCATTATTACCCATATAATGCAGTTATTATCGCTAGAACTGTAATAATTATACTCATTACTTATATTATTAGCAATATAACGTGCATTATTACCCGTATTATGCAGTTATTATCGCTAGAACTGTAATAATTATACTTATTACTTATATTATTATCAATATAACATGCATTATTACCCATATAATGGAGGTATTATCGCTAGAATTGTAATAATTATACTTATTACTTATACTATTATCAATATAACATGCATTATTACCCATATTCTGCAGTTATTATCGCTAGAACTATAATAAATATACTTATTACTCCCAATATTATCAATATAACATGCATTATT
Source organism: Megachile leachella (assembly GCA_963576845.1). Taxonomy (NCBI): domain Eukaryota; kingdom Metazoa; phylum Arthropoda; class Insecta; order Hymenoptera; family Megachilidae; genus Megachile; species Megachile leachella. The sequence goes on along the minus strand of CAUYWW010000145.1, from coordinate 766,266 downwards.
ACCCATATAATGCAGTTATTATCGCTAGAACTGTAATAATTATACTTATTACTTATATTGTTAGCAATATAACGTGCATTATTACCCATATTCTGCAGTTATTATCGCTAGAACTGTAATAATTGTACTCATTACTTATATTGTTAGCAATATAACGTGCATTATTACCCATATTATGCAGTTATTATCGCTAGAACTGTAATAATTATACTTATTACTTATATCATTATCAATATAACATGCATTATTACCCATATAATGCAGTTATTATCGCCAGAACTGTAATAATTATACTTATTACTTATATTATTCTCAATATAACATGCATTGTTACCCATATTATGCAGTTATTATCGCTAGAACTATAATAAATATACGTATTACTTTCATTATCATCAATATAACATGCATTATTACCCATATAATGGAGGTATTATCGCTAGAACTGTAATAATTATACTGATTACTTATACTATTAGCAATATAACGTGCATTATTACCCACATAATGCAGTTATTATCGCCAGAACTGTAATAATTATACTTATTACTTATATTATTCTCAATATAACATGCATTATTACCCATATTATGCAGTTATTATCGCTAGAACTATAATAAATATACGTATTACCTTTATTATCATCAATATAACATGCATTATTACCCATATAATGCAGTTATTATCGCTAGAACTGAAATAATTATACTTATTACTTATATTGTTAGCAATATAACGTGCATTATTACCCATATCATGCAGTTATTATCGCTAGAACTGTAATAATTATACTTATTACTTATATTATTATCAATATAACATGCATTATTACCCATATTATGCAGTTATTATTGCTAGAACTATAATAAATATACGTATTACTTTTATTGTCATCAATATAACATGCATTATTACCCATATTATGCAGTTATTATCGATAGAACTGTAATAAATATACTTATTACTTATATTATTATCAATATAACATGCATTATTACCCATATAATGGAGGTATTATCGCTAGAACTGTAATAATTATACTTATTACTTATACTATTATCAATATAACATGCATTATTACCCATATTCTGCAGTTATTATCGCTAGAACTGTAATAATTGTACTCATTACTTATATTATTAGCAATATAACGTGCATTATTACCCATATTATGCAGTTATTATCGCTAGAACTGTAATAATTATACTTATTACTTATATCATTATCAATATAACATGCATTATTACCCATATAATGGAGGTATTATCGCTAGAACTGTAATAATTATACTTATTAAATACTATTAGCAATATAACGTGCATTATTACCCATATAATGCAGTTATTATCGCCAGAACTGTAATAATTATACTTAATACTTATATTATTCTCAATATAACATGCATTATTACCCATATTATGCAGTTATTATCGCAAGAACTATAATAAATATACGTATTACTTTCATTATCATCAATATAACATGCATTATTACCCATATAATGGAGGTATTATCGCTAGAACTGTAATAATTATACTTATTACTTATACTATTATCAATATAACATGCATTATTACCCATATTCTGCAGTTATTATCGCTTGAACTGTAATAATTATACTTATTACTTATATTATTATCAATATAACATGCATTATTACCCATATTATGCAGTTATTATCGCTTGAACTGAAATAATTATACTTATTACTTATATTGTTAGCAATATAACGTGCATTATTACCCATATAATGCAGTTATTATCGCTAGAACTGTAATAATTATACTTATTACTTATATCATTATCAATATAACATGCATTGTTACCCATATAATGGAGGTATTATCGCTAGAACTGTAATAATTATACTTATTAAATACTATTAGCAATATAACGTGCATTATTACCCATATAATGCAGTTATTATCGCCAGAACTGTAATAATTGTACTTATTACTTATATTGTTAGCAATATAACGTGCATTATTACCCATATTCTGCAGTTATTATCGCTTGAACTGTAATAATTATACTTATTACTTATATTATTCTCAATATAACATGCATTATTACCCATATTATGCAGTTATTATCGCTAGAACTATAATAAATATACGTATTACCTTTATTATCATCAATATAACATGCATTATTACCCATATAATGCAGTTATTATCGCTAGAACTGAAATAATTATACTTATTACTTATATTGTTAGCAATATAACGTGCATTATTACCCATATCATGCAGTTATTATCGCTAGAACTGTAATAATTATACTTATTACTTATATTATTATCAATATAACATGCATTATTACCCATATTATGCAGTTATTATTGCTAGAACTATAATAAATATACGTATTACTTTTATTGTCATCAATATAACATGCATTATTACCCATATTATGCAGTTATTATCGATAGAACTGTAATAAATATACTTATTACTTATATTATTATCAATATAACATGCATTATTACCCATATAATGGAGGTATTATCGCTAGAACTGTAATAATTATACTTATTACTTATACTATTATCAATATAACATGCATTATTACCCATATTCTGCAGTTATTATCGCTAGAACTGTAATAATTGTACTCATTACTTATATTATTAGCAATATAACGTGCATTATTACCCATATTATGCAGTTATTATCGCTAGAACTGTAATAATTATACTTATTACTTATATCATTATCAATATAACATGCATTATTACCCATATAATGGAGGTATTATCGCTAGAACTGTAATAATTATACTTATTAAATACTATTAGCAATATAACGTGCATTATTACCCATATAATGCAGTTATTATCGCCAGAACTGTAATAATTATACTTAATACTTATATTATTCTCAATATAACATGCATTATTACCCATATTATGCAGTTATTATCGCAAGAACTATAATAAATATACGTATTACTTTCATTATCATCAATATAACATGCATTATTACCCATATAATGGAGGTATTATCGCTAGAACTGTAATAATTATACTTATTACTTATACTATTATCAATATAACATGCATTATTACCCATATTCTGCAGTTATTATCGCTTGAACTGTAATAATTATACTTATTACTTATATTATTATCAATATAACATGCATTATTACCCATATTATGCAGTTATTATCGCTTGAACTGAAATAATTATACTTATTACTTATATTGTTAGCAATATAACGTGCATTATTACCCATATAATGCAGTTATTATCGCTAGAACTGTAATAATTATACTTATTACTTATATCATTATCAATATAACATGCATTGTTACCCATATAATGGAGGTATTATCGCTAGAACTGTAATAATTATACTTATTAAATACTATTAGCAATATAACGTGCATTATTACCCATATAATGCAGTTATTATCGCCAGAACTGTAATAATTGTACTTATTACTTATATTGTTAGCAATATAACGTGCATTATTACCCATATTCTGCAGTTATTATCGCTTGAACTGTAATAATTATACTTATTACTTATATTATTATCAATATAACATGTATTATTACCCATATTATGCAGTTATTATCGCTTGAACTGAAATAATTATACTTATTACTTATATTGTTAGCAATATAACGTGCATTATTACCCATATAATGCAGTTATTATCGCTAGAACTGTAATAATTATACTTATTACTTATATTATTATCAATATAACATGCATTATTACCCATATTATGCAGTTATTATTGCTAGAACTATAATAAATATACGTATTACTTTTATTGTCATCAATGTAACATGCATTATTACCCATATTATGCAGTTATTATCGATAGAACTGTAATAAATATACTTATTACTTTTACTATTATCAATATATCATGCACTATTAGCCATATTTTACTATTATTATCGCTAGAACTATAATAATTATACTTATTACCCCCGATATTATCAATATAACATGCCTTATTACGCATATAATGCAGTTATTATCGCTAGAACTGTAATAAATATACTTACTACTTTCATTATCATCAATATAACATGCATTATTACCCATATTAAGAAGTTATTATCGATAGAACGATAATAAATATACTTATTACTTTTATTATTATCAATATAACATGCATTATTACCCATATAATGCAGTTATTATCGCTAGAACTGTAATAATTATACTCATTACTTATATTATTAGCAATATAACGTGCATTATTACCCGTATTATGCAGTTATTATCGCTAGAACTGTAATAATTATACTTATTACTTATATTATTATCAATATAACATGCATTATTACCCATATAATGGAGGTATTATCGCTAGAATTGTAATAATTATACTTATTACTTATACTATTATCAATATAACATGCATTATTACCCATATTCTGCAGTTATTATCGCTAGAACTGTAATAATTGTACTCATTACTTATATCATTATCAATATAACATGCATTATTACCCATATAATGGAGGTATTATCGCTAGAACTGTAATAATTATACTTATTAAATACTATTAGCAATATAACGTGCATTATTACCCATATAATGCAGTTATTATCGCCAGAACTGTAATAATTATACTTAATACTTATATTATTCTCAATATAACATGCATTATTACCCATATTATGCAGTTATTATCGCAAGAACTATAATAAATATACGTATTACTTTCATTATCATCAATATAACATGCATTATTACCCATATAATGGAGGTATTATCGCTAGAACTGTAATAATTATACTTATTACTTATACTATTATCAATATAACATGCATTATTACCCATATTCTGCAGTTATTATCGCTTGAACTGTAATAATTATACTTATTACTTATATTATTATCAATATAACATGCATTATTACCCATATTATGCAGTTATTATCGCTTGAACTGAAATAATTATACTTATTACTTATATTGTTAGCAATATAACGTGCATTATTACCCATATAATGCAGTTATTATCGCTAGAACTGTAATAATTATACTTATTACTTATATCATTATCAATATAACATGCATTGTTACCCATATAATGGAGGTATTATCGCTAGAACTGTAATAATTATACTTATTAAATACTATTAGCAATATAACGTGCATTATTACCCATATAATGCAGTTATTATCGCCAGAACTGTAATAATTGTACTTATTACTTATATTGTTAGCAATATAACGTGCATTATTACCCATATTCTGCAGTTATTATCGCTTGAACTGTAATAATTATACTTATTACTTATATTATTATCAATATAACATGTATTATTACCCATATTATGCAGTTATTATCGCTTGAACTGAAATAATTATACTTATTACTTATATTGTTAGCAATATAACGTGCATTATTACCCATATAATGCAGTTATTATCGCTAGAACTGTAATAATTATACTTATTACTTATATTATTATCAATATAACATGCATTATTACCCATATTATGCAGTTATTATTGCTAGAACTATAATAAATATACGTATTACTTTTATTGTCATCAATGTAACATGCATTATTACCCATATTATGCAGTTATTATCGATAGAACTGTAATAAATATACTTATTACTTTTACTATTATCAATATATCATGCACTATTAGCCATATTTTACTATTATTATCGCTAGAACTATAATAATTATACTTATTACCCCCGATATTATCAATATAACATGCCTTATTACGCATATAATGCAGTTATTATCGCTAGAACTGTAATAAATATACTTACTACTTTCATTATCATCAATATAACATGCATTGTTACCCATATTAAGAAGTTATTATCGATAGAACGATAATAAATATACTTATTACTTTTATTATTATCAATATAACATGCATTATTACCCATATAATGCAGTTATTATCGCTAGAACTGTAATAATTATACTCATTACTTATATTATTAGCAATATAACGTGCATTATTACCCGTATTATGCAGTTATTATCGCTAGAACTGTAATAATTATACTTATTCCTTATATTATTATCAATATAACATGCATTATTACCCATATAATGGAGGTATTATCGCTAGAATTGTAATAATTATACTTATTACTTATACTATTACCAATATAACATGCATTATTACCCATATTCTGCAGTTATTATCGCTAGAACTATAATAAATATACTTATTACTCCCAATATTATCAATATAACATGCATTATTACCCATATAATGCAGTTATTATCGCTAGAACTGTAATAATTATACTTATTACTTATATTGTTAGCAATATAACGTGCATTATTACCCATATTCTGCAGTTATTATCGCTAGAACTGTAATAATTGTACTCATTACTTATATTATTAGCAATATAACGTGCATTATTACCCATATTATGCAGTTATTATCGCTAGAACTGTAATAATTATACTTATTACTTATATCATTATCAATATAACATGCATTATTACCCATATAATGGAGGTATTATCGCTAGAACTGTAATAATTATACTTATTAAATACTATTAGCAATATAACGTGCATTATTACCCATATAATGCAGTTATTATCGCCAGAACTGTAATAATTATACTTAATACTTATATTATTCTCAATATAACATGCATTATTACCCATATTATGCAGTTATTATCGCAAGAACTATAATAAATATACGTATTACTTTCATTATCATCAATATAACATGCATTATTACCCATATAATGGAGGTATTATCGCTAGAACTGTAATAATTATACTTATTACTTATACTATTATCAATATAACATGCATTATTACCCATATTCTGCAGTTATTATCGCTTGAACTGTAATAATTATACTTATTACTTATATTATTATCAATATAACATGCATTATTACCCATATTCTGCAGTTATTATCGCTAGAACTATAATAAATATACTTATTACTCCCAATATTATCAATATAACATGCATTATTACCCATATAATGCAGTTATTATCGCTAGAACTGTAATAATTATACTTATTACTTATATTGTTAGCAATATAACGTGCATTATTACCCATATTCTGCAGTTATTATCGCTAGAACTGTAATAATTGTACTCATTACTTATATTGTTAGCAATATAACGTGCATTATTACCCATATTATGCAGTTATTATCGCTAGAACTGTAATAATTATACTTATTACTTATATCATTATCAATATAACATGCATTATTACCCATATAATGCAGTTATTATCGCCAGAACTGTAATAATTATACTTATTACTTATATTATTCTCAATATAACATGCATTGTTACCCATATTATGCAGTTATTATCGCTAGAACTATAATAAATATACGTATTACTTTCATTATCATCAATATAACATGCATTATTACCCATATAATGGAGGTATTATCGCTAGAACTGTAATAATTATACTGATTACTTATACTATTATCAATATAACATGCATTATTACCCATATTCTGCAGTTATTATCGCTAGAACTATAATAAATATACTTATTACTCCCAATATTATCAATATAACGTGCATTATTACCCATATAATGCAGTTATTATCGCTAGAACTGTAACAATTATACTTATTACTTATATTATTATCAATATAACATGCATTATTACCCATATAATGGAGGTATTATTGCTAGAACTGTAATAATTATACTTATTACTTATACTATTAGCAATATAACGTGCATTGTTACCCATATAATGCAGTTATTATCGCCAGAACTGTAATAATTATACTTATTACTTATATTATTCTCAATATAAAATGCATTATTACCCATATTATGCAGTTATTATCGCAAGAACTATAATAAATATACTTATTACTTATATTATTATCAATGTAACATGCATTATTACCCATATAATGGAGGTATTATCGCAAGAACTGTAATAATTATACTTATTACTTATACTATTAGCAATATAACGTGCATTATTACCCACATAATGCAGTTATTATCGCCAGAACTGTAATAATTATACTTATTACTTATATTATTCTCAATATAACATGCATTATTACCCATATTATGCAGTTATTATCGCTAGAACTATAATAAATATACGTATTACCTTTATTATCATCAATATAACATGCATTATTACCCATATAATGCAGTTATTATCGCTAGAACTGAAATAATTATACTTATTACTTATATTGTTAGCAATATAACGTGCATTATTACCCATATCATGCAGTTATTATCGCTAGAACTGTAATAATTATACTTATTACTTATATTATTATCAATATAACATGCATTATTACCCATATTATGCAGTTATTATTGCTAGAACTATAATAAATATACGTATTACTTTTATTGTCATCAATATAACATGCATTATTACCCATATTATGCAGTTATTATCGATAGAACTGTAATAAATATACTTATTACTTATATTATTATCAATATAACATGCATTATTACCCATATAATGGAGGTATTATCGCTAGAACTGTAATAATTATACTTATTACTTATACTATTATCAATATAACATGCATTATTACCCATATTCTGCAGTTATTATCGCTAGAACTATAATAAATATACTTATTACTCCCAATATTATCAATATAACATGCATTAGTACCCATATAATGCAGTTATTATCGCTAGAACTGTAATAATTGTACTTATTACTTATATTGTTAGCAATATAACGTGCATTATTACCCATATAATGCAGTTATTATCGCTAGAACTGTAATAATTATACTTATTACTTATATTGTTAGCAATATAACGTGCATTATTACCCATATTCTGCAGTTATTATCGCCAGAACTGTAATAATTATACTTATTACTTATATTATTCTCAATATAACATGCATTGTTACCCATATTATGCAGTTATTATCGCTAGAACTATAATAAATATACGTATTACTTTCATTATCATCAATATAACATGCATTATTACCCATATAATGGAGGTATTATCGCTAGAACTGTAATAATTATACTGATTACTTATACTATTATCAATATAACATGCATTATTACCCATATTCTGCAGTTATTATCGCTAGAACTATAATAAATATACTTATTACTCCCAATATTATCAATATAACGTGCATTATTACCCATATAATGCAGTTATTATCGCTAGAACTGTAACAATTATACTTATTACTTATATTATTATCAATATAACATGCATTATTACCCATATAATGGAGGTATTATTGCTAGAACTGTAATAATTATACTTATTACTTATACTATTAGCAATATAACGTGCATTGTTACCCATATAATGCAGTTATTATCGCCAGAACTGTAATAATTATACTTATTACTTATATTATTCTCAATATAAAATGCATTATTACCCATATAATGCAGTTATTATCGCTAGAACTGTAATAATTATACTTATTACTTATATTGTTAGCAATATAACGTGCATTATTACCCATATTCTGCAGTTATTATCGCTAGAACTGTAATAATTGTACTCATTACTTATATTATTAGCAATATAACGTGCATTATTACCCATATTATGCAGTTATTATCGCTAGAACTGTAATAATTATACTTATTACTTATATCATTATCAATATAACATGCATTATTACCCATATAATGGAGGTATTATCGCTAGAACTGTAATAATTATACTTATTAAATACTATTAGCAATATAACGTGCATTATTACCCATATAATGCAGTTATTATCGCCAGAACTGTAATAATTATACTTAATACTTATATTATTCTCAATATAACATGCATTATTACCCATATTATGCAGTTATTATCGCAAGAACTATAATAAATATACGTATTACTTTCATTATCATCAATATAACATGCATTATTACCCATATAATGGAGGTATTATCGCTAGAACTGTAATAATTATACTTATTACTTATACTATTATCAATATAACATGCATTATTACCCATATTCTGCAGTTATTATCGCTTGAACTGTAATAATTATACTTATTACTTATATTATTATCAATATAACATGCATTATTACCCATATTCTGCAGTTATTATCGCTAGAACTATAATAAATATACTTATTACTCCCAATATTATCAATATAACATGCATTATTACCCATATAATGCAGTTATTATCGCTAGAACTGTAATAATTATACTTATTACTTATATTGTTAGCAATATAACGTGCATTATTACCCATATTCTGCAGTTATTATCGCTAGAACTGTAATAATTGTACTCATTACTTATATTGTTAGCAATATAACGTGCATTATTACCCATATTATGCAGTTATTATCGCTAGAACTGTAATAATTATACTTATTACTTATATCATTATCAATATAACATGCATTATTACCCATATAATGCAGTTATTATCGCCAGAACTGTAATAATTATACTTATTACTTATATTATTCTCAATATAACATGCATTGTTACCCATATTATGCAGTTATTATCGCTAGAACTATAATAAATATACGTATTACTTTCATTATCATCAATATAACATGCATTATTACCCATATAATGGAGGTATTATCGCTAGAACTGTAATAATTATACTGATTACTTATACTATTATCAATATAACATGCATTATTACCCATATTCTGCAGTTATTATCGCTAGAACTATAATAAATATACTTATTACTCCCAATATTATCAATATAACGTGCATTATTACCCATATAATGCAGTTATTATCGCTAGAACTGTAACAATTATACTTATTACTTATATTATTATCAATATAACATGCATTATTACCCATATAATGGAGGTATTATTGCTAGAACTGTAATAATTATACTTATTACTTATACTATTAGCAATATAACGTGCATTGTTACCCATATAATGCAGTTATTATCGCCAGAACTGTAATAATTATACTTATTACTTATATTATTCTCAATATAAAATGCATTATTACCCATATTATGCAGTTATTATCGCAAGAACTATAATAAATATACTTATTACTTATATTATTATCAATGTAACATGCATTATTACCCATATAATGGAGGTATTATCGCAAGAACTGTAATAATTATACTTATTACTTATACTATTAGCAATATAACGTGCATTATTACCCACATAATGCAGTTATTATCGCCAGAACTGTAATAATTATACTTATTACTTATATTATTCTCAATATAACATGCATTATTACCCATATTATGCAGTTATTATCGCTAGAACTATAATAAATATACGTATTACCTTTATTATCATCAATATAACATGCATTATTACCCATATAATGCAGTTATTATCGCTAGAACTGAAATAATTATACTTATTACTTATATTGTTAGCAATATAACGTGCATTATTACCCATATCATGCAGTTATTATCGCTAGAACTGTAATAATTATACTTATTACTTATATTATTATCAATATAACATGCATTATTACCCATATTATGCAGTTATTATTGCTAGAACTATAATAAATATACGTATTACTTTTATTGTCATCAATATAACATGCATTATTACCCATATTATGCAGTTATTATCGATAGAACTGTAATAAATATACTTATTACTTATATTATTATCAATATAACATGCATTATTACCCATATAATGGAGGTATTATCGCTAGAACTGTAATAATTATACTTATTACTTATACTATTAGCAATATAACGTGCATTATTACCCACATAATGCAGTTATTATCGCTAGAACTATAATAAATATACTTATTACTCCCAATATTATCAATATAACATGCATTAGTACCCATATAATGCAGTTATTATCGCTAGAACTGTAATAATTATACTTATTACTTATATTATTAGCAATATAACGTGCATTATTACCCATATTATGCAGTTATTATCGCTAGAACTGTAATAATTGTACTCATTACTTATATTATTAGCAATATAACGTGCATTATTACCCATATTATGCAGTTATTATCGCCAGAACTGTAATAATTATACTTATTACTTATATTATTCTCAATATAACATGCATTGTTACCCATATTATGCAGTTATTATCGCTAGAACTATAATAAATATACGTATTACTTTCATTATCATCAATATAACATGCATTATTACCCATATAATGGAGGTATTATCGCTAGAACTGTAATAATTATACTGATTACTTATACTATTATCAATATAACATGCATTATTACCCATATTCTGCAGTTATTATCGCTAGAACTGTAATAATTATACTTATTACTTATATCATTATCAATATAACATGCATTATTACCCATATAATGGAGGTATTATCGCTAGAACTGTAATAATTATACTTATTAAATACTATTAGCAATATAACGTGCATTATTACCCATATAATGCAGTTATTATCGCCAGAACTGTAATAATTATACTTAATACTTATATTATTCTCAATATAACATGCATTATTACCCATATTATGCAGTTATTATCGCAAGAACTATAATAAATATACGTATTACTTTCATTATCATCAATATAACATGCATTATTACCCATATAATGGAGGTATTATCGCTAGAACTGTAATAATTATACTTATTACTTATACTATTATCAATATAACATGCATTATTACCCATATTCTGCAGTTATTATCGCTTGAACTGTAATAATTATACTTATTACTTATATTATTATCAATATAACATGCATTATTACCCATATTATGCAGTTATTATCGCTTGAACTGAAATAATTATACTTATTACTTATATTGTTAGCAATATAACGTGCATTATTACCCATATAATGCAGTTATTATCGCTAGAACTGTAATAATTATACTTATTACTTATATCATTATCAATATAACATGCATTATTACCCATATAATGGAGGTATTATCGCTAGAACTGTAATAATTATACTTATTAAATACTATTAGCAATATAACGTGCATTATTACCCATATAATGCAGTTATTATCGCCAGAACTGTAATAATTATACTTATTACTTATATTATTCTCAATATAACATGCATTATTACCCATATTATGCAGTTATTATCGCAAGAACTATAATAAATATACGTATTACTTTCATTATCATCAATATAACATGCATTATTACCCATATAATGGAGGTATTATCGCTAGAACTGTAATAATTATACTTATTACTTATATTGTTAGCAATATAACGTGCATTATTACCCATATTATGCAGTTATTATCGCTAGAACTGTAATAATTATACTTATTACTTATATCATTATCAATATAACATGCATTATTACCCATATAATGGAGGTATTATCGCTAGAACTGTAATAATTATACTTATTACTTATATTATTATCAATATAACATGCATTATTACCCATATTATGCAGTTATTATTGCTAGAACTATAATAAATATACGTATTACTTTTATTGTCATCAATATAACATGCATTATTACCCATATTATGCAGTTATTATCGATAGAACTGTAATAAACATACTTATTACTTTTACTATTATCAATATATCATGCACTATTAGCCATATTTTACTATTATTATCGCTAGAACTATAATAATTATACTTATTACCCCCGATATTATCAATATAACATGCCTTATTACGCATATAATGCAGTTATTATCGCTAGAACTGTAATAAATATACTTACTACTTTCATTATCATCAATATAACATGCATTATTACCCATATTAAGAAGTTATTATCGATAGAACGATAATAAATATACTTATTACTTTTATTATTATCAATATAACATGCATTATTACCCATATAATGCAGTTATTATCGCTAGAACTGTAATAATTATACTCATTACTTATATTATTAGCAATATAACGTGCATTATTACCCGTATTATGCAGTTATTATCGCTAGAACTGTAATAATTATACTTATTACTTATATTATTATCAATATAACATGCATTATTACCCATATAATGGAGGTATTATCGCTAGAATTGTAATAATTATACTTATTACTTATACTATTATCAATATAACATGCATTATTACCCATATTCTGCAGTTATTATCGCTAGAACTATAATAAATATACTTATTACTCCCAATATTATCAATATAACATGCATTATTACCCATATAATGCAGTTATTATCGCTAGAACTGTAATAATTATACTTATTACTTATATTGTTAGCAATATAACGTGCATTATTACCCATATTCTGCAGTTATTATCGCTAGAACTGTAATAATTGTACTCATTACTTATATTGTTAGCAATATAACGTGCATTATTACCCATATTATGCAGTTATTATCGCTAGAACTGTAATAATTATACTTATTACTTATATCATTATCAATATAACATGCATTATTACCCATATAATGCAGTTATTATCGCCAGAACTGTAATAATTATACTTATTACTTATATTATTCTCAATATAACATGCATTGTTACCCATATTATGCAGTTATTATCGCTAGAACTATAATAAATATACGTATTACTTTCATTATCATCAATATAACATGCATTATTACCCATATAATGGAGGTATTATCGCTAGAACTGTAATAATTATACTGATTACTTATACTATTATCAATATAACATGCATTATTACCCATATTCTGCAGTTATTATCGCTAGAACTGTAATAATTGTACTCATTACTTATATTATTAGCAATATAACGTGCATTATTACCCATATTATGCAGTTATTATCGCTAGAACTGTAATAATTATACTTATTACTTATATCATTATCAATATAACATGCATTATTACCCATATAATGGAGGTATTATCGCTAGAACTGTAATAATTATACTTATTACTTATACTATTAGCAATATAACGTGCATTGTTACCCATATAATGCAGTTATTATCGCCAGAACTGTAATAATTATACTTATTACTTATATTATTCTCAATATAAAATGCATTATTACCCATATTATGCAGTTATTATCGCAAGAACTATAATAAATATACTTATTACTTATATTATTATCAATGTAACATGCATTATTACCCATATAATGGAGGTATTATCGCAAGAACTGTAATAATTATACTTATTACTTATACTATTAGCAATATAACGTGCATTATTACCCACATAATGCAGTTATTATCGCCAGAACTGTAATAATTATACTTATTACTTATATTATTCTCAATATAACATGCATTATTACCCATATTATGCAGTTATTATCGCTAGAACTATAATAAATATACGTATTACCTTTATTATCATCAATATAACATGCATTATTACCCATATAATGCAGTTATTATCGCTAGAACTGAAATAATTATACTTATTACTTATATTGTTAGCAATATAACGTGCATTATTACCCATATCATGCAGTTATTATCGCTAGAACTGTAATAATTATACTTATTACTTATATTATTATCAATATAACATGCATTATTACCCATATTATGCAGTTATTATTGCTAGAACTATAATAAATATACGTATTACTTTTATTGTCATCAATATAACATGCATTATTACCCATATTATGCAGTTATTATCGATAGAACTGTAATAAATATACTTATTACTTATATTATTATCAATATAACATGCATTATTACCCATATAATGGAGGTATTATCGCTAGAACTGTAATAATTATACTTATTACTTATACTATTATCAATATAACATGCATTATTACCCATATTCTGCAGTTATTATCGCTAGAACTGTAATAATTGTACTCATTACTTATATGATTAGCAATATAACGTGCATTATTACCCATATTATGCAGTTATTATCGCTAGAACTGTAATAATTATACTTATTACTTATATCATTATCAATATAACATGCATTATTACCCATATAATGGAGGTATTATCGCTAGAACTGTAATAATTATACTTATTAAATACTATTAGCAATATAACGTGCATTATTACCCATATAATGCAGTTATTATCGCCAGAACTGTAATAATTATACTTAATACTTATATTATTCTCAATATAACATGCATTATTACCCATATTATGCAGTTATTATCGCAAGAACTATAATAAATATACGTATTACTTTCATTATCATCAATATAACATGCATTATTACCCATATAATGGAGGTATTATCGCTAGAACTGTAATAATTATACTTATTACTTATACTATTATCAATATAACATGCATTATTACCCATATTCTGCAGTTATTATCGCTTGAACTGTAATAATTATACTTATTACTTATATTATTATCAATATAACATGCATTATTACCCATATTATGCAGTTATTATCGCTTGAACTGAAATAATTATACTTATTACTTATATTGTTAGCAATATAACGTGCATTATTACCCATATAATGCAGTTATTATCGCTAGAACTGTAATAATTATACTTATTACTTATATCATTATCAATATAACATGCATTGTTACCCATATAATGGAGGTATTATCGCTAGAACTGTAATAATTATACTTATTAAATACTATTAGCAATATAACGTGCATTATTACCCATATAATGCAGTTATTATCGCCAGAACTGTAATAATTGTACTTATTACTTATATTGTTAGCAATATAACGTACATTATTACCCATATTCTGCAGTTATTATCGCTTGAACTGTAATAATTATACTTATTACTTATATTATTATCAATATAACATGCATTATTACCCATATTATGCAGTTATTATCGCTTGAACTGAAATAATTATACTTATTACTTATATTGTTAGCAATATAACGTGCATTATTACCCATATAATGCAGCTATTATCGCTAGAACTGTAATAATTATACTTATTACTTATATTATTATCAATATAACATGCATTATTACCCATATTATGCAGTTATTATTGCTAGAACTATAATAAATATACGTATTACTTTTATTGTCATCAATGTAACATGCATTATTACCCATATTATGCAGTTATTATCGATAGAACTGTAATAAATATACTTATTACTTTTACTATTATCAATATATCATGCACTATTAGCCATATTTTACTATTATTATCGCTAGAACTATAATAATTATACTTATTACCCCCGATATTATCAATATAACATGCCTTATTACGCATATAATGCAGTTATTATCGCTAGAACTGTAATAAATATACTTACTACTTTCATTATCATCAATATAACATGCATTATTACCCATATTAAGAAGTTATTATCGATAGAACGATAATAAATATACTTATTACTTTTATTATTATCAATATAACATGCATTATTACCCATATAATGCAGTTATTATCGCTAGAACTGTAATAATTATACTCATTACTTATATTATTAGCAATATAACGTGCATTATTACCCGTATTATGCAGTTATTATCGCTAGAACTGTAATAATTATACTTATTCCTTATATTATTATCAATATAACATGCATTATTACCCATATAATGGAGGTATTATCGCTAGAATTGTAATAATTATACTTATTACTTATACTATTACCAATATAACATGCATTATTACCCATATTCTGCAGTTATTATCGCTAGAACTATAATAAATATACTTATTACTCCCAATATTATCAATATAACATGCATTATTACCCATATAATGCAGTTATTATCGCTAGAACTGTAATAATTATACTTATTACTTATATTGTTAGCAATATAACGTGCATTATTACCCATATTCTGCAGTTATTATCGCTAGAACTGTAATAATTGTACTCATTACTTATATTATTAGCAATATAACGTGCATTATTACCCATATTATGCAGTTATTATCGCTAGAACTGTAATAATTATACTTATTACTTATATCATTATCAATATAACATGCATTATTACCCATATAATGGAGGTATTATCGCTAGAACTGTAATAATTATACTTATTAAATACTATTAGCAATATAACGTGCATTATTACCCATATAATGCAGTTATTATCGCCAGAACTGTAATAATTATACTTAATACTTATATTATTCTCAATATAACATGCATTATTACCCATATTATGCAGTTATTATCGCAAGAACTATAATAAATATACGTATTACTTTCATTATCATCAATATAACATGCATTATTACCCATATAATGGAGGTATTATCGCTAGAACTGTAATAATTATACTTATTACTTATACTATTATCAATATAACATGCATTATTACCCATATTCTGCAGTTATTATCGCTTGAACTGTAATAATTATACTTATTACTTATATTATTATCAATATAACATGCATTATTACCCATATTATGCAGTTATTATCGCTTGAACTGAAATAATTATACTTATTACTTATATTGTTAGCAATATAACGTGCATTATTACCCATATAATGCAGTTATTATCGCTAGAACTGTAATAATTATACTTATTACTTATATCATTATCAATATAACATGCATTGTTACCCATATAATGGAGGTATTATCGCTAGAACTGTAATAATTATACTTATTAAATACTATTAGCAATATAACGTGCATTATTACCCATATAATGCAGTTATTATCGCCAGAACTGTAATAATTATACTTATTACTTATATTATTCTCAATATAACATGCATTATTACCCATATTATGCAGTTATTATCGCAAGAACTATAATAAATATACGTATTACTTTCATTATCATCAATATAACATGCATTATTACCCATATAATGGAGGTATTATCGCTAGAACTGTAATAATTATACTTATTACTTATATTGTTAGCAATATAACGTGCATTATTACCCATATTATGCAGTTATTATCGCTAGAACTGTAATAATTATGCTTATTACTTATATCATTATCAATATAACATGCATTATTACCCATATAATGGAGGTATTATCGCTAGAACTGTAATAATTATACTTATTACTTATATTATTATCAATATAACATGCATTATTACCCATATTATGCAGTTATTATTGCTAGAACTATAATAAATATACGTATTACTTTTATTGTCATCAATGTAACATGCATTATTACCCATATTATGCAGTTATTATCGATAGAACTGTAATAAATATACTTATTACTTTTACTATTATCAATATATCATGCACTATTAGCCATATTTTACTATTATTATCGCTAGAACTATAATAATTATACTTATTACCCCCGATATTATCAATATAACATGCCTTATTACGCATATAATGCAGTTATTATCGCTAGAACTGTAATAAATATACTTACTACTTTCATTATCATCAATATAACATGCATTATTACCCATATTAAGAAGTTATTATCGATAGAACGATAATAAATATACTTATTACTTTTATTATTATCAATATAACATGCATTATTACCCATATAATGCAGTTATTATCGCTAGAACTGTAATAATTATACTCATTACTTATATTATTAGCAATATAACGTGCATTATTACCCGTATTATGCAGTTATTATCGCTAGAACTGTAATAATTATACTTATTCCTTATATTATTATCAATATAACATGCATTATTACCCATATAATGGAGGTATTATCGCTAGAATTGTAATAATTATACTTATTACTTATACTATTACCAATATAACATGCATTATTACCCATATTCTGCAGTTATTATCGCTAGAACTATAATAAATATACTTATTACTCCCAATATTATCAATATAACATGCATTATTACCCATATAATGCAGTTATTATCGCTAGAACTGTAATAATTATACTTATTACTTATATTGTTAGCAATATAACGTGCATTATTACCCATATTCTGCAGTTATTATCGCTAGAACTGTAATAATTGTACTCATTACTTATATTATTAGCAATATAACGTGCATTATTACCCATATTATGCAGTTATTATCGCTAGAACTGTAATAATTATACTTATTACTTATATCATTATCAATATAACATGCATTATTACCCATATAATGGAGGTATTATCGCTAGAACTGTAATAATTATACTTATTAAATACTATTAGCAATATAACGTGCATTATTACCCATATAATGCAGTTATTATCGCCAGAACTGTAATAATTATACTTAATACTTATATTATTCTCAATATAACATGCATTATTACCCATATTATGCAGTTATTATCGCAAGAACTATAATAAATATACGTATTACTTTCATTATCATCAATATAACATGCATTATTACCCATATAATGGAGGTATTATCGCTAGAACTGTAATAATTATACTTATTACTTATACTATTATCAATATAACATGCATTATTACCCATATTCTGCAGTTATTATCGCTTGAACTGTAATAATTATACTTATTACTTATATTATTATCAATATAACATGCATTATTACCCATATTATGCAGTTATTATCGCTTGAACTGAAATAATTATACTTATTACTTATATTGTTAGCAATATAACGTGCATTATTACCCATATAATGCAGTTATTATCGCTAGAACTGTAATAATTATACTTATTACTTATATCATTATCAATATAACATGCATTGTTACCCATATAATGGAGGTATTATCGCTAGAACTGTAATAATTATACTTATTAAATACTATTAGCAATATAACGTGCATTATTACCCATATAATGCAGTTATTATCGCCAGAACTGTAATAATTATACTTATTACTTATATTATTCTCAATATAACATGCATTATTACCCATATTATGCAGTTATTATCGCAAGAACTATAATAAATATACGTATTACTTTCATTATCATCAATATAACATGCATTATTACCCATATAATGGAGGTATTATCGCTAGAACTGTAATAATTATACTTATTAAATACTATTAGCAATATAACGTGCATTATTACCCATATAATGCAGTTATTATCGCCAGAACTGTAATAATTATACTTATTACTTATATTATTCTCAATATAACATGCATTATTACCCATATAATGGAGGTATTATCGCTAGAACTGTAATAATTATACTTATTACTTATATTGTTAGCAATATAACGTGCATTATTACCCATATTATGCAGTTATTATCGCTAGAACTGTAATAATTATACTTATTACTTATATCATTATCAATATAACATGCATTATTACCCATATAATGGAGGTATTATCGCTAGAACTGTAATAATTATACTTATTACTTATATTATTATCAATATAACATGCATTATTACCCATATTATGCAGTTATTATTGCTAGAACTATAATAAATATACGTATTACTTTTATTGTCATCAATGTAACATGCATTATTACCCATATTATGCAGTTATTATCGATAGAACTGTAATAAATATACTTATTACTTTTACTATTATCAATATATCATGCACTATTAGCCATATTTTACTATTATTATCGCTAGAACTATAATAATTATACTTATTACCCCCGATATTATCAATATAACATGCCTTATTACGCATATAATGCAGTTATTATCGCTAGAACTGTAATAAATATACTTACTACTTTCATTATCATCAATATAACATGCATTATTACCCATATTAAGAAGTTATTATCGATAGAACGATAATAAATATACTTATTACTTTTATTATTATCAATATAACATGCATTATTACCCATATAATGCAGTTATTATCGCTAGAACTGTAATAATTATACTCATTACTTATATTATTAGCAATATAACGTGCATTATTACCCGTATTATGCAGTTATTATCGCTAGAACTGTAATAATTATACTTATTCCTTATATTATTATCAATATAACATGCATTATTACCCATATAATGGAGGTATTATCGCTAGAATTGTAATAATTATACTTATTACTTATACTATTACCAATATAACATGCATTATTACCCATATTCTGCAGTTATTATCGCTAGAACTATAATAAATATACTTATTACTCCCAATATTATCAATATAACATGCATTATTACCCATATAATGCAGTTATTATCGCTAGAACTGTAATAATTATACTTATTACTTATATTGTTAGCAATATAACGTGCATTATTACCCATATTCTGCAGTTATTATCGCTAGAACTGTAATAATTGTACTCATTACTTATATTATTAGCAATATAACGTGCATTATTACCCATATTATGCAGTTATTATCGCTAGAACTGTAATAATTATACTTATTACTTATATCATTATCAATATAACATGCATTATTACCCATATAATGGAGGTATTATCGCTAGAACTGTAATAATTATACTTATTAAATACTATTAGCAATATAACGTGCATTATTACCCATATAATGCAGTTATTATCGCCAGAACTGTAATAATTATACTTAATACTTATATTATTCTCAATATAACATGCATTATTACCCATATTATGCAGTTATTATCGCAAGAACTATAATAAATATACGTATTACTTTCATTATCATCAATATAACATGCATTATTACCCATATAATGGAGGTATTATCGCTAGAACTGTAATAATTATACTTATTACTTATACTATTATCAATATAACATGCATTATTACCCATATTCTGCAGTTATTATCGCTTGAACTGTAATAATTATACTTATTACTTATATTATTATCAATATAACATGCATTATTACCCATATTATGCAGTTATTATCGCTTGAACTGAAATAATTATACTTATTACTTATATTGTTAGCAATATAACGTGCATTATTACCCATATAATGCAGTTATTATCGCTAGAACTGTAATAATTATACTTATTACTTATATCATTATCAATATAACATGCATTGTTACCCATATAATGGAGGTATTATCGCTAGAACTGTAATAATTATACTTATTAAATACTATTAGCAATATAACGTGCATTATTACCCATATAATGCAGTTATTATCGCCAGAACTGTAATAATTATACTTATTACTTATATTATTCTCAATATAACATGCATTATTACCCATATTATGCAGTTATTATCGCAAGAACTATAATAAATATACGTATTACTTTCATTATCATCAATATAACATGCATTATTACCCATATAATGGAGGTATTATCGCTAGAACTGTAATAATTATACTTATTACTTATATTGTTAGCAATATAACGTGCATTATTACCCATATTATGCAGTTATTATCGCTAGAACTGTAATAATTATACTTATTACTTATATCATTATCAATATAACATGCATTATTACCCATATAATGGAGGTATTATCGCTAGAACTGTAATAATTATACTTATTACTTATATTATTATCAATATAACATGCATTATTACCCATATTATGCAGTTATTATTGCTAGAACTATAATAAATATACGTATTACTTTTATTGTCATCAATATAACATGCATTATTACCCATATTATGCAGTTATTATCGATAGAACTGTAATAAATATACTTATTACTTTTACTATTATCAATATATCATGCACTATCAGCCATATTTTACTATTATTATCGCTAGAACTATAATAATTATACTTATTACCCCCGATATTATCAATATAACATGCCTTATTACGCATATAATGCAGTTATTATCGCTAGAACTGTAATAAATATACTTACTACTTTCATTATCATCAATATAACATGCATTATTACCCATATTAAGAAGTTATTATCGATAGAACGATAATAAATATACTTATTACTTTTATTATTATCAATATAACATGCATTATTACCCATATAATGCAGTTATTATCGCTAGAACTGTAATAATTATACTCATTACTTATATTATTAGCAATATAACGTGCATTATTACCCGTATTATGCAGTTATTATCGCTAGAACTGTAATAATTATACTTATTACTTATATTATTATCAATATAACATGCATTATTACCCATATAATGGAGGTATTATCGCTAGAATTGTAATAATTATACTTATTACTTATACTATTATCAATATAACATGCATTATTACCCATATTCTGCAGTTATTATCGCTAGAACTATAATAAATATACTTATTACTCCCAATATTATCAATATAACATGCATTATTACCCATATAATGCAGTTATTATCGCTAGAACTGTAATAATTATACTTATTACTTATATTGTTAGCAATATAACGTGCATTATTACCCATATTCTGCAGTTATTATCGCTAGAACTGTAATAATTGTACTCATTACTTATATTATTAGCAATATAACGTGCATTATTACCCATATTATGCAGTTATTATCGCTAGAACTGTAATAATTATACTTATTACTTATATCATTATCAATATAACATGCATTATTACCCATATAATGGAGGTATTATCGCTAGAACTGTAATAATTATACTTATTACTTATATTATTATCAATATAACATGCATTATTACCCATATTATGCAGTTATTATCGCTAGAACTGTAATAATTATACTTATTACTTATATTGTTAGCAATATAACGTGCATTATTACCCATATAATGCAGTAATTATCGCTAGAACTGTAATAATTATACTTATTTCTTATATTATTATCAATATAACATGCATTATTACCCATATTATGCAGTTATTATTGCTAGAACTATAATAAATTTACGTATTACTTTTATTATCATCAATATAACATGCATTATTACCCATATTATGCAGTTATTATCGATATAACTGTAATAAATATACTTATTACTTATATTATTATCAATATAACATGCATTATTACCCATATAATGGAGGTATTATCGCTAGAACTGTAATAATTATACTTATTACTTATACTATTAGCAATATAACGTGCATTATTACCCATATAATGCAGTTATTATCGCCAGAACTGTAATAATTATACTTATTACTTATATTATTCTCAATATAACATGCATTGTTACCCATATTATGCAGTTATTATCGCTAGAACTATAATAAATATACGTATTACTTTCATTATCATCAATATAACATGCATTATTACCCATATAATGGAGGTATTATCGCTAGAACTGTAATAATTATACTGATTACTTATACTATTATCAATACAACATGCATTATTACCCATATTCTGCAGTTATTATCGCTAGAACTATAATAAATATACTTATTACTCCCAATATTATCAATATAACGTGCATTATTACCCATATAATGCAGTTATTATCGCTAGAACTGTAACAATTATACTTATTACTTATATTATTATCAATATAACATGCATTATTACCCATATAATGGAGGTATTATTGCTAGAACTGTAATAATTATACTTATTACTTATACTATTAGCAATATAACGTGCATTGTTACCCATATAATGCAGTTATTATCGCCAGAACTGTAATAATTATACTTATTACTTATATTATTCTCAATATAAAATGCATTATTACCCATATTATGCAGTTATTATCGCAAGAACTATAATAAATATACTTATTACTTATATTATTATCAATGTAACATGCATTATTACCCATATAATGGAGGTATTATCGCAAGAACTGAAATAATTATACTTATTACTTATATTGTTAGCAATATAACGTGCATTATTACCCATATAATGCAGTTATTATCGCTAGAACTGTAATAATTATACTTATTACTTATATCATTATCAATATAACATGCATTGTTACCCATATAATGGAGGTATTATCGCTAGAACTGTAATAATTATACTTATTAAATACTATTAGCAATATAACGTGCATTATTACCCACATAATGCAGTTATTATCGCCAGAACTGTAATAATTATACTTATTACTTATATTATTCTCAATATAACATGCATTATTACCCATATTATGCAGTTATTATCGCTAGAACTATAATAAATATACGTATTACCTTTATTATTATCAATATAACATGCATTATTACCCATATAATGCAGTTATTATCGCTAGAACTGAAATAATTATACTTATTACTTATATTGTTAGCAATATAACGTGCATTATTACCCATATCATGCAGTTATTATCGCTAGAACTGTAATAATTATACTTATTACTTATATTATTATCAATATAACATGCATTATTACCCATATTATGCAGTTATTATTGCTAGAACTATAATAAATATACGTATTACTTTTATTGTCATCAATATAACATGCATTATTACCCATATTATGCAGTTATTATCGCAAGAACTATAATAAATATACGTATTACTTTCATTATCATCAATATAACATGCATTATTACCCATATAATGGAGGTATTATCGCTAGAACTGTAATAATTATACTTATTACTTATATTGTTAGCAATATAACGTGCATTATTACCCATATTATGCAGTTATTATCGCTAGAACTGTAATAATTATACTTATTACTTATATCATTATCAATATAACATGCATTATTACCCATATAATGGAGGTATTATCGCTAGAACTGTAATAATTATACTTATTACTTATATTATTATCAATATAACATGCATTATTACCCATATTATGCAGTTATTATTGCTAGAACTATAATAAATATACGTATTACTTTTATTGTCATCAATATAACATGCATTATTACCCATATTATGCAGTTATTATCGATAGAACTGTAATAAATATACTTATTACTTTTACTATTATCAATATATCATGCACTATTAGCCATATTTTACTATTATTATCGCTAGAACTATAATAATTATACTTATTACCCCCGATATTATCAATATAACATGCCTTATTACGCATATAATGCAGTTATTATCGCTAGAACTGTAATAAATATACTTACTACTTTCATTATCATCAATATAACATGCATTATTACCCATATTAAGAAGTTATTATCGATAGAACGATAATAAATATACTTATTACTTTTATTATTATCAATATAACATGCATTATTACCCATATAATGCAGTTATTATCGCTAGAACTGTAATAATTATACTCATTACTTATATTATTAGCAATATAACGTGCATTATTACCCGTATTATGCAGTTATTATCGCTAGAACTGTAATAATTATACTTATTACTTATATTATTATCAATATAACATGCATTATTACCCATATAATGGAGGTATTATCGCTAGAATTGTAATAATTATACTTATTACTTATACTATTATCAATATAACATGCATTATTACCCATATTCTGCAGTTATTATCGCTAGAACTATAATAAATATACTTATTACTCCCAATATTATCAATATAACATGCATTATTACCCATATAATGCAGTTATTATCGCTAGAACTGTAATAATTATACTTATTACTTATATTGTTAGCAATATAACGTGCATTATTACCCATATTCTGCAGTTATTATCGCTAGAACTGTAATAATTGTACTCATTACTTATATTATTAGCAATATAACGTGCATTATTACCCATATTATGCAGTTATTATCGCTAGAACTGTAATAATTATACTTATTACTTATATCATTATCAATATAACATGCATTATTACCCATATAATGGAGGTATTATCGCTAGAACTGTAATAATTATACTTATTAAATACTATTAGCAATATAACGTGCATTATTACCCATATAATGCAGTTATTATCGCCAGAACTGTAATAATTATACTTAATACTTATATTATTCTCAATATAACATGCATTATTACCCATATTATGCAGTTATTATCGCAAGAACTATAATAAATATACGTATTACTTTCATTATCATCAATATAACATGCATTATTACCCATATAATGGAGGTATTATCGCTAGAACTGTAATAATTATACTTATTACTTATACTATTATCAATATAACATGCATTATTACCCATATTCTGCAGTTATTATCGCTTGAACTGTAATAATTATACTTATTACTTATATTATTATCAATATAACATGCATTATTACCCATATTATGCAGTTATTATCGCTTGAACTGAAATAATTATACTTATTACTTATATTGTTAGCAATATAACGTGCATTATTACCCATATAATGCAGTTATTATCGCTAGAACTGTAATAATTATACTTATTACTTATATCATTATCAATATAACATGCATTGTTACCCATATAATGGAGGTATTATCGCTAGAACTGTAATAATTATACTTATTAAATACTATTAGCAATATAACGTGCATTATTACCCATATAATGCAGTTATTATCGCCAGAACTGTAATAATTATACTTATTACTTATATTATTCTCAATATAACATGCATTATTACCCATATTATGCAGTTATTATCGCAAGAACTATAATAAATATACGTATTACTTTCATTATCATCAATATAACATGCATTATTACCCATATAATGGAGGTATTATCGCTAGAACTGTAATAATTATACTTATTACTTATATTGTTAGCAATATAACGTGCATTATTACCCATATTATGCAGTTATTATCGCTAGAACTGTAATAATTATACTTATTACTTATATCATTATCAATATAACATGCATTATTACCCATATAATGGAGGTATTATCGCTAGAACTGTAATAATTATACTTATTACTTATATTATTATCAATATAACATGCATTATTACCCATATTATGCAGTTATTATTGCTAGAACTATAATAAATATACGTATTACTTTTATTGTCATCAATATAACATGCATTATTACCCATATTATGCAGTTATTATCGATAGAACTGTAATAAATATACTTATTACTTTTACTATTATCAATATATCATGCACTATCAGCCATATTTTACTATTATTATCGCTAGAACTATAATAATTATACTTATTACCCCCGATATTATCAATATAACATGCCTTATTACGCATATAATGCAGTTATTATCGCTAGAACTGTAATAAATATACTTACTACTTTCATTATCATCAATATAACATGCATTATTACCCATATTAAGAAGTTATTATCGATAGAACGATAATAAATATACTTATTACTTTTATTATTATCAATATAACATGCATTATTACCCATATAATGCAGTTATTATCGCTAGAACTGTAATAATTATACTCATTACTTATATTATTAGCAATATAACGTGCATTATTACCCGTATTATGCAGTTATTATCGCTAGAACTGTAATAATTATACTTATTACTTATATTATTATCAATATAACATGCATTATTACCCATATAATGGAGGTATTATCGCTAGAATTGTAATAATTATACTTATTACTTATACTATTATCAATATAACATGCATTATTACCCATATTCTGCAGTTATTATCGCTAGAACTATAATAAATATACTTATTACTCCCAATATTATCAATATAACATGCATTATTACCCATATAATGCAGTTATTATCGCTAGAACTGTAATAATTATACTTATTACTTATATTGTTAGCAATATAACGTGCATTATTACCCATATTCTGCAGTTATTATCGCTAGAACTGTAATAATTGTACTCATTACTTATATTATTAGCAATATAACGTGCATTATTACCCATATTATGCAGTTATTATCGCTAGAACTGTAATAATTATACTTATTACTTATATCATTATCAATATAACATGCATTATTACCCATATAATGGAGGTATTATCGCTAGAACTGTAATAATTATACTTATTACTTATATTATTATCAATATAACATGCATTATTACCCATATTATGCAGTTATTATCGCTAGAACTGTAATAATTATACTTATTACTTATATTGTTAGCAATATAACGTGCATTATTACCCATATAATGCAGTAATTATCGCTAGAACTGTAATAATTATACTTATTTCTTATATTATTATCAATATAACATGCATTATTACCCATATTATGCAGTTATTATTGCTAGAACTATAATAAATTTACGTATTACTTTTATTATCATCAATATAACATGCATTATTACCCATATTATGCAGTTATTATCGATATAACTGTAATAAATATACTTATTACTTATATTATTATCAATATAACATGCATTATTACCCATATAATGGAGGTATTATCGCTAGAACTGTAATAATTATACTTATTACTTATACTATTAGCAATATAACGTGCATTATTACCCATATAATGCAGTTATTATCGCCAGAACTGTAATAATTATACTTATTACTTATATTATTCTCAATATAACATGCATTGTTACCCATATTATGCAGTTATTATCGCTAGAACTATAATAAATATACGTATTACTTTCATTATCATCAATATAACATGCATTATTACCCATATAATGGAGGTATTATCGCTAGAACTGTAATAATTATACTGATTACTTATACTATTATCAATACAACATGCATTATTACCCATATTCTGCAGTTATTATCGCTAGAACTATAATAAATATACTTATTACTCCCAATATTATCAATATAACGTGCATTATTACCCATATAATGCAGTTATTATCGCTAGAACTGTAACAATTATACTTATTACTTATATTATTATCAATATAACATGCATTATTACCCATATAATGGAGGTATTATTGCTAGAACTGTAATAATTATACTTATTACTTATACTATTAGCAATATAACGTGCATTGTTACCCATATAATGCAGTTATTATCGCCAGAACTGTAATAATTATACTTATTACTTATATTATTCTCAATATAAAATGCATTATTACCCATATTATGCAGTTATTATCGCAAGAACTATAATAAATATACTTATTACTTATATTATTATCAATGTAACATGCATTATTACCCATATAATGGAGGTATTATCGCAAGAACTGAAATAATTATACTTATTACTTATATTGTTAGCAATATAACGTGCATTATTACCCATATAATGCAGTTATTATCGCTAGAACTGTAATAATTATACTTATTACTTATATCATTATCAATATAACATGCATTGTTACCCATATAATGGAGGTATTATCGCTAGAACTGTAATAATTATACTTATTAAATACTATTAGCAATATAACGTGCATTATTACCCACATAATGCAGTTATTATCGCCAGAACTGTAATAATTATACTTATTACTTATATTATTCTCAATATAACATGCATTATTACCCATATTATGCAGTTATTATCGCTAGAACTATAATAAATATACGTATTACCTTTATTATTATCAATATAACATGCATTATTACCCATATAATGCAGTTATTATCGCTAGAACTGAAATAATTATACTTATTACTTATATTGTTAGCAATATAACGTGCATTATTACCCATATCATGCAGTTATTATCGCTAGAACTGTAATAATTATACTTATTACTTATATTATTATCAATATAACATGCATTATTACCCATATTATGCAGTTATTATTGCTAGAACTATAATAAATATACGTATTACTTTTATTGTCATCAATATAACATGCATTATTACCCATATTATGCAGTTATTATCGCAAGAACTATAATAAATATACGTATTACTTTCATTATCATCAATATAACATGCATTATTACCCATATAATGGAGGTATTATCGCTAGAACTGTAATAATTATACTTATTACTTATATTGTTAGCAATATAACGTGCATTATTACCCATATTATGCAGTTATTATCGCTAGAACTGTAATAATTATACTTATTACTTATATCATTATCAATATAACATGCATTATTACCCATATAATGGAGGTATTATCGCTAGAACTGTAATAATTATACTTATTACTTATATTATTATCAATATAACATGCATTATTACCCATATTATGCAGTTATTATTGCTAGAACTATAATAAATATACGTATTACTTTTATTGTCATCAATATAACATGCATTATTACCCATATTATGCAGTTATTATCGATAGAACTGTAATAAATATACTTATTACTTTTACTATTATCAATATATCATGCACTATTAGCCATATTTTACTATTATTATCGCTAGAACTATAATAATTATACTTATTACCCCCGATATTATCAATATAACATGCCTTATTACGCATATAATGCAGTTATTATCGCTAGAACTGTAATAAATATACTTACTACTTTCATTATCATCAATATAACATGCATTATTACCCATATTAAGAAGTTATTATCGATAGAACGATAATAAATATACTTATTACTTTTATTATTATCAATATAACATGCATTATTACCCATATAATGCAGTTATTATCGCTAGAACTGTAATAATTATACTCATTACTTATATTATTAGCAATATAACGTGCATTATTACCCGTATTATGCAGTTATTATCGCTAGAACTGTAATAATTATACTTATTACTTATATTATTATCAATATAACATGCATTATTACCCATATAATGGAGGTATTATCGCTAGAATTGTAATAATTATACTTATTACTTATACTATTATCAATATAACATGCATTATTACCCATATTCTGCAGTTATTATCGCTAGAACTATAATAAATATACTTATTACTCCCAATATTATCAATATAACATGCATTATTACCCATATAATGCAGTTATTATCGCTAGAACTGTAATAATTATACTTATTACTTATATTGTTAGCAATATAACGTGCATTATTACCCATATTCTGCAGTTATTATCGCTAGAACTGTAATAATTGTACTCATTACTTATATTATTAGCAATATAACGTGCATTATTACCCATATTATGCAGTTATTATCGCTAGAACTGTAATAATTATACTTATTACTTATATCATTATCAATATAACATGCATTATTACCCATATAATGGAGGTATTATCGCTAGAACTGTAATAATTATACTTATTACTTATATTATTATCAATATAACATGCATTATTACCCATATTATGCAGTTATTATCGCTAGAACTGTAATAATTATACTTATTACTTATATTGTTAGCAATATAACGTGCATTATTACCCATATAATGCAGTAATTATCGCTAGAACTGTAATAATTATACTTATTTCTTATATTATTATCAATATAACATGCATTATTACCCATATTATGCAGTTATTATTGCTAGAACTATAATAAATTTACGTATTACTTTTATTATCATCAATATAACATGCATTATTACCCATATTATGCAGTTATTATCGATATAACTGTAATAAATATACTTATTACTTATATTATTATCAATATAACATGCATTATTACCCATATAATGGAGGTATTATCGCTAGAACTGTAATAATTATACTTATTACTTATACTATTAGCAATATAACGTGCATTATTACCCATATAATGCAGTTATTATCGCCAGAACTGTAATAATTATACTTATTACTTATATTATTCTCAATATAACATGCATTGTTACCCATATTATGCAGTTATTATCGCTAGAACTATAATAAATATACGTATTACTTTCATTATCATCAATATAACATGCATTATTACCCATATAATGGAGGTATTATCGCTAGAACTGTAATAATTATACTGATTACTTATACTATTATCAATACAACATGCATTATTACCCATATTCTGCAGTTATTATCGCTAGAACTATAATAAATATACTTATTACTCCCAATATTATCAATATAACGTGCATTATTACCCATATAATGCAGTTATTATCGCTAGAACTGTAACAATTATACTTATTACTTATATTATTATCAATATAACATGCATTATTACCCATATAATGGAGGTATTATTGCTAGAACTGTAATAATTATACTTATTACTTATACTATTAGCAATATAACGTGCATTGTTACCCATATAATGCAGTTATTATCGCCAGAACTGTAATAATTATACTTATTACTTATATTATTCTCAATATAAAATGCATTATTACCCATATTATGCAGTTATTATCGCAAGAACTATAATAAATATACTTATTACTTATATTATTATCAATGTAACATGCATTATTACCCATATAATGGAGGTATTATCGCAAGAACTGTAATAATTATACTTATTACTTATACTATTAGCAATATAACGTGCATTATTACCCACATAATGCAGTTATTATCGCCAGAACTGTAATAATTATACTTATTACTTATATTATTCTCAATATAACATGCATTATTACCCATATTATGCAGTTATTATCGCTAGAACTATAATAAATATACGTATTACCTTTATTATCATCAATATAACATGCATTATTACCCATATAATGCAGTTATTATCGCTAGAACTGAAATAATTATACTTATTACTTATATTGTTAGCAATATAACGTGCATTATTACCCATATCATGCAGTTATTATCGCTAGAACTGTAATAATTATACTTATTACTTATATTATTATCAATATAACATGCATTATTACCCATATTATGCAGTTATTATTGCTAGAACTATAATAAATATACGTATTACTTTTATTGTCATCAATATAACATGCATTATTACCCATATTATGCAGTTATTATCGATAGAACTGTAATAAATATACTTATTACTTATATTATTATCAATATAACATGCATTATTACCCATATAATGGAGGTATTATCGCTAGAACTGTAATAATTATACTTATTACTTATACTATTATCAATATAACATGCAGTATTACCCATGTTCTGCAGTTATTATCGCTAGAACTATAATAAATATACTTATTACTCCCAATATTATCAATATAACATGCATTAGTACCCATATAATGCAGTTATTATCGCTAGAACTGTAATAATTATACTTATTACTTATATTATTAGCAATATAACGTGCATTATTACCCATATTATGCAGTTATTATCGCTAGAACTGTAATAATTGTACTCATTACTTATATTATTAGCAATATAACGTGCATTATTACCCATATTATGCAGTTATTATCGCTAGAACTGTAATAATTATACTTATTACTTATATCATTATCAATATAACATGCATTATTACCCATATAATGGAGGTATTATCGCTAGAACTGTAATAATTATACTTATTAAATACTATTAGCAATATAACGTGCATTATTACCCATATAATGCAGTTATTATCGCCAGAACTGTAATAATTATACTTAATACTTATATTATTCTCAATATAACATGCATTATTACCCATATTATGCAGTTATTATCGCAAGAACTATAATAAATATACGTATTACTTTCATTATCATCAATATAACATGCATTATTACCCATATAATGGAGGTATTATCGCTAGAACTGTAATAATTATACTTATTACTTATACTATTATCAATATAACATGCATTATTACCCATATTCTGCAGTTATTATCGCTTGAACTGTAATAATTATACTTATTACCCCCGATATTATCAATATAACATGCCTTATTACGCATATAATGCAGTTATTATCGCTAGAACTGTAATAAATATACTTACTACTTTCATTATCATCAATATAACATGCATTATTACCCATATAATGGAGGTATTATCGCTAGAACTGTAATAATTATACTTATTACTTATATTGTTAGCAATATAACGTGCATTATTACCCATATTATGCAGTTATTATCGCTAGAACTGTAATAATTATACTTATTACTTATATCATTATCAATATAACATGCATTATTACCCATATAATGGAGGTATTATCGCTAGAACTGTAATAATTATACTTATTACTTATATTATTATCAATATAACATGCATTATTACCCATATTATGCAGTTATTATTGCTAGAACTATAATAAATATACGTATTACTTTTATTGTCATCAATATAACATGCATTATTACCCATATTATGCAGTTATTATCGATAGAACTGTAATAAATATACTTATTACTTTTACTATTATCAATATATCATGCACTATTAGCCATATTTTACTATTATTATCGCTAGACCTATAATAATTATACTTATTACCCCCGATATTATCAATATAACATGCCTTATTACGCATATAATGCAGTTATTATCGCTAGAACTGTAATAAATATACTTACTACTTTCATTATCATCAATATAACATGCATTATTACCCATATTAAGAAGTTATTATCGATAGAACGATAATAAATATACTTATTACTTTTATTATTATCAATATAACATGCATTATTACCCATATAATGCAGTTATTATCGCTAGAACTGTAATAATTATACTCATTACTTATATTATTAGCAATATAAAGTGCATTATTACCCGTATTATGCAGTTATTATCGCTAGAACTGTAATAATTATACTTATTCCTTATATTATTATCAATATAACATGCATTATTACCCATATAATGGAGGTATTATCGCTAGAATTGTAATAATTATACTTATTACTTATACTATTATCAATATAACATGCATTATTACCCATATTCTGCAGTTATTATCGCTAGAACTATAATAAATATACTTATTACTCCCAATATTATCAATATAACATGCATTATTACCCATATAATGCAGTTATTATCGCTAGAACTGTAATAATTATACTTATTACTTATATTGTTAGCAATATAACGTGCATTATTACCCATATTCTGCAGTTATTATCGCTAGAACTGTAATAATTGTACTCATTACTTATATTATTAGCAATATAACGTGCATTATTACCCATATTATGCAGTTATTATCGCTAGAACTGTAATAATTATACTTATTACTTATATCATTATCAATATAACATGCATTATTACCCATATAATGGAGGTATTATCGCTAGAACTGTAATAATTATACTTATTAAATACTATTAGCAATATAACGTGCATTATTACCCATATAATGCAGTTATTATCGCCAGAACTGTAATAATTATACTTAATACTTATATTATTCTCAATATAACATGCATTATTACCCATATTATGCAGTTATTATCGCAAGAACTATAATAAATATACGTATTACTTTCATTATCATCAATATAACATGCATTATTACCCATATAATGGAGGTATTATCGCTAGAACTG
This sequence comes from Megachile leachella, assembly GCA_963576845.1. Classification (NCBI taxonomy): domain Eukaryota; kingdom Metazoa; phylum Arthropoda; class Insecta; order Hymenoptera; family Megachilidae; genus Megachile; species Megachile leachella. The sequence goes on along the minus strand of CAUYWW010000145.1, from coordinate 729,514 downwards.
TAATAATTATACTTATTACTTATACTATTATCAATATAACATGCATTATTACCCATATTCTGCAGTTATTATCGCTTGAACTGTAATAATTATACTTATTACTTATATTATTATCAATATAACATGCATTATTACCCATATTATGCAGTTATTATCGCTTGAACTGAAATAATTATACTTATTACTTATATTGTTAGCAATATAACGTGCATTATTACCCATATAATGCAGTTATTATCGCTAGAACTGTAATAATTATACTTATTACTTATATCATTATCAATATAACATGCATTGTTACCCATATAATGGAGGTATTATCGCTAGAACTGTAATAATTATACTTATTAAATACTATTAGCAATATAACGTGCATTATTACCCACATAATGCAGTTATTATCGCCAGAACTGTAATAATTATACTTATTACTTATATTATTCTCAATATAACATGCATTATTACCCATATTATGCAGTTATTATCGCTAGAACTATAATAAATATACGTATTACCTTTATTATTATCAATATAACATGCATTATTACCCATATAATGCAGTTATTATCGCTAGAACTGAAATAATTATACTTATTACTTATATTGTTAGCAATATAACGTGCATTATTACCCATATCATGCAGTTATTATCGCTAGAACTGTAATAATTATACTTATTACTTATATTATTATCAATATAACATGCATTATTACCCATATTATGCAGTTATTATTGCTAGAACTATAATAAATATACGTATTACTTTTATTGTCATCAATATAACATGCATTATTACCCATATTATGCAGTTATTATCGATAGAACTGTAATAAATATACTTATTACTTATATTATTATCAATATAACATGCATTATTACCCATATAATGGAGGTATTATCGCTAGAACTGTAATAATTATACTTATTACTTATACTATTATCAATATAACATGCATTATTACCCATATTCTGCAGTTATTATCGCTAGAACTATAATAAATATACTTATTACTCCCAATATTATCAATATAACATGCATTAGTACCCATATAATGCAGTTATTATCGCTAGAACTGTAATAATTATACTTATTACTTATATTATTAGCAATATAACGTGCATTATTACCCATATTATGCAGTTATTATCGCTAGAACTGTAATAATTGTACTCATTACTTATATTATTAGCAATATAACGTGCATTATTACCCATATTATGCAGTTATTATCGCTAGAACTGTAATAATTATACTTATTACTTATATCATTATCAATATAACATGCATTATTACCCATATAATGGAGGTATTATCGCTAGAACTGTAATAATTATACTTATTAAATACTATTAGCAATATAACGTGCATTATTACCCATATAATGCAGTTATTATCGCCAGAACTGTAATAATTATACTTATTACTTATATTGTTAGCAATATAACGTGCATTATTACCCATGTTCTGCAGTTATTATCGCTTGAACTGTAATAATTATACTTATTACTTATATTATTATCAATATAACATGCATTATTACCCATATTATGCAGTTATTATCGCTTGAACTGAAATAATTATACTTATTACTTACATTGTTAGCAATATAACGTGCATTATTACCCATATAATGCAGTTATTATCGCTAGAACTGTAATAATTATACTTATTACTTATATCATTATCAATATAACATGCATTATTACCCATATAATGGAGGTATTATCGCTAGAACTGTAATAATTATACTTATTACTTATATTATTATCAATATAACATGCATTGTTACCCATATAATGGAGGTATTATTGCTAGAACTGTAATAATTATACTTATTAAATACTATTAGCAATATAACGTGCATTATTACCCATATAATGCAGTTATTATCGCCAGAACTGTAATAATTATACTTATTACTTATATTATTCTCAATATAACATGCATTATTACCCATATTATGCAGTTATTATCGCAAGAACTATAATAAATATACGTATTACTTTCATTATCATCAATATAACATGCATTATTACCCATATAATGGAGGTATTATCGCTAGAACTGTAATAATTATACTTATTACTTATATTGTTAGCAATATAACGTGCATTATTACCCATATTATGCAGTTATTATCGCTAGAACTGTAATAATTATACTTATTACTTATATCATTATCAATATAACATGCATTATTACCCATATAATGGAGGTATTATCGCTAGAACTGTAATAATTATACTTATTACTTATATTATTATCAATATAACATGCATTATTACCCATATTATGCAGTTATTATTGCTAGAACTATAATAAATATACGTATTACTTTTATTGTCATCAATATAACATGCATTATTACCCATATTATGCAGTTATTATCGATAGAACTGTAATAATTATACTTATTACTTATATTATTAGCAATATAACGTGCATTATTACCCATATTATGCAGTTATTATCGCTAGAACTGTAATAATTGTACTCATTACTTATATTATTAGCAATATAACGTGCATTATTACCCATATTATGCAGTTATTATCGCTAGAACTGTAATAATTATACTTATTACTTATATCATTATCAATATAACATGCATTATTACCCATATAATGGAGGTATTATCGCTAGAACTGTAATAATTATACTTATTAAATACTATTAGCAATATAACGTGCATTATTACCCATATAATGCAGTTATTATCGCCAGAACTGTAATAATTATACTTAATACTTATATTATTCTCAATATAACATGCATTATTACCCATATTATGCAGTTATTATCGCAAGAACTATAATAAATATACGTATTACTTTCATTATCATCAATATAACATGCATTATTACCCATATAATGGAGGTATTATCGCTAGAACTGTAATAATTATACTTATTACTTATACTATTATCAATATAACATGCATTATTACCCATATTCTGCAGTTATTATCGCTTGAACTGTAATAATTATACTTATTACTTATATTATTATCAATATAACATGCATTATTACCCATATTATGCAGTTATTATCGCTTGAACTGAAATAATTATACTTATTACTTATATTGTTAGCAATATAACGTGCATTATTACCCATATAATGCAGTTATTATCGCTAGAACTGTAATAATTATACTTATTACTTATATCATTATCAATATAACATGCATTGTTACCCATATAATGGAGGTATTATCGCTAGAACTGTAATAATTATACTTATTAAATACTATTAGCAATATAACGTGCATTATTACCCACATAATGCAGTTATTATCGCCAGAACTGTAATAATTATACTTATTACTTATATTATTCTCAATATAACATGCATTATTACCCATATTATGCAGTTATTATCGCTAGAACTATAATAAATATACGTATTACCTTTATTATTATCAATATAACATGCATTATTACCCATATAATGCAGTTATTATCGCTAGAACTGAAATAATTATACTTATTACTTATATTGTTAGCAATATAACGTGCATTATTACCCATATCATGCAGTTATTATCGCTAGAACTGTAATAATTATACTTATTACTTATATTATTATCAATATAACATGCATTATTACCCATATTATGCAGTTATTATTGCTAGAACTATAATAAATATACGTATTACTTTTATTGTCATCAATATAACATGCATTATTACCCATATTATGCAGTTATTATCGATAGAACTGTAATAAATATACTTATTACTTATATTATTATCAATATAACATGCATTATTACCCATATAATGGAGGTATTATCGCTAGAACTGTAATAATTATACTTATTACTTATACTATTATCAATATAACATGCATTATTACCCATATTCTGCAGTTATTATCGCTAGAACTATAATAAATATACTTATTACTCCCAATATTATCAATATAACATGCATTAGTACCCATATAATGCAGTTATTATCGCTAGAACTGTAATAATTATACTTATTACTTATATTATTAGCAATATAACGTGCATTATTACCCATATTATGCAGTTATTATCGCTAGAACTGTAATAATTGTACTCATTACTTATATTATTAGCAATATAACGTGCATTATTACCCATATTATGCAGTTATTATCGCTAGAACTGTAATAATTATACTTATTACTTATATCATTATCAATATAACATGCATTATTACCCATATAATGGAGGTATTATCGCTAGAACTGTAATAATTATACTTATTAAATACTATTAGCAATATAACGTGCATTATTACCCATATAATGCAGTTATTATCGCCAGAACTGTAATAATTATACTTAATACTTATATTATTCTCAATATAACATGCATTATTACCCATATTATGCAGTTATTATCGCAAGAACTATAATAAATATACGTATTACTTTCATTATCATCAATATAACATGCATTATTACCCATATAATGGAGGTATTATCGCTAGAACTGTAATAATTATACTTATTACTTATACTATTATCAATATAACATGCATTATTACCCATATTCTGCAGTTATTATCGCTTGAACTGTAATAATTATACTTATTACTTATATTATTATCAATATAACATGCATTATTACCCATATTATGCAGTTATTATCGCTTGAACTGAAATAATTATACTTATTACTTATATTGTTAGCAATATAACGTGCATTATTACCCATATAATGCAGTTATTATCGCTAGAACTGTAATAATTATACTTATTACTTATATCATTATCAATATAACATGCATTGTTACCCATATAATGGAGGTATTATCGCTAGAACTGTAATAATTATACTTATTAAATACTATTAGCAATATAACGTGCATTATTACCCATATAATGCAGTTATTATCGCCAGAACTGTAATAATTATACTTATTACTTATATTGTTAGCAATATAACGTGCATTATTACCCATGTTCTGCAGTTATTATCGCTTGAACTGTAATAATTATACTTATTACTTATATTATTATCAATATAACATGCATTATTACCCATATTATGCAGTTATTATCGCTTGAACTGAAATAATTATACTTATTACTTATATTGTTAGCAATATAACGTGCATTATTACCCATATAATGCAGTTATTATCGCTAGAACTGTAATAATTATACTTATTACTTATATCATTATCAATATAACATGCATTATTACCCATATAATGGAGGTATTATCGCTAGAACTGTAATAATTATACTTATTACTTATATTATTATCAATATAACATGCATTGTTACCCATATAATGGAGGTATTATCGCTAGAACTGTAATAATTATACTTATTAAATACTATTAGCAATATAACGTGCATTATTACCCATATAATGCAGTTATTATCGCCAGAACTGTAATAATTATACTTATTACTTATATTATTCTCAATATAACATGCATTATTACCCATATTATGCAGTTATTATCGCAAGAACTATAATAAATATACGTATTACTTTCATTATCATCAATATAACATGCATTATTACCCATATAATGGAGGTATTATCGCTAGAACTGTAATAATTATACTTATTACTTATATTGTTAGCAATATAACGTGCATTATTACCCATATTATGCAGTTATTATCGCTAGAACTGTAATAATTATACTTATTACTTATATCATTATCAATATAACATGCATTATTACCCATATAATGGAGGTATTATCGCTAGAACTGTAATAATTATACTTATTACTTATATTATTATCAATATAACATGCATTATTACCCATATTATGCAGTTATTATTGCTAGAACTATAATAAATATACGTATTACTTTTATTGTCATCAATATAACATGCATTATTACCCATATTATGCAGTTATTATCGATAGAACTGTAATAAATATACTTATTACTTTTACTATTATCAATATATCATGCACTATTAGCCATATTTTACTATTATTATCGCTAGAACTATAATAATTATACTTATTACCCCCGATATTATCAATATAACATGCCTTATTACGCATATAATGCAGTTATTATCGCTAGAACTGTAATAAATATACTTACTACTTTCATTATCACCAATATAACATGCATTATTACCCATATTAAGAAGTTATTATCGATAGAACGATAATAAATATACTTATTACTTTTATTATTATCAATATAACATGCATTATTACCCATATAATGCAGTTATTATCGCTAGAACTGTAATAATTGTACTCATTACTTATATTATTAGCAATATAACGTGCATTATTACCCATATTATGCAGTTATTATCGCTAGAACTGTAATAATTATACTTATTACTTATATCATTATCAATATAACATGCATTATTACCCATATAATGGAGGTATTATCGCTAGAATTGTAATAATTATACTTATTACTTATACTATTATCAATATAACATGCATTATTACCCATATTCTGCAGTTATTATCGCTAGAACTATAATAAATATACTTATTACTCCCAATATTATCAATATAACATGCATTATTACCCATATAATGCAGTTATTATCGCTAGAACTGTAATAATTATACTTATTACTTATATTGTTAGCAATATAACGTGCATTATTACCCATATTCTGCAGTTATTATCGCTAGAACTGTAATAATTGTACTCATTACTTATATTATTAGCAATATAACGTGCATTATTACCCATATTATGCAGTTATTATCGCTAGAACTGTAATAATTATACTTATTACTTATATCATTATCAATATAACATGCATTATTACCCATATAATGGAGGTATTATCGCTAGAACTGTAATAATTATACTTATTACTGATATTATTATCAATATAACATGCATTATTACCCATATTATGCAGTTATTATCGCTAGAACTGTAATAATTATACTTATTACTTATATTGTTAGCAATATAACGTGCATTATTACCCATATAATGCAGTAATTATTGCTAGAACTGTAATAATTATACTTATTACTTATACTATTAGCAATATAACGTGCATTGTTACCCATATAATGCAGTTATTATCGCCAGAACTATAATAAATTTACGTATTACTTTTATTATCATCAATATAACATGCATTATTACCCATATTATGCAGTTATTATCGATATAACTGTAATAAATATACTTATTACTTATATTATTATCAATATAACATGCATTATTACCCATATAATGGAGGTATTATCGCTAGAACTGTAATAATTATACTTATTACTTATACTATTAGCCATATAAAGTGCATTATTACCCATATAATGCAGTTATTATCGCCAGAACTGTAATAATTATACTTATTACTTATATTATTCTCAATATAACATGCATTGTTACCCATATTATGCAGTTATTATCGCTAGAACTATAATAAATATACGTATTACTTTCATTATCATCAATATAACCTGCATTATTACCCATATAATGGAGGTATTATCGCTAGAACTGTAATAATTATACTGATTACTTATACTATTATCAATATAACATGCATTATTACCCATATTCTGCAGTTATTATCGCTAGAACTATAATAAATATACTTATTACTCCCAATATTATCAATATAACGTGCATTATTACCCATATAATGCAGTTATTATCGCTAGAACTGTAACAATTATACTTATTACTTATATTATTATCAATATAACATGCATTATTACCCATATAATGGAGGTATTATTGCTAGAACTGTAATAATTATACTTATTACTTATACTATTAGCAATATAACGTGCATTGTTACCCATATAATGCAGTTATTATCGCCAGAACTGTAATAATTATACTTATTACTTATATTATTCTCAATATAAAATGCATTATTACCCATATTATGCAGTTATTATCGCAAGAACTATAATAAATATACTTATTACTTATATTATTATCAATGTAACATGCATTATTACCCATATAATGGAGGTATTATCGCAAGAACTGTAATAATTATACTTATTACTTATACTATTAGCAATATAACGTGCATTATTACCCACATAATGCAGTTATTATCGCCAGAACTGTAATAATTATACTTATTACTTATATTATTCTCAATATAACATGCATTATTACCCATATTATGCAGTTATTATCGCTAGAACTATAATAAATATACGTATTACCTTTATTATCATCAATATAACATGCATTATTACCCATATAATGCAGTTATTATCGCTAGAACTGAAATAATTATACTTATTACTTATATTGTTAGCAATATAACGTGCATTATTACCCATATAATGCAGTTATTATCGCTAGAACTGTAATAATTATACTTATTACTTATATTATTATCAATATAACATGCATTATTACCCATATTATGCAGTTATTATTGCTAGAACTATAATAAATATACGTATTACTTTTATTGTCATCAATATAACATGCATTATTACCCATATTATGCAGTTATTATCGATAGAACTGTAATAAATATACTTATTACTTATATTATTATCAATATAACATGCATTATTACCCATATAATGGAGGTATTATTGCTAGAACTGTAATAATTATACGTATTACTTATATTATTAGCAATATAACGTGCATTATTACCCATATTATGCAGTTATTATCGCTAGAACTGTAATAATTGTACTCATTACTTATATTATTAGCAATATAACGTGCATTATTACCCATATTGTGCAGTTATTATCGCTAGAACTGTAATAATTATACTTATTACTTATATCATTATCAATATAACATGCATTATTACCCATATAATGGAGGTATTATCGCTAGAACTGTAATAATTATACTTATTACTTATATTATTATCAATATAACATGCATTATTACCCATATTATGCAGTTATTATCGCTAGAACTGTAATAATTATACTTATTACTTATATTGTTAGCAATATAACGTGCATTATTACCCATATAATGCAGTAATTATCGCTAGAACTGTAATAATTATACTTATTTCTTATATTATTATCAATATAACATGCATTATTACCCATATTATGCAGTTATTATTGCTAGAACTATAATAAATTTACGTATTACTTTTATTATCATCAATATAACATGCATTATTACCCATATTATGCAGTTATTATCGATATAACTGTAATAAATATACTTATTACTTATATTATTATCAATATAACATGCATTATTACCCATATAATGGAGGTATTATCGCTAGAACTGTAATAATTATACTTATTACTTATACTATTAGCAATATAACGTGCATTATTACCCATATAATGCAGTTATTATCGCCAGAACTGTAATAATTATACTTAATACTTATATTATTCTCAATATAACATGCATTATTACCCATATTATGCAGTTATTATCGCAAGAACTATAATAAATATACGTATTACTTTCATTATCATCAATATAACATGCATTATTACCCATATAATGGAGGTATTATCGCTAGAACTGTAATAATTATACTTATTACTTATACTATTATCAATATAACATGCATTATTACCCATATTCTGCAGTTATTATCGCTTGAACTGTAATAATTATACTTATTACTTATATTATTATCAATATAACATGCATTATTACCCATATTATGCAGTTATTATCGCTTGAACTGAAATAATTATACTTATTACTTATATTGTTAGCAATATAACGTGCATTATTACCCATATAATGCAGTTATTATCGCTAGAACTGTAATAATTATACTTATTACTTATATCATTATCAATATAACATGCATTGTTACCCATATAATGGAGGTATTATCGCTAGAACTGTAATAATTATACTTATTAAATACTATTAGCAATATAACGTGCATTATTACCCATATAATGCAGTTATTATCGCCAGAACTGTAATAATTATACTTATTACTTATATTGTTAGCAATATAACGTGCATTATTACCCATGTTCTGCAGTTATTATCGCTTGAACTGTAATAATTATACTTATTACTTATATTATTATCAATATAACATGCATTATTACCCATATTATGCAGTTATTATCGCTTGAACTGAAATAATTATACTTATTACTTATATTGTTAGCAATATAACGTGCATTATTACCCATATAATGCAGTTATTATCGCTAGAACTGTAATAATTATACTTATTACTTATATCATTATCAATATAACATGCATTATTACCCATATAATGGAGGTATTATCGCTAGAACTGTAATAATTATACTTATTACTTATATTATTATCAATATAACATGCATTGTTACCCATATAATGGAGGTATTATCGCTAGAACTGTAATAATTATACTTATTAAATACTATTAGCAATATAACGTGCATTATTACCCATATAATGCAGTTATTATCGCCAGAACTGTAATAATTATACTTATTACTTATATTATTCTCAATATAACATGCATTATTACCCATATTATGCAGTTATTATCGCAAGAACTATAATAAATATACGTATTACTTTCATTATCATCAATATAACATGCATTATTACCCATATAATGGAGGTATTATCGCTAGAACTGTAATAATTATACTTATTACTTATATTGTTAGCAATATAACGTGCATTATTACCCATATTATGCAGTTATTATCGCTAGAACTGTAATAATTATACTTATTACTTATATCATTATCAATATAACATGCATTATTACCCATATAATGGAGGTATTATCGCTAGAACTGTAATAATTATACTTATTACTTATATTATTATCAATATAACATGCATTATTACCCATATTATGCAGTTATTATTGCTAGAACTATAATAAATATACGTATTACTTTTATTGTCATCAATATAACATGCATTATTACCCATATTATGCAGTTATTATCGATAGAACTGTAATAAATATACTTATTACTTTTACTATTATCAATATATCATGCACTATTAGCCATATTTTACTATTATTATCGCTAGAACTATAATAATTATACTTATTACCCCCGATATTATCAATATAACATGCCTTATTACGCATATAATGCAGTTATTATCGCTAGAACTGTAATAAATATACTTACTACTTTCATTATCACCAATATAACATGCATTATTACCCATATTAAGAAGTTATTATCGATAGAACGATAATAAATATACTTATTACTTTTATTATTATCAATATAACATGCATTATTACCCATATAATGCAGTTATTATCGCTAGAACTGTAATAATTGTACTCATTACTTATATTATTAGCAATATAACGTGCATTATTACCCATATTATGCAGTTATTATCGCTAGAACTGTAATAATTATACTTATTACTTATACTATTAGCAATATAACGTGCATTGTTACCCATATAATGCAGTTATTATCGCCAGAACTATAATAAATTTACGTATTACTTTTATTATCATCAATATAACATGCATTATTACCCATATTATGCAGTTATTATCGATATAACTGTAATAAATATACTTATTACTTATATTATTATCAATATAACATGCATTATTACCCATATAATGGAGGTATTATCGCTAGAACTGTAATAATTATACTTATTACTTATACTATTAGCCATATAACGTGCATTATTACCCATATAATGCAGTTATTATCGCCAGAACTGTAATAATTATACTTATTACTTATATTATTCTCAATATAACATGCATTGTTACCCATATTATGCAGTTATTATCGCTAGAACTATAATAAATATACGTATTACTTTCATTATCATCAATATAACCTGCATTATTACCCATATAATGGAGGTATTATCGCTAGAACTGTAATAATTATACTGATTACTTATACTATTATCAATATAACATGCATTATTACCCATATTCTGCAGTTATTATCGCTAGAACTATAATAAATATACTTATTACTCCCAATATTATCAATATAACGTGCATTATTACCCATATAATGCAGTTATTATCGCTAGAACTGTAACAATTATACTTATTACTTATATTATTATCAATATAACATGCATTATTACCCATATAATGGAGGTATTATTGCTAGAACTGTAATAATTATACTTATTACTTATACTATTAGCAATATAACGTGCATTGTTACCCATATAATGCAGTTATTATCGCCAGAACTGTAATAATTATACTTATTACTTATATTATTCTCAATATAAAATGCATTATTACCCATATTATGCAGTTATTATCGCAAGAACTATAATAAATATACTTATTACTTATATTATTATCAATGTAACATGCATTATTACCCATATAATGGAGGTATTATCGCAAGAACTGTAATAATTATACTTATTACTTATACTATTAGCAATATAACGTGCATTATTACCCACATAATGCAGTTATTATCGCCAGAACTGTAATAATTATACTTATTACTTATATTATTCTCAATATAACATGCATTATTACCCATATTATGCAGTTATTATCGCTAGAACTATAATAAATATACGTATTACCTTTATTATCATCAATATAACATGCATTATTACCCATATAATGCAGTTATTATCGCTAGAACTGAAATAATTATACTTATTACTTATATTGTTAGCAATATAACGTGCATTATTACCCATATAATGCAGTTATTATCGCTAGAACTGTAATAATTATACTTATTACTTATATTATTATCAATATAACATGCATTATTACCCATATTATGCAGTTATTATTGCTAGAACTATAATAAATATACGTATTACTTTTATTGTCATCAATATAACATGCATTATTACCCATATTATGCAGTTATTATCGATAGAACTGTAATAAATATACTTATTACTTATATTATTATCAATATAACATGCATTATTACCCATATAATGGAGGTATTATTGCTAGAACTGTAATAATTATACGTATTACTTATATTATTAGCAATATAACGTGCATTATTACCCATATTATGCAGTTATTATCGCTAGAACTGTAATAATTGTACTCATTACTTATATTATTAGCAATATAACGTGCATTATTACCCATATTGTGCAGTTATTATCGCTAGAACTGTAATAATTATACTTATTACTTATATCATTATCAATATAACATGCATTATTACCCATATAATGGAGGTATTATCGCTAGAACTGTAATAATTATACTTATTACTTATATTATTATCAATATAACATGCATTATTACCCATATTATGCAGTTATTATCGCTAGAACTGTAATAATTATACTTATTACTTATATTGTTAGCAATATAACGTGCATTATTACCCATATAATGCAGTTATTATCGCCAGAACTGTAATAATTATACTTACTACTTATATTATTCTCAATATAACATGCATTGTTACCCATATTATGCAGTTATTATCGCTAGAACTATAATAAATATACGTATTACTTTCATTATCATCAATATAACATGCATTATTACCCATATTATGCAGTTATTATCGATAGAACTGTAATAAATATACTTATTACTTTTACTATTATCAATATATCATGCACTATTAGCCATATTTTACTATTATTATCGCTAGAACTATAATAATTATACTTATTACCCCCGATATTATCAATATAACATGCCTTATTACGCATATAATGCAGTTATTATCGCTAGAACTGTAATAAATATACTTACTACTTTCATTATCATCAATATAACATGCATTATTACCCATATTAAGAAGTTATTATCGATAGAACGATAATAAATATACTTATTACTTTTATTATTATCAATATAACATGCATTATTACCCATATAATGCAGTTATTATCGCTAGAACTGTAATAATTATACTCATTACTTATATTATTAGCAATATAACGTGCATTATTACCCGTATTATGCAGTTATTATCGCTAGAACTGTAATAATTATACTTATTACTTATATTATTATCAATATAACATGCATTATTACCCATATAATGGAGGTATTATCGCTAGAATTGTAATAATTATACTTATTACTTATACTATTATCAATATAACATGCATTATTACCCATATTCTGCAGTTATTATCGCTAGAACTATAATAAATATACTTATTACTCCCAATATTATCAATATAACATGCATTATTACCCATATAATGCAGTTATTATCGCTAGAACTGTAATAATTATACTTATTACTTATATTGTTAGCAATATAACGAGCATTATTACCCATATTCTGCAGTTATTATCGCTAGAACTATAATAAATATACTTATTACACACAATATTATCAATATAACATGCATTATTACCCATATAATGCAGTTACTATCGCTAGAACTGTAATAATTATACTTATTACTTATATTATTAGCAATATAACGTGCATTATTACCCATATTATGCAGTAATTATCGCTAGAACTGTAATAATTATACTTATTTCTTATATTATTATCAATATAACATGCATTATTACCCATATTATGCAGTTATTATTGCTAGAACTATAATAAATTTACGTATTACTTTTATTATCATCAATATAACATGCATTATTACCCATATTATGCAGTTATTATCGATATAACTGTAATAAATATACTTATTACTTATATTATTATCAATATAACATGCATTATTACCCATATAATGGAGGTATTATCGCTAGAACTGTAATAATTATACTTATTACTTATACTATTAGCAATATAACGTGCATTATTACCCATATAATGCAGTTATTATCGCCAGAACTGTAATAATTATACTTACTACTTATATTATTCTCAATATAACATGCATTGTTACCCATATTATGCAGTTATTATCGCTAGAACTATAATAAATATACGTATTACTTTCATTATCATCAATATAACATGCATTATTACCCATATTATGCAGTTATTATCGATAGAACTGTAATAAATATACTTATTACTTTTACTATTATCAATATATCATGCACTATTAGCCATATTTTACTATTATTATCGCTAGAACTATAATAATTATACTTATTACCCCCGATATTATCAATATAACATGCCTTATTACGCATATAATGCAGTTATTATCGCTAGAACTGTAATAAATATACTTACTACTTTCATTATCATCAATATAACATGCATTATTACCCATATTAAGAAGTTATTATCGATAGAACGATAATAAATATACTTATTACTTTTACTATTATCAATATAACATGCATTATTACCCATATAATGCAGTTATTATCGCCAGAACTGTAATAATTATACTTATTACTTATATTATTCTCAATATAAAATGCATTATTACCCATATTATGCAGTTATTATCGCAAGAACTATAATAAATATACTTATTACTTATATTATTATCAATGTAACATGCATTATTACCCATATAATGGAGGTATTATCGCAAGAACTGTAATAATTATACTTATTACTTATACTATTAGCAATATAACGTGCATTATTACCCACATAATGCAGTTATTATCGCCAGAACTGTAATAATTATACTTATTACTTATATTATTCTCAATATAACATGCATTATTACCCATATTATGCAGTTATTATCGCTAGAACTATAATAAATATACGTATTACCTTTATTATCATCAATATAACATGCATTATTACCCATATAATGCAGTTATTATCGCTAGAACTGAAATAATTATACTTATTACTTATATTGTTAGCAATATAACGTGCATTATTACCCATATAATGCAGTTATTATCGCTAGAACTGTAATAATTATACTTATTACTTATATTATTATCAATATAACATGCATTATTACCCATATTATGCAGTTATTATTGCTAGAACTATAATAAATATACGTATTACTTTTATTGTCATCAATATAACATGCATTATTACCCATATTATGCAGTTATTATCGATAGAACTGTAATAAATATACTTATTACTTATATTATTATCAATATAACATGCATTATTACCCATATAATGGAGGTATTATCGCTAGAACTGTAATAATTATACTTATTACTTATACTATTATCAATATAACATGCATTATTACCCATATTCTGCAGTTATTATCGCTAGAACTATAATAAATATACTTATTACTCCCAATATTATCAATATAACATGCATTAGTACCCATATAATGCAGTTATTATCGCTAGAACTGTAATAATTATACTTATTACTTATATTATTAGCAATATAACGTGCATTCTTACCCATATTATGCAGTTATTATCGCTAGAACTGTAATAATTGTACTCATTACTTATATTATTAGCAATATAACGTGCATTATTACCCATATTATGCAGTTATTATCACTAGAACTGTAATAATTATACTTATTACTTATATCATTATCAATATAACATGCATTATTACCCATATAATGGAGGTATTATCGCTAGAACTGTAATAATTATACTTATTAAATACTATTAGCAATATAACGTGCATTATTACCCATATAATGCAGTTATTATCGCCAGAACTGTAATAATTATACTTAATACTTATATTATTCTCAATATAACATGCATTATTACCCATATTATGCAGTTATTATCGCAAGAACTATAATAAATATACGTATTACTTTCATTATCATCAATATAACATGCATTATTACCCATATAATGGAGGTATTATCGCTAGAACTGTAATAATTATACTTATTACTTATACTATTATCAATATAACATGCATTATTACCCATATTCTGCAGTTATTATCGCTTGAACTGTAATAATTATACTCATTACTTATATTATTAGCAATATAACGTGCATTATTACCCATATTGTGCAGTTATTATCGCTAGAACTGTAATAATTATACTTATTACTTATATCATTATCAATATAACATGCATTATTACCCATATAATGGAGGTATTATCGCTAGAACTGTAATAATTATACTTATTACTTATATTATTATCAATATAACATGCATTATTACCCATATTATGCAGTTATTATCGCTAGAACTGTAATAATTATACTTATTACTTATATTGTTAGCAATATAACGTGCATTATTACCCATATAATGCAGTAATTATCGCTAGAACTGTAATAATTATACTTATTTCTTATATTATTATCAATATAACATGCATTATTACCCATATTATGCAGTTATTATTGCTAGAACTATAATAAATTTACGTATTACTTTTATTATCATCAATATAACATGCATTATTACCCATATTATGCAGTTATTATCGATATAACTGTAATAAATATACTTATTACTTATATTATTATCAATATAACATGCATTATTACCCATATAATGGAGGTATTATCGCTAGAACTGTAATAATTATACTTATTACTTATACTATTAGCAATATAACGTGCATTATTACCCATATAATGCAGTTATTATCGCCAGAACTGTAATAATTATACTTACTACTTATATTATTCTCAATATAACATGCATTGTTACCCATATTATGCAGTTATTATCGCTAGAACTATAATAAATATACGTATTACTTTCATTATCATCAATATAACATGCATTATTACCCATATTATGCAGTTATTATCGATAGAACTGTAATAAATATACTTATTACTTTTACTATTATCAATATATCATGCACTATTAGCCATATTTTACTATTATTATCGCTAGAACTATAATAATTATACTTATTACCCCCGATATTATCAATATAACATGCCTTATTACGCATATAATGCAGTTATTATCGCTAGAACTGTAATAAATATACTTACTACTTTCATTATCATCAATATAACATGCATTATTACCCATATTAAGAAGTTATTATCGATAGAACGATAATAAATATACTTATTACTTTTATTATTATCAATATAACATGCATTATTACCCATATAATGCAGTTATTATCGCTAGAACTGTAATAATTATACTCATTACTTATATTATTAGCAATATAACGTGCATTATTACCCGTATTATGCAGTTATTATCGCTAGAACTGTAATAATTATACTTATTACTTATATTATTATCAATATAACATGCATTATTACCCATATAATGGAGGTATTATCGCTAGAATTGTAATAATTATACTTATTACTTATACTATTATCAATATAACATGCATTATTACCCATATTCTGCAGTTATTATCGCTAGAACTATAATAAATATACTTATTACTCCCAATATTATCAATATAACATGCATTATTACCCATATAATGCAGTTATTATCGCTAGAACTGTAATAATTATACTTATTACTTATATTGTTAGCAATATAACGAGCATTATTACCCATATTCTGCAGTTATTATCGCTAGAACTATAATAAATATACTTATTACACACAATATTATCAATATAACATGCATTATTACCCATATAATGCAGTTACTATCGCTAGAACTGTAATAATTATACTTATTACTTATATTATTAGCAATATAACGTGCATTATTACCCATATTATGCAGTAATTATCGCTAGAACTGTAATAATTATACTTATTTCTTATATTATTATCAATATAACATGCATTATTACCCATATTATGCAGTTATTATTGCTAGAACTATAATAAATTTACGTATTACTTTTATTATCATCAATATAACATGCATTATTACCCATATTATGCAGTTATTATCGATATAACTGTAATAAATATACTTATTACTTATATTATTATCAATATAACATGCATTATTACCCATATAATGGAGGTATTATCGCTAGAACTGTAATAATTATACTTATTACTTATACTATTAGCAATATAACGTGCATTATTACCCATATAATGCAGTTATTATCGCCAGAACTGTAATAATTATACTTACTACTTATATTATTCTCAATATAACATGCATTGTTACCCATATTATGCAGTTATTATCGCTAGAACTATAATAAATATACGTATTACTTTCATTATCATCAATATAACATGCATTATTACCCATATTATGCAGTTATTATCGATAGAACTGTAATAAATATACTTATTACTTTTACTATTATCAATATATCATGCACTATTAGCCATATTTTACTATTATTATCGCTAGAACTATAATAATTATACTTATTACCCCCGATATTATCAATATAACATGCCTTATTACGCATATAATGCAGTTATTATCGCTAGAACTGTAATAAATATACTTACTACTTTCATTATCATCAATATAACATGCATTATTACCCATATTAAGAAGTTATTATCGATAGAACGATAATAAATATACTTATTACTTTTACTATTATCAATATAACATGCATTATTACCCATATAATGCAGTTATTATCGCCAGAACTGTAATAATTATACTTATTACTTATATTATTCTCAATATAAAATGCATTATTACCCATATTATGCAGTTATTATCGCAAGAACTATAATAAATATACTTATTACTTATATTATTATCAATGTAACATGCATTATTACCCATATAATGGAGGTATTATCGCAAGAACTGTAATAATTATACTTATTACTTATACTATTAGCAATATAACGTGCATTATTACCCACATAATGCAGTTATTATCGCCAGAACTGTAATAATTATACTTATTACTTATATTATTCTCAATATAACATGCATTATTACCCATATTATGCAGTTATTATCGCTAGAACTATAATAAATATACGTATTACCTTTATTATCATCAATATAACATGCATTATTACCCATATAATGCAGTTATTATCGCTAGAACTGAAATAATTATACTTATTACTTATATTGTTAGCAATATAACGTGCATTATTACCCATATAATGCAGTTATTATCGCTAGAACTGTAATAATTATACTTATTACTTATATTATTATCAATATAACATGCATTATTACCCATATTATGCAGTTATTATTGCTAGAACTATAATAAATATACGTATTACTTTTATTGTCATCAATATAACATGCATTATTACCCATATTATGCAGTTATTATCGATAGAACTGTAATAAATATACTTATTACTTATATTATTATCAATATAACATGCATTATTACCCATATAATGGAGGTATTATCGCTAGAACTGTAATAATTATACTTATTACTTATACTATTATCAATATAACATGCATTATTACCCATATTCTGCAGTTATTATCGCTAGAACTATAATAAATATACTTATTACTCCCAATATTATCAATATAACATGCATTAGTACCCATATAATGCAGTTATTATCGCTAGAACTGTAATAATTATACTTATTACTTATATTATTAGCAATATAACGTGCATTCTTACCCATATTATGCAGTTATTATCGCTAGAACTGTAATAATTGTACTCATTACTTATATTATTAGCAATATAACGTGCATTATTACCCATATTATGCAGTTATTATCACTAGAACTGTAATAATTATACTTATTACTTATATCATTATCAATATAACATGCATTATTACCCATATAATGGAGGTATTATCGCTAGAACTGTAATAATTATACTTATTAAATACTATTAGCAATATAACGTGCATTATTACCCATATAATGCAGTTATTATCGCCAGAACTGTAATAATTATACTTAATACTTATATTATTCTCAATATAACATGCATTATTACCCATATTATGCAGTTATTATCGCAAGAACTATAATAAATATACGTATTACTTTCATTATCATCAATATAACATGCATTATTACCCATATAATGGAGGTATTATCGCTAGAACTGTAATAATTATACTTATTACTTATACTATTATCAATATAACATGCATTATTACCCATATTCTGCAGTTATTATCGCTTGAACTGTAATAATTATACTTATTACTTATATTATTATCAATATAACATGCATTATTACCCATATTATGCAGTTATTATCGCTTGAACTGAAATAATTATACTTATTACTTATATTGTTAGCAATATAACGTGCATTATTACCCATATAATGCAGTTATTATCGCTAGAACTGTAATAATTATACTTATTACTTATATCATTATCAATATAACATGCATTATTACCCATATAATGGAGGTATTATCGCTAGAACTGTAATAATTATACTTATTAAATACTATTAGCAATATAACGTGCATTATTACCCATATAATGCAGTTATTATCGCCAGAACTGTAATAATTATACTTATTACTTATATTATTCTCAATATAACATGCATTATTACCCATATTATGCAGTTATTATCGCAAGAACTATAATAAATATACGTATTACTTTCATTATCATCAATATAACATGCATTATTACCCATATAATGGAGGTATTATCGCTAGAACTGTAATAATTATACTTATTACTTATATTGTTAGCAATATAACGTGCATTATTACCCATATTATGCAGTTATTATCGCTAGAACTGTAATAATTATACTTATTACTTATATCATTATCAATATAACATGCATTATTACCCATATAATGGAGGTATTATCGCTAGAACTGTAATAATTATACTTATTAAATACTATTAGCAATATAACGTGCATTATTACCCATATAATGCAGTTATTATCGCCAGAACTGTAATAATTATACTTAATACTTATATTATTCTCAATATAACATGCATTATTACCCATATTATGCAGTTATTATCGCAAGAACTATAATAAATATACGTATTACTTTCATTATCATCAATATAACATGCATTATTACCCATATAATGGAGGTATTATCGCTAGAACTGTAATAATTATACTTATTACTTATACTATTATCAATATAACATGCATTATTACCCATATTCTGCAGTTATTATCGCTTGAACTGTAATAATTATACTTATTACTTATATTATTATCAATATAACATGCATTATTACCCATATTATGCAGTTATTATCGCTTGAACTGAAATAATTATACTTATTACTTATATTGTTAGCAATATAACGTGCATTATTACCCATATAATGCAGTTATTATCGCTAGAACTGTAATGATTATACTTATTACTTATATCATTATCAATATAACATGCATTATTACCCATATAATGGAGGTATTATCGCTAGAACTGTAATAATTATACTTATTAAATACTATTAGCAATATAACGTGCATTATTACCCATATAATGCAGTTATTATCGCCAGAACTGTAATAATTATACTTATTACTTATATTATTCTCAATATAACATGCATTATTACCCATATTATGCAGTTATTATCGCAAGAACTATAATAAATATACGTATTACTTTCATTATCATCAATATAACATGCATTATTACCCATATAATGGAGGTATTATCGCTAGAACTGTAATAATTATACTTATTACTTATATTGTTAGCAATATAACGTGCATTATTACCCATATTATGCAGTTATTATCGCTAGAACTGTAATAATTATACTTATTACTTATATCATTATCAATATAACATGCATTATTACCCATATAATGGAGGTATTATCGCTAGAACTGTAATAATTATACTTATTACTTATATTGCTAGCAATATAACGTGCATTATTACCCATATAATGCAGTAATTATCGCTAGAACTGTAATAATTATACTTATTTCTTATATTATTATCAATATAACATGCATTATTACCCATATTATGCAGTTATTATTGCTAGAACTATAATAAATTTACGTATTACTTTTATTATCATCAATATAACATGCATTATTACCCATATTATGCAGTTATTATCGATATAACTGTAATAAATATACTTATTACTTATATTATTATCAATATAACATGCATTATTACCCATATAATGGAGGTATTATCGCTAGAACTGTAATAATTATACTTATTACTTATACTATTAGCAATATAACGTGCATTATTACCCATATAATGCAGTTATTATCGCCAGAACTGTAATAATTATACTTATTACTTATATTATTCTCAATATAACATGCATTGTTACCCATATTATGCAGTTATTATCGCTAGAACTATAATAAGTATACGTATTACTTTCATTATCATCAATATAACATGCATTATTACCCATATTATGCAGTTATTATCGATAGAACTGTAATAAATATACTTATTACTTTTACTATTATCAATATATCATGCACTATTAGCCATATTTTACTATTATTATCGCTAGAACTATAATAATTATACTTATTACCCCCGATATTATCAATATAACATGCCTTATTACGCATATAATGCAGTTATTTCGCTAGAACTGTAATAAATATACTTACTACTTTCATTATCATCAATATAACATGCATTATAACCCATATTAAGAAGTTATTATCGATAGAACGATAATAAATATACTTATTACTTTTATTATTATCAATATAACATGCATTATTACCCATATAATGCAGTTATTATCGCTAGAACTGTAATAATTATACTCATTACTTATATTATTAGCAATATAACGTGCATTAATACCCGTATTATGCAGTTATTATCGCTAGAACTGTAATAATTATACTTATTACTTATATTATTATCAATATAACATGCATTATTACCCATATAATGGAGGTATTATCGCTAGAATTGTAATAATTATACTTATTACTTATACTTTATCAATATAACATGCATTATTACCCATATTCTGCAGTTATTATCGCTAGAACTATAATAAATATACTTATTACTCCCAATATTATCAATATAACATGCATTATTACCCATATAATGCAGTTATTATCGCTAGAACTGTAATAATTATACTTATTACTTATATTATTATCAATATAACATGCATTATTACCCTTATAATGCAGTTATTATCGGTAGAACTGTAATAATTATACTTATTACTTATATTATTATCAATATAACATGCATTATTACCCATATTATGCAGTTATTATCGCTTGAACTGTAATAATTATACTTATTACTTATATTGTTAGCAATATAACGTGCATTATTACCCATATAATGCAGTTATTATCGCTAGAACTGTAATAATTATACTTATTACTTATATCATTATCAATATAACATGCATTATTACCCATATAATGGAGGTATTATCGCTAGAACTGTAATAATTATACGTATTACTTATACTATTATCAATATAACATGCATTATTACCCATATTCTGCAGTTATTATCGCTAGAACTATAATAAATATACTTATTACTCCCAATATTATCAATATAACATGCATTATTACCCATATAATGCAGTTATTATCGCTAGAACTGTAATAATTATACTTATTACTTATATTATTAGCAATATAACGTGCATTATTACCCATATTATGCAGTTATTATCGCTGGAACTGTAATAATTGTACTCATTACTTATATTATTAGCAATATAACGTGCATTATTACCCATATTATGCAGTTATTATCGCTAGAACTGTAATAATTATACTTATTACTTATATCATTATCAATATAACATGCATTATTACCCATATAATGGAGGTATTATCGCTAGAACTGTAATAATTATACTTATTAAATACTATTATCAATATAACGTGCATTATTACCCATATAATGCAGTTATTATCGCTAGAACTGTAACAATTATACTTATTACTTATACTATTAGCAATATAACGTGCATTGTTACCCATATAATGCAGTTATTATCGCCAGAACTGTAATAATTATACTTATTACTTATATTATTCTCAATATAAAATGCATTATTACCCATATTATGCAGTTATTATCGCAAGAACTATAATAAATATACTTATTACTTATATTATTATCAATGTAACATGCATTATTACCCATATAATGGAGGTATTATCGCAAGAACTGTAATAATTATACTTATTACTTATACTTTTAGCAATATAACGTGCATTATTACCCACATAATGCAGTTATTATCGCCATAACTGTAATAATTATACTTATCACTTATATTATTCTCAATATAACATGCATTATTACCCATATTATGCAGTTATTATCGCTAGAACTATAATAAATATACGTATTACCTTTATTATCATCAATATAACATGCATTATTACCCATATAATGCAGTTATTATCGCTAGAACTGACATAATTACACTTATTACTTATATTGTTAGCAATATAACATGCATTATTACCCATATAATGGAGGTATTATCGCTAGAACTGTAATAATTATACTTATTAAATACTATTAGCAATATAACATGCATTATTACCCATATAATGCAGTTATTATCGCTAGAACTGTAATAATTATACTTATTACTTATATTGCTAGCAATATAACGTGCATTATTACCCATATAATGCAGTAATTACCGCTAGAACTGTAATAATTATACTTATTTCTTATATTATTATCAATATAACATGCATTATTACCCATATTATGCAGTTATTATTGCTAGAACTATAATAAATTTACGTATTACTTTTATTATCATCAATATAACATGCATTATTACCCATATTATGCAGTTATTATCGATATAACTGTAATAAATATACTTATTACTTTTACTATTATCAATATATCATGCACTATTAGCCATATTTTACTATTATTATCGCTAGAACTATAATAATTATACTTATTACCCCCGATATTATCAATATAACATGCCGTATTACGCATATAATGCAGTTATTATCGCTAGAACTGTAATAAATATACTTACTACTTTCATTATCATCAATATAACATGCATTATTACCCATATTAAGAAGTTATTATCGATAGAACGATAATAAATATACTTATTACTTTTATTATTATCAATATAACATGCATTATTACCCATATAATGCAGTTATTATCGCTAGAACTGTAATAATTATACTCATTACTTATATTATTAGCAATATAACGTGCATTATTACCCGTATTATGCAGTTATTATCGCTAGAACTGTAATAATTATACTTATTACTTATATTATTATCAATATAACATGCATTATTACCCATATAATGGAGGTATTATCGCTAGAATTGTAATAATTATACTTATTACTTATACTATTATCAATATAACATGCATTATTACCCATATTCTGCAGTTATTATCGCTAGAACTATAATAAATATACTTATTACTCCCAATATTATCAATATAACATGCATTATTACCCATATAATGCAGTTATTATCGCTAGAACTGTAATAATTATACTTATTACTTATATTATTATCAATATAACATGCATTATTACCCATATAATGGAGGTATTATTGCTAGAACTGTAATAATTGTACTCATTACTTATATTATTAGCAATATAACATGCATTATTACCCATATAATGCAGTTATTATCGCTAGAACTGTAATAATTATACTTACTACTTATATTATTAGCAATATAACGTGCATTATTACCCATATTATGCAGTTATTATCGCTAGAACTGTAATAATTATACTCATTACTTATATTATTAGCAATATAACGTGCATTATTACCCGTATTATGCAGTTATTATCGCTAGAACTGTAATAATTATACTTATTACTTATATTATTATCAATATAACATGCATTATTACCCATATAATGGAGGTATTATCGCTAGAATTGTAATAATTATACTTATTACTTATACTATTATCAATATAACATGCATTATTACCCATATTCTGCAGTTATTATCGCTAGAACTATAATAAATATACTTATTACTCCCAATATTATCAATATAACATGCACTATTACCCATATAATGCACTTATTATCGCTAGAACTGTAATATTTATACTTATTACTTATATTGTTAGCAATATAACGTGCATTATTACCCATATTCTGCAGTTATTATCGCTAGAACTATAATAAATATACTTATTACTCACAATATTATCAATATAACATGCATTATTACCCATATAATGCAGTTATTATCGCTAGAACTGTAATAATTATACTTATTACTTATATTATTATCAATATAACATGCATTATTACCCATATAATGGAGGTATTATTGCTAGATCTGTAATAATTATACGTATTACTTATATTATTAGCAATATAACGTGCATTATTACCCATATTATGCAGTTATTATCGCTAGAACTGTAATAATTGTACTCATTACTTATATTATTAGCAATATAACGTGCATTATTACCCATATTATGCAGTTATTATCGCTAGAACTGTAATAATTATACTTATTAAATACTATTAGCAATATAACGTGCATTATTACCCATATAATGGAGGTATTATCGCTAGAACTGTAATAATTATACTTATTACTTATACTATTATCAATATAACATGCATTATTACCCATATTCTGCAGTTATTATCGCTAGAACTATAATAAATATACTTATTACTCCCAATATTATCAATATAACATGCATTATTACCCATATAATGCAGTTATTATCGCTAGAACTGTAATAATTATACTTATTACTTATATTATTAGCAATATAACGTGCATTATTACCCATATTATGCAGTTATTATCGCAGGAACTGTAATAATTGTACTCATTACTTATATTATTAGCAATATAACGTGCATTATTACCCATATTATGCAGTTATTATCGCTAGAACTGTAATAATTATACTTATTACTTATATCATTATCAATATAACATGCATTATTACCCATATAATGGAGGTATTATCGCTAGAACTGTAATAATTATACTTATTAAATACTATTAGCAATATAACGTGCATTATTACCCATATTATGCAGTTATTATCGCTGGAACTGTAATAATTGTACTCATTACTTATATTATTAGCAATATAACGTGCATTATTACCCATATTATGCAGTTATTATCGCTAGAACTGTAATAATTATACTTATTACTTATATCATTATCAATATAACATGCATTATTACCCATATAATGGAGGTATTATGGCTAGAACTGTAATAATTATACTTATTACTTATACTATTATCAATATAACATGCATTATTACCCATATTCTGCAGTTATTATCGCTAGAACTATAATAAATATACTTATTACTCCCAATATTATCAATATAACATGCATTATTACCCATATAATGCAGTTATTATCGCTAGAACTGTAATAATTATACTTATTACTTATATTATTAGCAATATAACGTGCATTATTACCCATATTATGCAGTTATTATCGCTGGAACTGTAATAATTGTACTCATTACTTATATTATTAGCAATATAACGTGCATTATTACCCATATTATGCAGTTATTATCGCTAGAACTGTAATAATTATACTTATTACTTATATCATTATCAATATAACATGCATTATTACCCATATAATGGAGGTATTATCGCTAGAACTGTAATAATTATACTTATTAAATACTATTAGCAATATAACGTGCATTATTACCCATATAATGCAGTTATTATCGCCAGAACTGTAATAATTATACTTAATACTTATATTATTCTCAATACAACATGCATTATTACCCATATTATGCAGTTATTATCGCAAGAACTATAATAAATATACGTATTACTTTCATTATCATCAATATAACATGCATTATTACCCATATAATGGAGGTATTATCGCTAGAACTGTAATAATTATACTGATTATTTATACTGTTATCAATATAACATGCATTATTACCCATATTCTGCAGTTATTATCGCTAGAACTATAATAAATATACTTATTACTCCCAATATTATCAATATAACATGCATTATTACCCATATAATGGAGGTATTATCGCTAGAACTGTAATAATTATCCTTATTACTTATATTATTACCAATATAACGTGCATTATTACCCATATAATGCAGTTATTATCGCTAGAACTGTAATAATTATACTTATTACTTATACTATTATCAATATAACATGCATTATTACCCATATTATGCAGTTATTATCGCTAGAACTGTAATAATTATACTTATTACTTATATCATTATCAATATAACATGCATTATTACCCATATAATGGAGGTATTATCGCTAGAACTGTAATAATTATACTTATTAAATACTATTAGCAATATAACGTGCATTATTACCCATATAATGCAGTTATTATCGCCAGAACTGTAATAATTATACTTAATACTTATATTATTCTCAATACAACATGCATTATTACCCATATTATGCAGTTATTATCGCAAGAACTATAATAAATATACGTATTACTTTCATTATCATCAATATAACATGCATTATTACCCATATAATGGAGGTATTATCGCTAGAACTGTAATAATTATACTGATTATTTATACTGTTATCAATATAACATGCATTATTACCCATATTCTGCAGTTATTATCGCTAGAACTATAATAAATATACTTATTACTCCCAATATTATCAATATAACATGCATTATTACCCATATAATGGAGGTATTATCGCTAGAACTGTAATAATTATCCTTATTACTTATATTATTACCAATATAACGTGCATTATTACCCATATAATGCAGTTATTATCGCTAGAACTGTAATAATTATACTTATTACTTATACTATTATCAATATAACATGCATTATTACCCATATAATGCAGTTATTATCGCTAGAACTGTAATAATTGTACTCATTACTTATATTATTAGCAATATAACGTGCATTATTACCCATATTATGCAGTTATTATCGCTAGAACTGTAATAATTATACTTATTACTTATATTATTATCAATATAACATGCATTATTACCCATATTATGCAGTTATTACTGCTAGAACTATAATAAATATACGTATTACTTTTATTGTCATCAATATAACATGCATTATTACCCATATTATGCAGTTATTATCGATAGAACTGTAATAAATATACTTATTACTTATATTATTATCAATATAACATGCATTATTACCCATATAATGGAGGTATTATCGCTAGAACTGTAATAATTATACTTATTACTTATACTATTATCAATATAACATGCATTATTACCCATATTCTGCAGTTATTATCGCTAGAACTATAATAAATATACTTATTACTCCCAATATTATCAATATAACATGCATTAGTACCCATATAATGCAGTTATTATCGCTAGAACTGTAATAATTATACTTATTACTTATATCATTATCAATATAACATGCATTATTACCCATATAATGGAGGTATTATCGCTAGAACTGTAATAATTATACTTATTACTTATATCATTATCAATATAACATGCATTATTACCCATATAATGGAGGTATTATCGCTAGAACTGTAATAATTATACTTATTAAATACTATTAGCAATATAACATGCATTATTACCCATATTATGCAGTTATTATCGCTTGAACTGTAATAATTATACTTATTACTTATATTGTTAGCAATATAACGTGCATTATTACCCATATAATGCAGTTATTATCGCTAGAACTGTAATAATTATACTTATTACTTATATCATTATCAATATAACATGCATTATTACCCATATAATGGAGGTATTATTGCTAGAACTGTAATAATTATACTTATTACTTATACTATTAGCAATATAACGTGCATTGTTACCCATATAATGCAGTTATTATCGCCAGAACTGTAATAATTATACTTATTACTTATATTATTCTCAATATAACATGCATTATTACCCATATTATGCAGTTATTATCGCTAGAACTATAATAAATATACGTATTACCTTTATTATCATCAATATAACATGCATTATTACCCATATAATGCAGTTATTATCGCTAGAACTGAAATAATTATACTTATTACTTATATTGTTAGCAATATAACGTGCATTATTACCCATATAATGCAGTTATTATCGCTAGAACTGTAATAATTATACTTATTACTTATATTATTATCAATATAACATGCATTATTACCCATATTATGCAGTTATTATTGCTAGAACTATAATAAATATACGTATTACTTTTATTGTCATCAATATAACATGCATTATTACCCATATTATGCAGTTATTATCGATAGAACTGTAATAAATATACTTATTACTTATATTATTATCAATATAACATGCATTATTACCCATATAATGGAGGTATTATCGCTAGAACTGTAATAATTATACTTATTCCTTATACTATTATCAATATAACATGCATTATTACCCATATTCTGCAGTTATTATCGCTAGAACTATAATAAATATACTTATTACTCCCAATATTATCAATATAACATGCATTATTACCCATATAATGGAGGTATTATCGCTAGAACTGTAATAATTATACTTATTACTTATACTATTATCAATATAACATGCATTATTACCCATATTCTGCAGTTATTATCGCTTGAACTGTAATAATTATACTTATTACTTATATTTTTAGCAATATAACGTGCACTATTACCCATATAATGCAGTTATTATCGCTAGAACTGTAATAATTATACTTATTACTTATATCATTATCAATATAACATGCATTATTACCCATATAATGGAGGTATTATCGCTAAAACTGTAATAATTATACTTATTAAATACTATTAGCAATATAACGTGCATTATTACCCATATAATGCAGTTATTATCGCCAGAACTGTAATAATTATACTTATTACTTATATTATTCTCAATATAACATGCATTATTACCCATATTATGCAGTTATTATCGCAAGAACTATAATAAATATACGTATTACTTTCATTATCATCAATATAACATGCATTATTACCCATATAATGGAGGTATTATCGCTAGAACTGTAATAATTATACTTATTACTTATATTGTTAGCAATATAACGTGCATTATTACCCATATAATGGAGGTATTATCGCTAGAACTGTAATAATTATACTTATTAAATACTATTAGCAATATAACATGCATTATTACCCATATAATGCAGTTATTATCGCTAGAACTGTAATAATTATACTTATTACTTATATTGCTAGCAAATTAACGTGCATTATTACCCATATAATGCAGTAATTATCGCTAGGTACTGTAATAATTATACTTATTTCTTATATTATTATCAATATAACATGCATTATTACCCATATTATGCAGTTATTATTGCTAGAACTATAATAAATTTACGTATTACTTTTATTATCATCAATATAACATGCATTATTACCCATATTATGCAGTTATTATCGATATAACTGTAATAAATATACTTATTACTTATATTATTATCAATATAACATGCATTATTACCCATATAATGGAGGTATTATCGCTAGAACTGTAATAATTATACTTATTACTTATACTATTAGCAATATAACGTGCATTATTACCCATATAATGCAGTTATTATCGCCAGAACTGTAATAATTATACTTATTACTTATATTATTCTCAATATAACATGCATTGTTACCCATATTATGCAGTTATTATCGCTAGAACTATAATAAATATACGTATTACTTTCATTATCATCAATATAACATGCATTATTACCCATATTATGCAGTTATTATCGCTAGAACTGTAATAATTATACTCATTACTTATATTATTAGCAATATAACGTGCATTATTACCCGTATTATGCAGTTATTATCGCTAGAACTGTAATAATTATACTTATTTCTTATATTATTATCAATATAACGTGCATTATTACCCATATTATGCAGTTATTATCGCTAGAACTGTAATAATTATACTTATTACTTATATCATTATCAATATAACATGCATTATTACCCATACAATGGAGGTATTATCGCTAGAACTGTAATAATTTTACTTATTACTTATATTATTATCAATATAACATGCATTATTACCCATATTATGCAGTTATTATCGCTAGAACTGTAATAATTATACTTATTACTTATATTGTTAGCAATATAACGTGCATTATTACCCATATAATGCAGTAATTATCGCTAGAACTGTAATAATTATACTTATTTCTTATATTATTATCAATATAACATGCATTATTACCCATATTATGCAGTTATTATTGCTAGAACTATAATAAATTTACGTATTACTTTTATTATCATCAATATAACATGCATTATTACCCATATTATGCAGTTATTATCGATATAACTGTAATAAATATACTTATTACTTATATTATTATCAATATAACATGCATTATTACCCATATAATGGAGGTATTATCGCTAGAACTGTAATAATTATACTTATTACTTATACTATTAGCAATATAACGTGCATTATTACCCATATAATGCAGTTATTATCGCCAGAACTGTAATAATTATACTTATTACTTATATTATTCTCAATATAACATGCATTGTTACCCATATTATGCAGTTATTATCGCTAGAACTATAATAAATATACGTATTACTTTCATTATCATCAATATAACATGCATTATTACCCATATTATGCAGTTATTATCGATAGAACTGTAATAAATATACTTATTACTTTTACTATTATCAATATATCATGCACTATTAGCCATATTTTACTATTATTATCGCTAGAACTGTAATAATTATACTTATTACTTATATTGTTAGCAATATAACGTGCATTATTAGCCATATAGTGCAGTTATTATCGCTAGAACTGTAATAATTATACTTATTACTTATATTATTATCAATATAACATGCATTATTACCCATATAATGGAGGTATTATTGCTAGAACTGTAATAATTATACTTATTACTTATATTATTAGCAATATAACGTGCATTATTACCCATATTATGCAGTTATTATTGCTAGAACTGTAATAATTGTACTCATTACTTATATTATTAGCAATATAACGTGCATTATTACCCATATTATGCAGTTGTTATCGCTAGAACTGTAATAATTATACTTATTACTTATATCATTATCAATATAACATGCATTATTACCCATATAATGGAGGTATTATCGCTAGAACTGTAATAATTATACTTATTACTTATATTATTATCAATATAACATGCATTATTACCCATACTATGCAGTTATTATCGCTAGAGCTGTAATAATTATACTTATTACTTATATTGTTAGCAATATAACGTGCATTATTACCCATATAATGCAGTTATTATCGCTAGAACTGTAATAATTATACTTATTAAATACTATTAGCAATATAACGTGCATTATTACCCATATAATGCAGTTATTATCGCCAGAACTGTAATAATTATACTTATTACTTATATTATTCTCAATATAACATGCATTATTACCCATATTATGCAGTTATTATCGCAAGAACTATAATAAATATACGTATTACTTTCATTATCATCAATATAACATGCATTATTACCCATATTATGCAGTTATTATCGATAGAACTGTAATAAATATACTTATTACTTTTACTATTATCAATATATCATGCACTATTAGCCATATTTCACTATTATTATCGCTAGAACTATAATAATTATACTTATTACCCCCGATATTATCAATATAACATGCCTTATTACGCATATAATGCAGTTATTATCGCTAGAACTGTAATAAATATACTTACTACTTTCATTATCATCAATATAACATGCATTATTACCCATATTAAGAAGTTATTATCGATAGAACTATAATAAATATACTTATTACTCCCAATATTATCAATATAACGTGCATTATTACCCATATTATGCAGTTATTATCGCTAGAACTGTAATAATTGTACTCATTACTTATATTATTAGCAATATAACGTGCATTATTACCCATATTATGCAGTTATTATCGCTAGAACTGTAATAATTATACTTATTACTTATATCATTATCAATATAACATGCATTATTACCCATATAATGGAGGTATTATCGCTAGAACTGTAATAATTATACTTATTAAATACTATTAGCAATATAACGTGCATTATTACCCATATAATGCAGTTATTATCGCCAGAACTGTAATAATTATACTTAATACTTATATTATTCTCAATATAACATGCATTATTACCCATATTATGCAGTTATTATCGCAAGAACTATAATAAATATACGTATTACTTTCATTATCATCAATATAACATGCATTATTACCCATATAATGGAGGTATTATCGCTAGAACTGTAATAATTATACTTATTACTTATACTATTATCAATATAACATGCATTATTACCCATATTCTGCAGTTATTATCGCTTGAACTGTAATAATTATACTTATTACTTATATTATTATCAATATAACATGCATTATTACCCATATTATGCAGTTATTATCGCTTGAACTGTAATAATTATACTTATTACTTATATTGTTAGCAATATAACGTGCATTATTACCCATATAATGCAGTTATTATCGCTAGAACTGTAATAATTATACTTATTACTTATATCATTATCAATATAACATGCATTATTACCCATATAATGGAGGTATTATCGCTAGAACTGTAATAATTATACTTCTTAAATACTATTAGCAATATAACGTGCATTATTACCCATATAATGCAGTTATTATCGCCAGAACTGTAATAATTATACTTATTACTTATATTATTCTCAATATAACATGCATTATTACCCATATTATGCAGTTATTATCGCAAGAACTATAATAAATATACGTATTACTTTCATTATCATCAATATAACATGCATTATTACCCATATAATGGAGGTATTATCGCTAGAACTGTAATAATTATACTTATTACTTATATTGTTAGCAATATAACGTGCATTATTACCCATATTATGCAGTTATTATCGCTAGAACTGTAATAATTATACTTATTACTTATATCATTATCAATATAACATGCATTATTACCCATATAATGGAGGTATTATCGCTAGAACTGTAATAATTATACTTATTAAATACTATTAGCAATATAACATGCATTATTACCCATATAATGCAGTTATTATCGCTAGAACTGTAATAATTATACTTATTACTTATATTGCTAGCAATATAACGTGCATTATTACCCATATAATGCAGTAATTATCGCTAGAACTGTAATAATTATACTTATTTCTTATATTATTATCAATATAACATGCATTATTACCCATATTATGCAGTTATTATCGCAAGAACTATAATAAATATACGTATTACTTTCATTATCATCAATATAACATGCATTATTACCCACATAATGGAGGTATTATCGCTAGAACTGTAATAATTATACTTATTACTTATATTGTTAGCAATATAACGTGCATTATTACCCATATTATGCAGTTATTATCGCTAGAAATGTAATAATTATACTTATTACTTATATCATTATCAATATAACATGCATTATTACCCATATAATGGAGGTATTATCGCTAGAACTGTAATAATTATACTTATTAAATACTATTAGCAATATAACATGCATTATTACCCATATAATGGAGGTATTATCGCTAGAACTGTAATAATTATACTTATTAAATACTATTAGCAATATAACATGCATTATTACCCATATTATGCAGTTATTATTGCTAGAACTATAATAAATTTACGTATTACTTTTATTATCATCAATATAACATGCATTATTACCCATATTATGCAGTTATTATCGATATAACTGTAATAAATATACTTATTACTTATATTATTATCAATATAACATGCATTATTACCCATATAATGGAGGTATTATCGCTAGAACTGTAATAATTATACTTATTACTTATACTATTAGCAATATAACGTGCATTATTACCCATATAATGCAGTTATTATCGCCAGAACTGTAGTAATTATACTTATTACTTATATTATTCTCAATATAACATGCATTGTTACCCATATTATGCAGTTATTATCGCTAGAACTGTAATAATTATACTCATTACTTATATTATTAGCAATATAACATGCATTATTACCCATATTATGCAGTTATTATCGACAGAACTGTAATAAATATACTTATTACTTTTACTATTATCAATATATCATGCACTATTAGCCATATTTTACTATTATTATCGCTAGAACTGTAATAATTATACTTATTACTTATATTGATATCAATATAACATGCATTATTACCCATATAATGCAGTTATTATCGCTAGAACTGTAATAATTGTACTCATTACTTATATTATTAGCAATATAACGTGCATTATTACCCATATTATGCAGTTATTATCGCTAGAACTGCAATAATTATACTTATTACTTATATCATTATCAATATTACATGCATTATTACCCATATAATGGAGGTACTATCGCTAGAACTGTAATAATTATACTTATTACTTATATTATTATCAATATAACATGCATTATTACCCATATAATGCAGTTATTATCGCTAGAACTGTAATAATTATACTTATTACTTATATTGTTAGCAATATAACGTGCATTATTACCCATATAATGCAGTTATTATCGCTAGAACTGTAATAATTATACTTATTACTTATATTATTATCAATATAACATGCATTATAACCCATATTAAGAAGTTATTATCGATAGAACGATAATAAATATGCTTATTACTTTTATTATTATCAATATAACATGCATTATTACCCATATAATGCAGTTATTATCGCTAGAACTGTAATAATTATACTTATTACTTATATTATTAGCAATATAACGTGCATTATTACCCATATTATGCAGTTATTATCGCTGGAACTGTAATAATTGTACTCATTACTTATATTATTAGCAATATAACGTGCATTATTACCCATATTATGCAGTTATTATCGCTAGAACTGTAATAATTATACTTATTACTTATATCATTATCAATATAACATGCATTATTACCCATATAATGGAGGTATTATCGCTAGAACTGTAATAATTATACTTATTAAATACTATTAGCAATATAACGTGCATTATTACCCATATAATGCCGTTATTATCGCCAGAACTGTAATAATTATACTTAATAATTATATTATTCTCAATACAACATGCATTATTATCCATATTATGCAGTTATTATCGCAAGAACTATAATAAATATACGTATTACTTTCATTATCATCAATATAACATGCATTATTACCCATATAATGGAGGTATTATCGCTAGAACTGTAATAATTCTCCTTATTACTTATATTATTACCAATATAACGTGCATTATTACCCATTTAATGCAGTTATTATCGCTAGAACTGTAATAATTATACTTATTACTTATACTATTATCAATATAACATGCATTATTACCCATATAATGCAGTTATTATCGCTAGAACTGTAATAATTGTACTCATTACTTATATTATTAGCAATATAACGTGCATTATTACCCATATTATGCAGTTATTATCGCTAGAACTATAATAAATATACTTATTACTCACAATATTATCAATATAACATGCATTATTACCCATATAATGCAGTTATTATCGCTAGAACTGTAATAATTATACTTATTACTTATATTATTATCAATATAACATGCATTATTACCCATATAATGGAGGTATTATCGCTAGAACTGTAATAATTATACTTCTTGAATACTATTAGCAATATAACGTGCATTATTACCCATATAATGCAGTTATTATCGCCAGAACTGTAATAATTATACTTATTACTTATATTATTCTCAATATAACATGCATTATTACCCATATTATGCAGTTATTATCGCAAGAACTATAATAAATATACGTATTACTTTCATTATCATCAATATAACATGCATTATTACCCATATAATGGAGGTATTATCGCTAGAACTGTAATAATTATACTTATTACTTATATTGTTAGCAATATAACGTGCATTATTACCCATATTATGCAGTTATTATCGCTAGAACTGTAATAATTATACTTATTACTTATATCATTATCAATATAACATGCATTATTACCCATATAATGGATGTATTATCGCTAGAACTGTAATAATTATACTTATTAAATACTATTAGCAATATAACATGCATTATTACCCATATAATGCAGTTATTATCGCTAGAACTGTAATAATTATACTTATTACTTATATTGCTAGCAATATAACGTGCATTATTACCCATATAATGCAGTAATTATCGCTAGAACTGTAATAATTATACTTATTTCTTATATTATTATCAATATAACATGCATTATTACCCATATTATGCAGTTATTATTGCTAGAACTATAATAAATTTACGTATTACTTTTATTATCATCAATATAACATGCATTATTACCCATATTATGCAGTTATTATCGCTAGAACTGTAATAATTATACTTATTACTTATATCATTATCAATATAACATGCATTATTACCCATATAATGCAGTTATTATCGCTAGAACTGTAATAATTATACTTATTACTTATATTGTTAGCAATATAACGTGCATTATTACCCATATAATGCAGTTATTATCGCTAGAACTGTAATAATTGTACTCATTACTTATATTATTAGCAATATAACGTGCATTATTACCCATATTATGCAGTTATTATCGCTAGAACTGTAATAATTATACTTATTACTTATATCATTATCAATATAACATGCATTATTACCCATATAATGGAGGTATTATTGCTAGAACTGTAATAATTATACGTATTACTTATATTATTAGCAATATAACGTGCATTATTACCCATATTATGCAGTTATTATCGGTAGAACTGTAATAATTGTACTCATTACTTATATTATTAGCAATATAACGTGCATTATTACCCATATTATGCAGTTATTATCGCTAGAACTGTAATAATTATACTTATTACTTATATCATTATCAATATAACATGCATTATTACCCATACAATGGAGGTATTATCGCTAGAACTGTAATAATTATACTTATTACTTATATTATTATCAATATAACACGCATTATTACCCATATTATGCAGTTATTATCGCCAGAACTGTAATAATTATACTTATTACTTATATTATTCTCAATATAACATGCATTGTTACCCATATAATGCAGTAATTATCGCTAGAACTGTAATAATTATACTTATTTCTTATATTATTATCAATATAACATGCATTATTACCCATATTATGCAGTTATTATTGCTAGAACTATAATAAATTTACGTATTACTTTTATTATCATCAATATAACATGCATTATTACCCATATTATGCAGTTATTATCGATATAACTGTAATAAATATACTTATTACTTATATTATTATCAATATAACATGCATTATTACCCATATAATGGAGGTATTATCGCTAGAACTGTAATAATTATACTTATTACTTATACTATTAGCAATATAACGTGCATTATTACCCATATTATGCAGTTATTATCGCCAGAACTGTAATAATTATACTTATTACTTATATTATTCTCAATATAACATGCATTGTTACCCATATTATGCAGTTATTATCGCTAGAACTATAATAAATATGCGTATTACTTTCATTATCATCAATATAACATGCATTATTACCCATATTATGCAGTTATTATCGATAGAACTGTAATAAATATACTTATTACTTTTACTATTATCAATATATTTTGCACTATTAGCCATATTTTACTATTATTATCGCTAGAACTATAATAATTATACTTATTACCCCCGATATTATCAATATAACATGCCTTATTACGCATATAATGCAGTTATTATCGCTAGAACTGTAATAAATATACTTACTACTTTCATTATCATCAATATAACATGCATTATAACCCATATTAAGAAGTTATTATCGATAGAACGATAATAAATATACTTATTACTTTTATTATTATCAATATAACATGCATTATTACCCATATAATGCAGTTATTATCGCTAGAACTGTAATAATTATACTCATTACTTATATTATTAGCAATATAACGTGCATTGTTACCCGTATTATGCAGTTATTATCGCTAGAACTGTAATAATTGTACTCATTAGTTATATTATTAGCAATATAACGTGCATTATTACCCATATTATGCAGTTATTATCGCTAGAACTGTAATAATTATACTTATTACTTATATCATTATCAATATAACATGCATTATTACCCATATAATGGAGGTATTATCGCTAGAACTGTAATAATTATACTTATTACTTATATTATTATCAATATAACATGCATTATTACCCATATTATGCAGTTATTATCGCTAGAACTGTAATAATTATACTTATTACTTATATTATTATCAATATAACATGCATTATTACCCATATGATGGAGGTATTATCGCTAGAACTGTAATAATTATACTTATTACTTATACTATTAGCAATATAACGTGCATTATTACCCATATAATGCAGTTATTATCGCCAGAACTGTAATCATTATACTTATTACTTATATTATTCTCAATATAACATGCATTGTTACCCATATTATGCAGTTATTATCGCTAGAACTATAATAAATATACGTATTACTTTCATTATCATCAATATAACATGCATTATTACCCATATTATGCAGTTATTATCGCTAGAACTGTAATAATTATACTTATTACTTATACTATTAGCAATATAACGTGCATTATTACCCATATAATGCAGTTATTATCGCCAGAACTGTAATCATTATACTTATTACTTATATTATTAGCAATATAACGTGCATTATTACCCATATAATGCAGTTATTATCGCCAGAACTGTAATAATTATACTTATTACTTATATTATTCTCAATATAACATGCATTGTTACCCATATTATGCAGTTATTATCGCTAGAACTATAATAAATATACGTATTACTTTCATTATCATCAATATAACATGCATTATTACCCATATTATGCAGTTATTATCGGTAGAACTGTAATAATTGTACTCATTACTTATATTATTAGCAATATAACGTGCATTATTACCCATATTATGCAGTTATTATCGCTAGAACTGTAATAATTATACTTATTACTTATATCATTATCAATATAACATGCATTATTACCCATACAATGGAGGTATTATCGCTAGAACTGTAATAATTATACTTATTACTTATATTATTATCAATATAACACGCATTATTACCCATATTATGCAGTTATTATCGCCAGAACTGTAATAATTATACTTATTACTTATATTATTCTCAATATAACATGCATTGTTACCCATATAATGCAGTAATTATCGCTAGAACTGTAATAATTATACTTATTTCTTATATTATTATCAATATAACATGCATTATTACCCATATTATGCAGTTATCATTGCTAGAACTATAATAAATTTACGTATTACTTTTATTATCATCAATATAACATGCATTATTACCCATATTATGCAGTTATTATCGATATAACTGTAATAAATATACTTATTACTTATATTATTATCAATATAACATGCATTATTACCCATATAATGGAGGTATTATCGCTAGAACTGTAATAATTATACTTATTACTTATACTATTAGCAATATAACGTGCATTATTACCCATATTATGCAGTTATTATCGCCAGAACTGTAATAATTATACTTATTACTTATATTATTCTCAATATAACATGCATTGTTACCCATATTATGCAGTTATTATCGCTAGAACTATAATAAATATACGTATTACTTTCATTATCATCAATATAACATGCATTATTACCCATATTATGCAGT
The DNA here is from genome assembly GCA_963576845.1 of Megachile leachella. Taxonomy (NCBI): domain Eukaryota; kingdom Metazoa; phylum Arthropoda; class Insecta; order Hymenoptera; family Megachilidae; genus Megachile; species Megachile leachella. The sequence continues at coordinate 687,102 of CAUYWW010000145.1, read as the reverse complement.
TATTATCGATAGAACTGTAATAAATATACTTATTACTTTTACTATTATCAATATATTTTGCACTATTAGCCATATTTTACTATTATTATCGCTAGAACTATAATAATTATACTTATTACCCCCGATATTATCAATATAACATGCCTTATTACGCATATAATGCAGTTATTATCGCTAGAACTGTAATAAATATACTTACTACTTTCATTATCATCAATATAACATGCATTATAACCCATATTAAGAAGTTATTATCGATAGAACGATAATAAATATACTTATTACTTTTATTATTATCAATATAACATGCATTATTACCCATATAATGCAGTTATTATCGCTAGAACTGTAATAATTATACTCATTACTTATATTATTAGCAATATAACGTGCATTGTTACCCGTATTATGCAGTTATTATCGCTAGAACTGTAATAATTGTACTCATTAGTTATATTATTAGCAATATAACGTGCATTATTACCCATATTATGCAGTTATTATCGCTAGAACTGTAATAATTATACTTATTACTTATATCATTATCAATATAACATGCATTATTACCCATATAATGGAGGTATTATCGCTAGAACTGTAATAATTATACTTATTACTTATATTATTATCAATATAACATGCATTATTACCCATATTATGCAGTTATTATCGCTAGAACTGTAATAATTATACTTATTACTTATATTATTATCAATATAACATGCATTATTACCCATATGATGGAGGTATTATCGCTAGAACTGTAATAATTATACTTATTACTTATACTATTAGCAATATAACGTGCATTATTACCCATATAATGCAGTTATTATCGCCAGAACTGTAATCATTATACTTATTACTTATATTATTCTCAATATAACATGCATTGTTACCCATATTATGCAGTTATTATCGCTAGAACTATAATAAATATACGTATTACTTTCATTATCATCAATATAACATGCATTATTACCCATATTATGCAGTTATTATCGCTAGAACTGTAATAATTATACTTATTACTTATACTATTAGCAATATAACGTGCATTATTACCCATATAATGCAGTTATTATCGCCAGAACTGTAATCATTATACTTATTACTTATATTATTAGCAATATAACGTGCATTATTACCCATATAATGCAGTTATTATCGCCAGAACTGTAATAATTATACTTATTACTTATATTATTCTCAATATAACATGCATTGTTACCCATATTATGCAGTTATTATCGCTAGAACTATAATAAATATACGTATTACTTTCATTATCATCAATATAACATGCATTATTACCCATATTATGCAGTTATTATCGATAGAACTGTAATAAATATACTTATTACTTTTACTATTGTCAATATATTATGCACTATTAGCCATATTTTACTATTATTATCGCTAGAACTATAATAATTATACTTATTACCCCCGATATTATCAATATAACATGCCTTATTACGCATATAATGCAGTTATTATCGCTAGAACTGTAATAAATATACTTACTACTTTCATTATCATCAATATAACATGCATTATAACCCATATTAAGAAGTTATTATCGATAGAACGATAATAAATATGCTTATTACTTTTATTATTATCAATATAACATGCATTATTACCCATATAATGCAGTTATTATCGCTAGAACTTTAATAATTATACTTATTACTTATATTATTAGCAATATAACGTGCATTATTACCCATATTATGCAGTTATTATCGCTGGAACTGTAATAATTATACTTATTACTTATATCATTATCAATATAACATGCATTATTACCCATATAATGGAGGTATTATTGCTAGAACTGTAATAATTATACGTATTACTTATATTATTAGCAATATAACGTGCATTATTACCCATATTATGCAGTTATTATCGGTAGAACTGTAATAATTGTACTCATTACTTATATTATTAGCAATATAACGTGCATTATTACCCATATTATGCAGTTATTATCGCTAGAACTGTAATAATTATACTTATTACTTATATCATTATCAATATAACATGCATTATTACCCATACAATGGAGGTATTATCGCTAGAACTGTAATAATTATACTTATTACTTATATTATTATCAATATAACACGCATTATTACCCATATTATGCAGTTATTATCGCTAGAACTGTAATAATTATACTTATTACTTATATTGTTAGCAATATAACGTGCATTATTACCCATATAATGCAGTAATTATCGCTAGAACTGTAATAATTATACTTATTTCTTATATTATTATCAATATAACATGCATTATTACCCATATTATGCAGTTATTATTGCTAGAACTATAATAAATTTACGTATTACTTTTATTATCATCAATATAACATGCATTATTACCCATATTATGCAGTTATTATCGATATAACTGTAATAAATATACTTACTACTTATATTATTATCAATATAACATGCATTATTACCCATATAATGGAGGTATTATCGCTAGAACTGTAATAATTATACTTATTACTTATACTATTAGCAATATAACGTGCATTATTACCCATATAATGCAGTTATTATCGCCAGAACTGTAATAATTATACTTATTACTTATATTATTCTCAATATAACATGCATTGTTACCCATATTATGCAGTTATTATCGCTAGAAGTATAATAAATATACGTATTACTTTCATTATCATCAATATAACATGCATTATTACCCATATTATGCAGTTATTATCGATAGAACTGTAATAAATATACTTATTACTTTTACTATTATCAATATATTATGCACTATTAGCCATATTTTACTATTATTATCGCTAGAACTATAATAATCATACTTATTACCCCCGATATTATCAATATAACATGCCTTATTACGCATATAATGCAGTTATTATCGCTAGAACTGTAATAAATATACTTACTACTTTCATTATCATCAATATAACATGCATTATAACCCATATTAAGAAGTTATTATCGATAGAACGATAATAAATATACTTATTACTTTTATTATTATCAATATAACATGCATTATTACCCATATAATGCAGTTATTATCGCTAGAACTGTAATAATTATACTCATTACTTATATTATTAGCAATATAACGTGCATTATTACCCGTATTATGAAGTTATTATCGCTAGAACTGTAATAATTGTACTCATTAGTTATATTATTAGCAATATAACGTGCATTATTACCCATATTATGCAGTTATTATCGCTAGAACTGTAATAATTATACTTATTACTTATATCATTATCAATATAACATGCATTATTACCCATATAATGGAGGTATTATCGCTAGAACTGTAATAATTATACTTATTACTTATATTATTATCAATATAACATGCATTATTACCCATATTATGCAGTTATTATCGCTAGAACTGTAATAATTATACTTATTACTTATATTGTTAGCAATATAACGTGCATTATTACCCATATAATGCAGTTATTATCGCTAGAGCTGTAATAATTATACTTATTACTTATATTATTATCAATATAACATGCATTATTACCCATATAATGCAGTTACTATCGCTAGAACTGTAATAATTATACTTATTACTTATATTGCTAGCAATATAACGTGCATTATTACCCATATAATGCAGTAATTATCGCTAGAACTGTAATAATTATACTTATTACTTATATTATTATCAATATAACATGCATTATTACCCATATTATGCAGTTATTATTGCTAGAACTATAATAAATATACGTATTACTTTTATTATCATCAATATAACATGCATTATTACCCATATTGTGCAGTTATTATCGATATAACTGTAATAAATATACTTATTACTTATATTATTATCAATATAACATGCATTATTACCCATATAATGGAGGTATTATCGCTAGAACTGTAATAATTATACTTATTACTTATACTATTAGCAATATAACGTGCATTATTACCCATATAATGCAGTTATTATCGCCAGAACTGTAATCATTATACTTATTACTTATATTATTCTCAATATAACATGCATTGTTACCCATATTATGCAGTTATTATCGCTAGAACTATAATAAATATACGTATTACTTTCATTATCATCAATATAACATGCATTATTACCCATATTATGCAGTTATTATCGATAGAACTGTAATAAATATACTTATTACTTTTACTATTATCAATATATTATGCACTATTAGCCATATTTTACTATTATTATCGCTAGAACTATAATAATTATACTTATTACCCCCGATATTATCAATATAACATGCCTTATTACGCATATAATGCAGTTATTATCGCTAGAACTGTAATAAATATACTTACTACTTTCATTATCATCAATATAACATGCATTATAACCCATATTAAGAAGTTATTATCGATAGAACGATAATAAATATGCTTATTACTTTTATTATTATCAATATAACATGCATTATTACCCATATAATGCAGTTATTATCGCTAGAACTTTAATAATTATACTTATTACTTATATTATTAGCAATATAACGTGCATTATTACCCATATTATGCAGTTATTATCGCTGGAACTGTAATAATTGTACTCATTACTTATATTATTAGCAATATAACGTGCATTATTACCCATATTATGCAGTTATTATCGCTAGAACTGTAATAATTATACTTATTACTTATATCATTATCAATATAACATGCATTATTACCCATATAATGGAGGTATTATCGCTAGAACTGTAATAATTATACTTATTAAATACTATTAGCAATATAACGTGCATTATTACCCATATAATGCCGTTATTATCGCCAGAACTGTAATAATTATACTTAATACTTATATTATTCTCAATACAACATGCATTATTATCCATATTATGCAGTTATTATCGCAAGAACTATAATAAATATACGTATTACTTTCATTATCATCAATATAACATGCATTATTACCCATATAATGGAGGTATTATCGCTAGAACTGTAATAATTATACTGATTATTTATACTATTATCAATATAACATGCATTATTACCCATATTCTGCAGTTATTATCGCTAGAACTATAATAAATATACTTATTACTCCCAATATTATCACTATAACATGCATTATTACCCATATAATGGAGGTATTATCGCTAGAATAGTAATAATTCTCCTTATTACTTATATTATTACCAATATAACGTGCATTATTACCCATATAATGCAGTTATTATCGCTAGAACTGTAATAATTATACTTATTACTTATACTATTATCAATATAACATGCATTATTACCCATATAATGCAGTTATTATCGCTAGAACTGTAATAATTGTACTCATTACTTATATTATTAGCAATATAACGTGCATTATTACCCATATTATGCAGTTATTATCGCTAGAACTATAATAAATATACTTATTACTCACAATATTATCAATATAACATGCATTATTACCCATACAATGGAGGTATTATCGCTAGAACTGTAATAATTATACTTATTACTTATATTATTATCAATATAACACGCATTATTACCCATATTATGCAGTTATTATCGCTAGAACTGTAATAATTATACTTATTACTTATATTGTTAGCAATATAACGTGCATTATTACCCATATAATGCAGTAATTATCGCTAGAACTGTAATAATTATACTTATTTCTTATATTATTATCAATATAACATGCATTATTACCCATATTATGCAGTTATTATTGCTAGAACTATAATAAATTTACGTATTACTTTTATTATCATCAATATAACATGCATTATTACCCATATTATGCAGTTATTATCGATATAACTGTAATAAATATACTTATTACTTATATTATTATCAATATAACATGCATTATTACCCATATAATGGAGGTATTATCGCTAGAACTGTAATAATTATACTTATTACTTATACTATTAGCAATATAACGTGCATTATTACCCATATAATGCAGTTATTATCGCCAGAACTGTAATAATTATACTTATTACTTATATTATTATCAATATAACATGCATTATTACCCATATTATGCAGTTATTATTGCTAGAACTATAATAAATATACGTATTACTTTTATTGTCATCAATATAACATGCATTATTACCCATATTATGCAGTTATTATCGATAGAACTGTAATAAATATACTTATTACTTTTACTATTGTCAATATATTATGCACTATTAGCCATATTTTACTATTATTATCGCCAGAACTATAATAATTATACTTATTACCCCCGATATTATCAATATAACATGCCTTATTACGCATATAATGCAGTTATTATCGCTAGAACTGTAATAAATATACTTACTACTTTCATTATCATCAATATAACATGCATTATAACCCATATTAAGAAGTTATTATCGATAGAACGATAATAAATATGCTTATTACTTTTATTATTATCAATATAACATGCATTATTACCCATATAATGCAGTTATTATCGCTAGAACTTTAATAATTATACTTATTACTTATATTATTAGCAATATAACGTGCATTATTACCCATATTATGCAGTTATTATCGCTGGAACTGTAATAATTGTACTCATTACTTATATTATAAGCAATATAACGTGCATTATTACCCATATTATGCAGTTATTATCGCTAGAACTGTAATAATTATACTTATTACTTATATCATTATCAATATAACATGCATTATTACCCATATAATGGAGGTATTATCGCTAGAACTGTAATAATTATACTTATTAAATACTATTAGCAATATAACGTGCATTATTACCCATATAATGCCGTTATTATCGCCAGAACTGTAATAATTATACTTAATACTTATATTATTCTCAATACAACATGCATTATTATCCATATTATGCAGTTATTATCGCAAGAACTATAATAAATATACGTATTACTTTCATTATCATCAATATAACATGCATTATTACCCATATAATGGAGGTATTATCGCTAGAACTGTAATAATTATACTGATTATTTATACTATTATCAATATAACATGCATTATTACCCATATTCTGCAGTTATTATCGCTAGAACTATAATAAATATACTTATTACTCCCAATATTATCACTATAACATGCATTATTACCCATATAATGGAGGTATTATCGCTAGAATAGTAATAATTCTCCGTATTACTTATATTATTACCAATATAACGTGCATTATTACCCATATAATGCAGTTATTATCGCTAGAACTGTAATAATTATACTTATTACTTATACTATTATCAATATAACATGCATTATTACCCATATAATGCAGTTATTATCGCTAGAACTGTAATAATTGTACTCATTACTTATATTATTAGCAATATAACGTGCATTATTACCCATATTATGCAGTTATTATCGCTAGAACTATAATAAATATACTTATTACTCACAATATTATCAATATAACATGCATTATTACCCATATAATGCAGTTATTATCGCTAGAACTGTAATAATTATACTTATTACTTATATTATTATCAATATAACATGCATTATTACCCATATAATGGAGGTATTATTGCTAGAACTGTAATAATTATACGTATTACTTATATTATTAGCAATATAACGTGCATTATTACCCATATTATGCAGTTATTATCGCTAGAACTGTAATAATTGTACTCATTACTTATATTATTAGCAATATAACGTGCATTATTACCCATATTATGCAGTTATTATCGCTAGAACTGTAATAATTATACTTATTACTTATATCATTATCAATATAACATGCATTATTACCCATACAATGGAGGTATTATCGCTAGAACTGTAATAATTATACTTATTACTTATATTATTATCAATATAACACGCATTATTACCCATATTATGCAGTTATTATCGCTAGAACTGTAATAATTATACTTATTACTTATATTGTTAGCAATATAACGTGCATTATTACCCATATAATGCAGTAATTATCGCTAGAACTGTAATAATTATACTTATTTCTTATATTATTATCAATATAACATGCATTATTACCCATATTATGCAGTTATTATTGCTAGAACTATAATAAATTTACGTATTACTTTTATTATCATCAATATAACATGCATTATTACCCATATTATGCAGTTATTATCGATATAACTGTAATAAATATACTTATTACTTATATTATTATCAATATAACATGCATTATTACCCATATAATGGAGGTATTATCGCTAGAACTGTAATAATTATACTTATTACTTATACTATTAGCAATATAACGTGCATTATTACCCATATAATGCAGTTATTATCGCCAGAACTGTAATAATTATACTTATTACTTATATTATTCTCAATATAACATGCATTGTTACCCATATTATGCAGTTATTATCGCTAGAAGTATAATAAATATACGTATTACTTTCATTATCATCAATATAACATGCATTATTACCCATATTATGCAGTTATTATCGATAGAACTGTAATAAATATACTTATTACTTTTACTATTATCAATATATTATGCACTATTAGCCATATTTTACTATTATTATCGCTAGAACTATAATAATTATACTTATTACCCCCGATATTATCAATATAACATGCCTTATTACGCATATAATGCAGTTATTATCGCTAGAACTGTAATAAATATACTTACTACTTTCATTATCATCAATATAACATGCATTATAACCCATATTAAGAAGTTATTATCGATAGAACGATAATAAATATACTTATTACTTTTATTATTATCAATATAACATGCATTATTACCCATATAATGCAGTTATTATCGCTAGAACTGTAATAATTATACTCATTACTTATATTATTAGCAATATAACGTGCATTATTACCCGTATTATGCAGTTATTATCGCTAGAACTGTAATAATTGTACTCATTAGTTATATTATTAGCAATATAACGTGCATTATTACCCATATTATGCAGTTATTATCGCTAGAACTGTAATAATTATACTTATTACTTATATCATTATCAATATAACATGCATTATTACCCATATAATGGAGGTATTATCGCTAGAACTGTAATAATTATACTTATTACTTATATTATTATCAATATAACATGCATTATTACCCATATTATGCAGTTATTATCGCTAGAACTGTAATAATTATACTTATTACTTATATTGTTAGCAATATAACGTGCATTATTACCCATATAATGCAGTTATTATCGCTAGAGCTGTAATAATTATACTTATTACTTATATTATTATCAATATAACATGCATTATTACCCATATAATGCAGTTATTATCGCTAGAACTGTAATAATTATACTTATTACTTATATTGCTAGCAATATAACGTGCATTATTACCCATATAATGCAGTAATTATCGCTAGAACTGTAATAATTATACTTATTACTTATATTATTATCAATATAACATGCATTATTACCCATATTATGCAGTTATTATTGCTAGAACTATAATAAATATACGTATTACTTTTATTATCATCAATATAACATGCATTATTACCCATATTATGCAGTTATTATCGATATAACTGTAATAAATATACTTATTACTTATATTATTATCAATATAACATGCATTATTACCCATATAATGGAGGTATTATCGCTAGAACTGTAATAATTATACTTATTACTTATACTATTAGCAATATAACGTGCATTATTACCCATATAATGCAGTTATTATCGCCAGAACTGTAATCATTATACTTATTACTTATATTATTCTCAATATAACATGCATTGTTACCCATATTATGCAGTTATTATCGCTAGAACTATAATAAATATACGTATTACTTTCATTATCATCAATATAACATGCATTATTACCCATATTATGCAGTTATTATCGATAGAACTGTAATAAATATACTTATTACTTTTACTATTATCAATATATTATGCACTATTAGCCATATTTTACTATTATTATCGCTAGAACTATAATAATTATACTTATTACCCCCGATATTATCAATATAACATGCCTTATTACGCATATAATGCAGTTATTATCGCTAGAACTGTAATAAATATACTTACTACTTTCATTATCATCAATATAACATGCATTATAACCCATATTAAGAAGTTATTATCGATAGAACGATAATAAATATACTTATTACTTTTATTATTATCAATATAACATGCATTATTACCCATATTATGCAGTTATTATCGCTTGAACTGTAATAATTATACTTATTACTTATATTGTTAGCAATATAACGTGCATTATTACCCATATAATGCAGTTATTATCGCTAGAACTGTAATAATTATACTTATTACTTATATCATTATCAATATAACATGCATTATTACCCATATAATGGAGGTATTATCGCTAGAACTGTAATAATTATACTTAATACTCCCAATATTATCAATATAACATGCATTATTACCCATATAATGCAGTTATTATCGCTAGAACTGTAATAATTATACTTATTACTTATATTGTTAGCAATATAACGTGCATTATTACCCTTATAATGCAGTTATTATCGGTAGAACTGTAATAATTATACTTATTACTTATATTATTATCAATATAACATGCATTATTACCCATATTATGCAGTTATTATCGCTTGAACTGTAATAATTATACTTATTACTTATATTGTTAGCAATATAACGTGCATTATTACCCATATAATGCAGTTATTATCGCTGGAACTGTAATAATTGTACTCATTACTTATATTATTAGCAATATAACGTGCATTATTACCCATATTATGCAGTTATTATCGCTAGAACTGTAATAATTATACTTATTACTTATATCATTATCAATATAACATGCATTATTACCCATATAATGGAGGTATTATCGCTAGAACTGTAATAATTATACTTGTTAAATACTATTAGCAATATAACGTGCATTATTACCCATATAATGCCGTTATTATCGCCAGAACTGTAATAATTATACTTAATACTTATATTATTCTCAATACAACATGCATTATTACCCATATTATGCAGTTATTATCGCAAGAACTATAATAAATATACGTATTACTTTCATTATCATCAATATAACATGCATTATTACTCATATAATGGAGGTATTATCGCTAGAACTGTAATAATTATACTGATTATTTATACTATTATCAATATAACATGCATTATTACCCATATTCTGCAGTTATTATCGCTAGAACTATAATAAATATAATTATTACTCCCAATATTATCAATATAACATGCATTATTACCCATATAATGGAGGTATTATCGCTAGATCTGTAATAATTATCCTTATTACTTATATTATTACCAATATAACGTGCATTATTACCCATATAATGCAGTTATTATCGCTAGAACTGTAATAATTATACTTATTACTTATACTATTATCAATATAACATGCATTATTACCCATATAATGCAGTTATTATCGCTAGAACTGTAATAATTGTACTCATTACTTATATTATTAGCAATATAACGTGCATTATTACCCATATTATGCAGTTATTATCGCTAGAACTGTAATAATTATACTTATTACTTATACTACTAGCAATATAACGTGCATTATTACCCATATAATGCAGTTATTATCGCTAGAACTGTAACAATTATACTTATTACTTATATTATTATCAATATAACATGCATTATTACCCATATAATGGAGGTATTATTGCTAGAACTGTAATAATTACACTTATTACTTATACTATTAGCAATATAACGTGCATTGTTACCCATATAATGCAGTTATTATCGCCAGAACTGTAATAATTATACTTATTACTTATATTATTCTCAATATAAAATGCATTATTACCCATATTATGCAGTTATTATCCCAAGAACTATAATAAATATACTTATTACTTATATTATTATCAATATAACATGCATTATTACCCATATAATGGAGGTATTATCGCAAGAACTGTAATAATTATACTTATTACTTATACTATTAGCAATATAACGTGCATTATTACCCATATAATGCAGTTATTATCGCTAGAACTGTAATAATTATACTTATTACTTATTTTATTATCAATATAACATGCATTATTACCCATATAATGGAGGTATTATCGCTAGAATTGTAATAATTATACTTATTACTTATACTATTATCAATATAACATGCATTATTACCCATATTCTGCAGTTATTATCGCTAGAACTATAATAAATATACTTATTACTCCCAATATTATCAATATAACATGCATTATTACCCATATAATGCAGTTATTATCGCTAGAACTGTAATAATTATACTTATTACTTATATTGTTAGCAATATAACGTGCATTATTACCCATATTCTGCAGTTATTATCGCTAGAACTATAATAAATATACTTATTACTCACAATATTATCAATATAACATGCATTATTACCCATATAATGCAGTTATTATCGCTAGAACTGTAATAATTATACTTATTACTTATATTATTATCAATATAACATGCATTATTACCCATATAATGCAGTTATTATCGCTAGAACTGTAATAATTATACTTATTACTTATATTGCTAGCAATATAACGTGCATTATTACCCATATAATGCAGTTATTATCGCCAGAACTGTAATCATTATACTTATTACTTATATTATTATCAATATAACATGCATTATTACCCATATAATGGAGGTATTATTGCTAGAACTGTAATAATTACACTTATTACTTATACTATTAGCAATATAACGTGCATTGTTACCCATATAATGCAGTTATTATCGCCAGAACTGTAATAATTATACTTATTACTTATATTATTCTCAATATAACATGCATTATTACCCATATTATGCAGTTATTATCGCAAGAACTATAATAAATATACGTATTACTTTCATTATCATCAATATAACATGCATTATTACCCATATAATGGAGGTATTATCGCTAGAACTGTAATAATTATACTTATTACTTATATTGTTAGCAATATAACGTGCATTATTACCCATATTATGCAGTTATTATCGCTAGAACTGTAATAATTATACTTATTACTTATATCATTATCAATATAACATGCATTATTACCCATATAATGGAGGTATTATCGCTAGAACTGTAATAATTATACTTATTAAATACTATTAGCAATATAACATGCATTATTACCCATATAATGCAGTTATTATCGCTAGAACTGTAATAATTATACTTATTACTTATATTGCTAGCAATATAACGTGCATTATTACCCATATAATGCAGTAATTATCGCTAGAACTGTAATAATTATACTTATTTCTTATATTATTATCAATATAACATGCATTATTACCCATATTATGCAGTTATTATCGCAAGAACTATAATAAATATACGTATTACTTTCATTATCATCAATATAACATGCATTATTACCCACATAATGGAGGTATTATCGCTAGAACTGTAATAATTATACTTATTACTTATATTGTTAGCAATATAACGTGCATTATTACCCATATTATGCAGTTATTATCGCTAGAAATGTAATAATTATACTTATTACTTATATCATTATCAATATAACATGCATTATTACCCATATAATGGAGGTATTATCGCTAGAACTGTAATAATTATACTTATTAAATACTATTAGCAATATAACATGCATTATTACCCATATAATGGAGGTATTATCGCTAGAACTGTAATAATTATACTTATTAAATACTATTAGCAATATAACATGCATTATTACCCATATTATGCAGTTATTATTGCTAGAACTATAATAAATTTACGTATTACTTTTATTATCATCAATATAACATGCATTATTACCCATATTATGCAGTTATTATCGATATAACTGTAATAAATATACTTATTACTTATATTATTATCAATATAACATGCATTATTACCCATATAATGGAGGTATTATCGCTAGAACTGTAATAATTATACTTATTACTTATACTATTAGCAATATAACGTGCATTATTACCCATATAATGCAGTTATTATCGCCAGAACTGTAGTAATTATACTTATTACTTATATTATTCTCAATATAACATGCATTGTTACCCATATTATGCAGTTATTATCGCTAGAACTGTAATAATTATACTCATTACTTATATTATTAGCAATATAACATGCATTATTACCCATATTATGCAGTTATTATCGACAGAACTGTAATAAATATACTTATTACTTTTACTATTATCAATATATCATGCACTATTAGCCATATTTTACTATTATTATCGCTAGAACTGTAATAATTATACTTATTACTTATATTGATATCAATATAACATGCATTATTACCCATATAATGCAGTTATTATCGCTAGAACTGTAATAATTGTACTCATTACTTATATTATTAGCAATATAACGTGCATTATTACCCATATTATGCAGTTATTATCGCTAGAACTGCAATAATTATACTTATTACTTATATCATTATCAATATAACATGCATTATTACCCATATAATGGAGGTACTATCGCTAGAACTGTAATAATTATACTTATTACTTATATTATTATCAATATAACATGCATTATTACCCATATAATGCAGTTATTATCGCTAGAACTGTAATAATTATACTTATTACTTATATTATTAGCAATATAACGTGCATTATTACCCATATTATGCAGTTATTATCGCTGGAACTGTAATAATTGTACTTATTACTTATATTATTATCAATATAACATGCATTATTACCCACATTATGCAGTTATTATTGCTAGAACTATATTAAATATACGTATTACTTTTATTATCATCAATATAACATGCATTATTACCCATATTATGCAGTTATTATCGATAGAACTGTAATAAATATACTTATTACTTATATTATTATCAATATAACGTGCATTATTACCCATATAATGCAGTAATTATCGCTAGAACTGTAATAATTATACTTATTTCTTATATTATTATCAATATAACATGCATTATAACCCATATTAAGAAGTTATTATCGATAGAACGATAATAAATATGCTTATTACTTTTATTATTATCAATATAACATGCATTATTACCCATATAATGCAGTTATTATCGCTAGAACTGTAATAATTATACTTATTACTTATATTATTAGCAATATAACGTGCATTATTACCCATATTATGCAGTTATTATCGCTGGAACTGTAATAATTGTACTCATTACTTATATTATTAGCAATATAACGTGCATTATTACCCATATTATGCAGTTATTATCGCTAGAACTGTAATAATTATACTTATTACTTATATCATTATCAATATAACATGCATTATTACCCATATAATGGAGGTATTATCGCTAGAACTGTAATAATTATACTTATTAAATACTATTAGCAATATAACGTGCATTATTACCCATATAATGCCGTTATTATCGCCAGAACTGTAATAATTATACTTAATAATTATATTATTCTCAATACAACATGCATTATTATCCATATTATGCAGTTATTATCGCAAGAACTATAATAAATATACGTATTACTTTCATTATCATCAATATAACATGCATTATTACCCATATAATGGAGGTATTATCGCTAGAACTGTAATAATTCTCCTTATTACTTATATTATTACCAATATAACGTGCATTATTACCCATATAATGCAGTTATTATCGCTAGAACTGTAATAATTATACTTATTACTTATACTATTATCAATATAACATGCATTATTACCCATATAATGCAGTTATTATCGCTAGAACTGTAATAATTGTACTCATTACTTATATTATTAGCAATATAACGTGCATTATTACCCATATTATGCAGTTATTATCGCTAGAACTATAATAAATATACTTATTACTCACAATATTATCAATATAACATGCATTATTACCCATATAATGCAGTTATTATCGCTAGAACTGCAATAATTATACTTATTACTTATATCATTATCAATATAACATGCATTATTACCCATATAATGGAGGTACTATCGCTAGAACTGTAATAATTATACTTATTACTTATATTATTATCAATATAACATGCATTATTACCCATATAATGCAGTTATTATCGCTAGAACTGTAATAATTATACTTATTACTTATATTATTAGCAATATAACGTGCATTATTACCCATATTATGCAGTTATTATCGCTGGAACTGTAATAATTGTACTTATTACTTATATTATTATCAATATAACATGCATTATTACCCACATTATGCAGTTATTATTGCTAGAACTATATTAAATATACGTATTACTTTTATTATCATCAATATAACATGCATTATTACCCATATTATGCAGTTATTATCGATAGAACTGTAATAAATATACTTATTACTTATATTATTATCAATATAACGTGCATTATTACCCATATAATGCAGTAATTATCGCTAGAACTGTAATAATTATACTTATTTCTTATATTATTATCAATATAACATGCATTATAACCCATATTAAGAAGTTATTATCGATAGAACGATAATAAATATGCTTATTACTTTTATTATTATCAATATAACATGCATTATTACCCATATAATGCAGTTATTATCGCTAGAACTGTAATAATTATACTTATTACTTATATTATTAGCAATATAACGTGCATTATTACCCATATTATGCAGTTATTATCGCTGGAACTGTAATAATTGTACTCATTACTTATATTATTAGCAATATAACGTGCATTATTACCCATATTATGCAGTTATTATCGCTAGAACTGTAATAATTATACTTATTACTTATATCATTATCAATATAACATGCATTATTACCCATATAATGGAGGTATTATCGCTAGAACTGTAATAATTATACTTATTAAATACTATTAGCAATATAACGTGCATTATTACCCATATAATGCCGTTATTATCGCCAGAACTGTAATAATTATACTTAATAATTATATTATTCTCAATACAACATGCATTATTATCCATATTATGCAGTTATTATCGCAAGAACTATAATAAATATACGTATTACTTTCATTATCATCAATATAACATGCATTATTACCCATATAATGGAGGTATTATCGCTAGAACTGTAATAATTCTCCTTATTACTTATATTATTACCAATATAACGTGCATTATTACCCATATAATGCAGTTATTATCGCTAGAACTGTAATAATTATACTTATTACTTATACTATTATCAATATAACATGCATTATTACCCATATAATGCAGTTATTATCGCTAGAACTGTAATAATTGTACTCATTACTTATATTATTAGCAATATAACGTGCATTATTACCCATATTATGCAGTTATTATCGCTAGAACTATAATAAATATACTTATTACTCACAATATTATCAATATAACATGCATTATTACCCATATAATGCAGTTATTATCGCTAGAACTGTAATAATTATACTTATTACTTATATTATTATCAATATAACATGCATTATTACCCATATAATGGAGGTATTATCGCTAGAACTGTAATAATTATACTTCTTAAATACTATTAGCAATATAACGTGCATTATTACCCATATAATGCAGTTATTATCGCCAGAACTGTAATAATTATACTTATTACTTATATTATTCTCAATATAACATGCATTATTACCCATATTATGCAGTTATTATCGCAAGAACTATAATAAATATACGTATTACTTTCATTATCATCAATATAACATGCATTATTACCCATATAATGGAGGTATTATCGCTAGAACTGTAATAATTATACTTATTACTTATATTGTTAGCAATATAACGTGCATTATTACCCATATTATGCAGTTATTATCGCTAGAACTGTAATAATTATACTTATTACTTATATCATTATCAATATAACATGCATTATTACCCATATAATGGATGTATTATCGCTAGAACTGTAATAATTATACTTATTAAAAACTATTAGCAATATAACATGCATTATTACCCATATAATGCAGTTATTATCGCTAGAACTGTAATAATTATACTTATTACTTATATTGCTAGCAATATAACGTGCATTATTACCCATATAATGCAGTAATTATCGCTAGAACTGTAATAATTATACTTATTTCTTATATTATTATCAATATAACATGCATTATTACCCATATTATGCAGTTATTATTGCTAGAACTATAATAAATTTACGTATTACTTTTATTATCATCAATATAACATGCATTATTACCCATATTATGCAGTTATTATCGCTAGAACTGTAATAATTATACTTATTACTTATATCATTATCAATATAACATGCATTATTACCCATATAATGCAGTTATTATCGCTAGAACTGTAATAATTATACTTATTACTTATATTGTTAGCAATATAACGTGCATTATTACCCATATAATGCAGTTATTATCGCTAGAACTGTAATAATTGTACTCATTACTTATATTATTAGCAATATAACGTGCATTATTACCCATATTATGCAGTTATTATCGCTAGAACTGTAATAATTATACTTATTACTTATATCATTATCAATATAACATGCATTATTACCCATATAATGGAGGTATTATTGCTAGAACTGTAATAATTATACGTATTACTTATATTATTAGCAATATAACGTGCATTATTACCCATATTATGCAGTTATTATCGGTAGAACTGTAATAATTGTACTCATTACTTATATTATTAGCAATATAACGTGCATTATTACCCATATTATGCAGTTATTATCGCTAGAACTGTAATAATTATACTTATTACTTATATCATTATCAATATAACATGCATTATTACCCATACAATGGAGGTATTATCGCTAGAACTGTAATAATTATACTTATTACTTATATTATTATCAATATAACACGCATTATTACCCATATTATGCAGTTATTATCGCCAGAACTGTAATAATTATACTTATTACTTATATTATTCTCAATATAACATGCATTGTTACCCATATAATGCAGTAATTATCGCTAGAACTGTAATAATTATACTTATTTCTTATATTATTATCAATATAACATGCATTATTACCCATATTATGCAGTTATTATTGCTAGAACTATAATAAATTTACGTATTACTTTTATTATCATCAATATAACATGCATTATTACCCATATTATGCAGTTATTATCGATATAACTGTAATAAATATACTTATTACTTATATTATTATCAATATAACATGCATTATTACCCATATAATGGAGGTATTATCGCTAGAACTGTAATAATTATACTTATTACTTATACTATTAGCAATATAACGTGCATTATTACCCATATTATGCAGTTATTATCGCCAGAACTGTAATAATTATACTTATTACTTATATTATTCTCAATATAACATGCATTGTTACCCATATTATGCAGTTATTATCGCTAGAAGTATAATAAATATACGTATTACTTTCATTATCATCAATATAACATGCATTATTACCCATATTATGCAGTTATTATCGATAGAACTGTAATAAATATACTTATTACTTTTACTATTATCAATATATTATGCACTATTAGCCATATTTTACTATTATTATCGCTAGAACTATAATAATTATACTTATTACCCCCGATATTATCAATATAACATGCCTTATTACGCATATAATGCAGTTATTATCGCTAGAACTGTAATAAATATACTTACTACTTTCATTATCATCAATATAACATGCATTATAACCCATATTAAGAAGTTATTATCGATAGAACGATAATAAATATACTTATTACTTTTATTATTATCAATATAACATGCATTATTACCCATATAATGCAGTTATTATCGCTAGAACTGTAATAATTATACTCATTACTTATATTATTAGCAATATAACGTGCATTATTACCCGTATTATGAAGTTATTATCGCTAGAACTGTAATAATTGTACTCATTAGTTATATTATTAGCAATATAACGTGCATTATTACCCATATTATGCAGTTATTATCGCTAGAACTGTAATAATTATACTTATTACTTATATCATTATCAATATAACATGCATTATTACCCATATAATGGAGGTATTATCGCTAGAACTGTAATAATTATACTTATTACTTATATTATTATCAATATAACATGCATTATTACCCATATTATGCAGTTATTATCGCTAGAACTGTAATAATTATACTTATTACTTATATTGTTAGCAATATAACGTGCATTATTACCCATATAATGCAGTTATTATCGCTAGAGCTGTAATAATTATACTTATTACTTATATTATTATCAATATAACATGCATTATTACCCATATAATGCAGTTACTATCGCTAGAACTGTAATAATTATACTTATTACTTATATTGCTAGCAATATAACGTGCATTATTACCCATATAATGCAGTAGTTATCGCTAGAACTGTAATAATTATACTTATTACTTATATTATTATCAATATAACATGCATTATTACCCATATTATGCAGTTATTATTGCTAGAACTATAATAAATATACGTATTACTTTTATTATCATCAATATAACATGCATTATTACCCATATTGTGCAGTTATTATCGATATAACTGTAATAAATATACTTATTACTTATATTATTATCAATATAACATGCATTATTACCCATATAATGGAGGTATTATCGCTAGAACTGTAATAATTATACTTATTACTTATACTATTAGCAATATAACGTGCATTATTACCCATATAATGCAGTTATTATCGCCAGAACTGTAATCATTATACTTATTACTTATATTATTCTCAATATAACATGCATTGTTACCCATATTATGCAGTTATTATCGCTAGAACTATAATAAATATACGTATTACTTTCATTATCATCAATATAACATGCATTATTACCCATATTATGCAGTTATTATCGATAGAACTGTAATAAATATACTTATTACTTTTACTATTATCAATATATTATGCACTATTAGCCATATTTTACTATTATTATCGCTAGAACTATAATAATTATACTTATTACCCCCGATATTATCAATATAACATGCTTTATTACGCATATAATGCAGTTATTATCGCTAGAACTGTAATAAATATACTTACTACTTTCATTATCATCAATATAACATGCATTATAACCCATATTAAGAAGTTATTATCGATAGAACGATAATAAATATGCTTATTACTTTTATTATTATCAATATAACATGCATTATTACCCATATAATGCAGTTATTATCGCTAGAACTTTAATAATTATACTTATTACTTATATTATTAGCAATATAACGTGCATTATTACCCATATTATGCAGTTATTATCGCTGGAACTGTAATAATTGTACTCATTACTTATATTATTAGCAATATAACGTGCATTATTACCCATATTATGCAGTTATTATCGCTAGAACTGTAATAATTATACTTATTACTTATATCATTATCAATATAACATGCATTATTACCCATATAATGGAGGTATTATCGCTAGAACTGTAATAATTATACTTATTAAATACTATTAGCAATATAACGTGCATTATTACCCATATAATGCCGTTATTATCGCCAGAACTGTAATAATTATACTTAATACTTATATTATTCTCAATACAACATGCATTATTATCCATATTATGCAGTTATTATCGCAAGAACTATAATAAATATACGTATTACTTTCATTATCATCAATATAACATGCATTATTACCCATATAATGGAGGTATTATCGCTAGAACTGTAATAATTATACTGATTATTTATACTATTATCAATATAACATGCATTATTACCCATATTCTGCAGTTATTATCGCTAGAACTATAATAAATATACTTATTACTCCCAATATTATCACTATAACATGCATTATTACCCATATAATGGAGGTATTATCGCTAGAATAGTAATAATTCTCCTTATTACTTATATTATTACCAATATAACGTGCATTATTACCCATATAATGCAGTTATTAGCGCTAGAACTGTAATAATTATACTTATTACTTATACTATTATCAATATAACATGCATTATTACCCATATAATGCAGTTATTATCGCTAGAACTGTAATAATTGTACTCATTACTTATATTATTAGCAATATAACGTGCATTATTACCCATATTATGCAGTTATTATCGCTAGAACTATAATAAATATACTTATTACTCACAATATTATCAATATAACATGCATTATTACCCATACAATGGAGGTATTATCGCTAGAACTGTAATAATTATACTTATTACTTATATTATTATCAATATAACACGCATTATTACCCATATTATGCAGTTATTATCGCTAGAACTGTAATAATTATACTTATTACTTATATTGTTAGCAATATAACGTGCATTATTACCCATATAATGCAGTAATTATCGCTAGAACTGTAATAATTATACTTATTTCTTATATTATTATCAATATAACATGCATTATTACCCATATTATGCAGTTATTATTGCTAGAACTATAATAAATTTACGTATTACTTTTATTATCATCAATATAACATGCATTATTACCCATATTATGCAGTTATTATCGATATAACTGTAATAAATATACTTATTACTTATATTATTATCAATATAACATGCATTATTACCCATATAA
Organism: Megachile leachella; assembly: GCA_963576845.1. Classification (NCBI taxonomy): domain Eukaryota; kingdom Metazoa; phylum Arthropoda; class Insecta; order Hymenoptera; family Megachilidae; genus Megachile; species Megachile leachella. The sequence goes on along the minus strand of CAUYWW010000145.1, from coordinate 664,471 downwards.
TGGAGGTATTATCGCTAGAACTGTAATAATTATACTTATTACTTATACTATTAGCAATATAACGTGCATTATTACCCATATAATGCAGTTATTATCGCCAGAACTGTAATAATTATACTTATTACTTATATTATTCTCAATATAACATGCATTGTTACCCATATTATGCAGTTATTATCGCTAGAAGTATAATAAATATACGTATTACTTTCATTATGATCAATATAACATGCATTATTACCCATATTATGCAGTTATTAACGATAGAACTGTAATAAATATACTTATTACTTTTACTATTATCAATATATTATGCACTATTAGCCATATTTTACTATTATTATCGCTAGAACTATAATAATTATACTTATTACCCCCGATATTATCAATATAACATGCCTTATTACGCATATAATGCAGTTATTATCGCTAGAACTGTAATAAATATACTTACTACTTTCATTATCATCAATATAACATGCATTATAACCCATATTAAGAAGTTATTATCGATAGAACGATAATAAATATACTTATTACTTTTATTATTATCAATATAACATGCATTATTACCCATATAATGCAGTTATTATCGCTAGAACTGTAATAATTATACTCATTACTTATATTATTAGCAATATAACGTGCATTATTACCCGTATTATGCAGTTATTATCGCTAGAACTGTAATAATTGTACTCATTAGTTATATTATTAGCAATATAACGTGCATTATTACCCATATTATGCAGTTATTATCGCTAGAACTGTAATAATTATACTTATTACTTATATCATTATCAATATAACATGCATTATTACCCATATAATGGAGGTATTATCGCTAGAACTGTAATAATTATACTTATTACTTATATTATTATCAATATAACATGCATTATTACCCATATTATGCAGTTATTATCGCTAGAACTGTAATAATTATACTTATTACTTATATTGTTAGCAATATAACGTGCATTATTACCCATATAATGCAGTTATTATCGCTAGAGCTGTAATAATTATACTTATTACTTATATTATTATCAATATAACATGCATTATTACCCATATAATGCAGTTATTATCGCTAGAACTGTAATAATTATACTTATTACTTATATTGCTAGCAATATAACGTGCATTATTACCCATATAATGCAGTAATTATCGCTAGAACTGTAATAATTATACTTATTACTTATATTATTATCAATATAACATGCATTATTACCCATATTATGCAGTTATTATTGCTAGAACTATAATAAATATACGTATTACTTTTATTATCATCAATATAACATGCATTATTACCCATATTATGCAGTTATTATCGATATAACTGTAATAAATATACTTATTACTTATATTATTATCAATATAACATGCATTATTACCCATATAATGGAGGTATTATCGCTAGAACTGTAATAATTATACTTATTACTTATACTATTAGCAATATAACGTGCATTATTACCCATATAATGCAGTTATTATCGCCAGAACTGTAATCATTATACTTATTACTTATATTATTCTCAATATAACATGCATTGTTACCCATATTATGCAGTTATTATCGCTAGAACTATAATAAATATACGTATTACTTTCATTATCATCAATATAACATGCATTATTACCCATATTATGCAGTTATTATCGATAGAACTGTAATAAATATACTTATTACTTTTACTATTATCAATATATTATGCACTATTAGCCATATTTTACTATTATTATCGCTAGAACTATAATAATTATACTTATTACCCCCGATATTATCAATATAACATGCCTTATTACGCATATAATGCAGTTATTATCGCTAGAACTGTAATAAATATACTTACTACTTTCATTATCATCAATATAACATGCATTATAACCCATATTAAGAAGTTATTATCGATAGAACGATAATAAATATACTTATTACTTTTATTATTATCAATATAACATGCATTATTACCCATATAATGCAGTTATTATCGCTAGAACTGTAATAATTATACTCATTACTTATATTATTAGCAATATAACGTGCATTATTACCCGTATTATGCAGTTATTATCGCTAGAACTGTAATAATTATACTTATTACTTATATTATTATCAATATAACATGCATTATTACCCATATAATGGAGGTATTATCGCTAGAATTGTAATAATTATACTTATTACTTATACTGTTATCAATATAACATGCATTATTACCCATATTCTGCAGTTATTATCGCTAGAACTATAATAAATATACTTAATACTCCCAATATTATCAATATAACATGCATTATTACCCATATAATGCAGTTATTATCGCTAGAACTGTAATAATTATACTTATTACTTATATTGTTAGCAATATAACGTGCATTATTACCCTTATAATGCAGTTATTATCGGTAGAACTGTAATAATTATACTTATTACTTATATTATTATCAATATAACATGCATTATTACCCATATTATGCAGTTATTATCGCTTGAACTGTAATAATTATACTTATTACTTATATTGTTAGCAATATAACGTGCATTATTACCCATATAATGCAGTTATTATCGCTAGAACTGTAATAATTATACTTATTACTTATATCATTATCAATATAACATGCATTATTACCCATATAATGGAGGTATTATCGCTAGAACTGTAATAATTATACTTAATACTCCCAATATTATCAATATAACATGCATTATTACCCATATAATGCAGTTATTATCGCTAGAACTGTAATAATTATACTTATTACTTATATTGTTAGCAATATAACGTGCATTATTACCCTTATAATGCAGTTATTATCGGTAGAACTGTAATAATTATACTTATTACTTATATTATTATCAATATAACATGCATTATTACCCATATTATGCAGTTATTATCGCTTGAACTGTAATAATTATACTTATTACTTATATTGTTAGCAATATAACGTGCATTATTACCCATATAATGCAGTTATTATCGCTGGAACTGTAATAATTGTACTCATTACTTATATTATTAGCAATATAACGTGCATTATTACCCATATTATGCAGTTATTATCGCTAGAACTGTAATAATTATACTTATTACTTATATCATTATCAATATAACATGCATTATTACCCATATAATGGAGGTATTATCGCTAGAACTGTAATAATTATACTTGTTAAATACTATTAGCAATATAACGTGCATTATTACCCATATAATGCCGTTATTATCGCCAGAACTGTAATAATTATACTTAATACTTATATTATTCTCAATACAACATGCATTATTACCCATATTATGCAGTTATTATCGCAAGAACTATAATAAATATACGTATTACTTTCATTATCATCAATATAACATGCATTATTACTCATATAATGGAGGTATTATCGCTAGAACTGTAATAATTATACTGAGTATTTATACTATTATCAATGTAACATGCATTATTACCCATATTCTGCAGTTATTATCGCTAGAACTATAATAAATATAATTATTACTCCCAATATTATCAATATAACATGCATTATTACCCATATAATGGAGGTATTATCGCTAGATCTGTAATAATTATCCTTATTACTTATATTATTACCAATATAACGTGCATTATTACCAATATAATGCAGTTATTATCGCTAGAACTGTAATAATTATACTTATTACTTATACTATTATCAATATAACATGCATTATTACCCATATAATGCAGTTATTATCGCTAGAACTGTAATAATTGTACTCATTACTTATATTATTAGCAATATAACGTGCATTATTACCCATATTATGCAGTTATTATCGCTAGAACTGTAATAATTATACTTATTACTTATACTACTAGCAATATAACGTGCATTATTACCCATATAATGCAGTTATTATCGCTAGAACTGTAACAATTATACTTATTACTTATATTATTATCAATATAACATGCATTATTACCCATATAATGGAGGTATTATTGCTAGAACTGTAATAATTACACTTATTACTTATACTATTAGCAATATAACGTGCATTGTTACCCATATAATGCAGTTATTATCGCCAGAACTGTAATAATTATACTTATTACTTATATTATTCTCAATATAAAATGCATTATTACCCATATTATGCAGTTATTATCCCAAGAACTATAATAAATATACTTATTACTTATATTATTATCAATATAACATGCATTATTACCCATATAATGGAGGTATTATCGCAAGAACTGTAATAATTATACTTATTACTTATACTATTAGCAATATAACGTGCATTATTACCCATATAATGCAGTTATTATCGCTAGAACTGTAATAATTATACTTATTACTTATATTATTATCAATATAACATGCATTATTACCCATATAATGGAGGTATTATCGCTAGAATTGTAATAATTATACTTATTACTTATACTATTATCAATATAACATGCATTATTACCCATATTCTGCAGTTATTATCGCTAGAACTATAATAAATATACTTATTACTCCCAATATTATCAATATAACATGCATTATTACCCATATAATGCAGTTATTATCGCTAGAACTGTAATAATTATACTTATTACTTATATTGTTAGCAATATAACGTGCATTATTACCCATATTCTGCAGTTATTATTGCTAGAACTATAATAAATATACGTATTACTTTTATTGTCATCAATATAACATGCATTATTACCCATATTATGCAGTTATTATCGATAGAACTGTAATAAATATACTTATTACTTTTACTATTGTCAATATATTATGCACTATTAGCCATATTTTACTATTATTATCGCCAGAACTATAATAATTATACTTATTACCCCCGATATTATCAATATAACATGCCTTATTACGCATATAATGCAGTTATTATCGCTAGAACTGTAATAAATATACTTACTACTTTCATTATCATCAATATAACATGCATTATAACCCATATTAAGAAGTTATTATCGATAGAACGATAATAAATATGCTTATTACTTTTATTATTATCAATATAACATGCATTATTACCCATATAATGCAGTTATTATCGCTAGAACTTTAATAATTATACTTATTACTTATATTATTAGCAATATAACGTGCATTATTACCCATATTATGCAGTTATTATCGCTGGAACTGTAATAATTGTACTCATTACTTATATTATTAGCAATATAACGTGCATTATTACCCATATTATGCAGTTATTATCGCTAGAACTGTAATAATTGTACTCATTACTTATATTATTAGCAATATAACGTGCATTATTACCCATATTATGCAGTTATTATCGCTAGAACTGTAATAATTATACTTATTACTTATATCATTATCAATATAACATGCATTATTACCCATACAATGGAGGTATTATCGCTAGAACTGTAATAATTATACTTATTACTTATATTATTATCAATATAACACGCATTATTACCCATATTATGCAGTTATTATCGCTAGAACTGTAATAATTATACTTATTACTTATATTGTTAGCAATATAACGTGCATTATTACCCATATAATGCAGTAATTATCGCTAGAACTGTAATAATTATACTTATTTCTTATATTATTATCAATATAACATGCATTATTACCCATATTATGCAGTTATTATTGCTAGAACTATAATAAATTTACGTATTACTTTTATTATCATCAATATAACATGCATTATTACCCATATTATGCAGTTATTATCGATATAACTGTAATAAATATACTTATTACTTATATTATTATCAATATAACATGCATTATTACCCATATAATGGAGGTATTATCGCTAGAACTGTAATAATTATACTTATTACTTATACTATTAGCAATATAACGTGCATTATTACCCATATAATGCAGTTATTATCGCCAGAACTGTAATAATTATACTTATTACTTATATTATTCTCAATATAACATGCATTGTTACCCATATTATGCAGTTATTATCGCTAGAAGTATAATAAATATACGTATTACTTTCATTATGATCAATATAACATGCATTATTACCCATATTATGCAGTTATTATCGATAGAACTGTAATAAATATACTTATTACTTTTACTATTATCAATATATTATGCACTATTAGCCATATTTTACTATTATTATCGCTAGAACTATAATAATTATACTTATTACCCCCGATATTATCAATATAACATGCCTTATTACGCATATAATGCAGTTATTATCGCTAGAACTGTAATAAATATACTTACTACTTTCATTATCATCAATATAACATGCATTATAACCCATATTAAGAAGTTATTATCGATAGAACGATAATAAATATACTTATTACTTTTATTATTATCAATATAACATGCATTATTACCCATATAATGCAGTTATTATCGCTAGAACTGTAATAATTATACTCATTACTTATATTATTAGCAATATAACGTGCATTATTACCCGTATTATGCAGTTATTATCGCTAGAACTGTAATAATTGTACTCATTAGTTATATTATTAGCAATATAACGTGCATTATTACCCATATTATGCAGTTATTATCGCTAGAACTGTAATAATTATACTTATTACTTATATCATTATCAATATAACATGCATTATTACCCATATAATGGAGGTATTATCGCTAGAACTGTAATAATTATACTTATTACTTATATTATTATCAATATAACATGCATTATTACCCATATTATGCAGTTATTATCGCTAGAACTGTAATAATTATACTTATTACTTATATTGTTAGCAATATAACGTGCATTATTACCCATATAATGCAGTTATTATCGCTAGAGCTGTAATAATTATACTTATTACTTATATTATTATCAATATAACATGCATTATTACCCATATAATGCAGTTATTATCGCTAGAACTGTAATAATTATACTTATTACTTATATTGCTAGCAATATAACGTGCATTATTACCCATATAATGCAGTAATTATCGCTAGAACTGTAATAATTATACTTATTACTTATATTATTATCAATATAACATGCATTATTACCCATATTATGCAGTTATTATTGCTAGAACTATAATAAATATACGTATTACTTTTATTATCATCAATATAACATGCATTATTACCCATATTATGCAGTTATTATCGATATAACTGTAATAAATATACTTATTACTTATATTATTATCAATATAACATGCATTATTACCCATATAATGGAGGTATTATCGCTAGAACTGTAATAATTATACTTATTACTTATACTATTAGCAATATAACGTGCATTATTACCCATATAATGCAGTTATTATCGCCAGAACTGTAATCATTATACTTATTACTTATATTATTCTCAATATAACATGCATTGTTACCCATATTATGCAGTTATTATCGCTAGAACTATAATAAATATACGTATTACTTTCATTATCATCAATATAACATGCATTATTACCCATATTATGCAGTTATTATCGATAGAACTGTAATAAATATACTTATTACTTTTACTATTATCAATATATTATGCACTATTAGCCATATTTTACTATTATTATCGCTAGAACTATAATAATTATACTTATTACCCCCGATATTATCAATATAACATGCCTTATTACGCATATAATGCAGTTATTATCGCTAGAACTGTAATAAATATACTTACTACTTTCATTATCATCAATATAACATGCATTATAACCCATATTAAGAAGTTATTATCGATAGAACGATAATAAATATACTTATTACTTTTATTATTATCAATATAACATGCATTATTACCCATATAATGCAGTTATTATCGCTAGAACTGTAATAATTATACTCATTACTTATATTATTAGCAATATAACGTGCATTATTACCCGTATTATGCAGTTATTATCGCTAGAACTGTAATAATTATACTTATTACTTATATTATTATCAATATAACATGCATTATTACCCATATAATGGAGGTATTATCGCTAGAATTGTAATAATTATACTTATTACTTATACTGTTATCAATATAACATGCATTATTACCCATATTCTGCAGTTATTATCGCTAGAACTATAATAAATATACTTAATACTCCCAATATTATCAATATAACATGCATTATTACCCATATAATGCAGTTATTATCGCTAGAACTGTAATAATTATACTTATTACTTATATTGTTAGCAATATAACGTGCATTATTACCCTTATAATGCAGTTATTATCGGTAGAACTGTAATAATTATACTTATTACTTATATTATTATCAATATAACATGCATTATTACCCATATTATGCAGTTATTATCGCTTGAACTGTAATAATTATACTTATTACTTATATTGTTAGCAATATAACGTGCATTATTACCCATATAATGCAGTTATTATCGCTAGAACTGTAATAATTATACTTATTACTTATATCATTATCAATATAACATGCATTATTACCCATATAATGGAGGTATTATCGCTAGAACTGTAATAATTATACTTAATACTCCCAATATTATCAATATAACATGCATTATTACCCATATAATGCAGTTATTATCGCTAGAACTGTAATAATTATACTTATTACTTATATTGTTAGCAATATAACGTGCATTATTACCCTTATAATGCAGTTATTATCGGTAGAACTGTAATAATTATACTTATTACTTATATTATTATCAATATAACATGCATTATTACCCATATTATGCAGTTATTATCGCTTGAACTGTAATAATTATACTTATTACTTATATTGTTAGCAATATAACGTGCATTATTACCCATATAATGCAGTTATTATCGCTGGAACTGTAATAATTGTACTCATTACTTATATTATTAGCAATATAACGTGCATTATTACCCATATTATGCAGTTATTATCGCTAGAACTGTAATAATTATACTTATTACTTATATCATTATCAATATAACATGCATTATTACCCATATAATGGAGGTATTATCGCTAGAACTGTAATAATTATACTTGTTAAATACTATTAGCAATATAACGTGCATTATTACCCATATAATGCCGTTATTATCGCCAGAACTGTAATAATTATACTTAATACTTATATTATTCTCAATACAACATGCATTATTACCCATATTATGCAGTTATTATCGCAAGAACTATAATAAATATACGTATTACTTTCATTATCATCAATATAACATGCATTATTACTCATATAATGGAGGTATTATCGCTAGAACTGTAATAATTATACTGAGTATTTATACTATTATCAATGTAACATGCATTATTACCCATATTCTGCAGTTATTATCGCTAGAACTATAATAAATATAATTATTACTCCCAATATTATCAATATAACATGCATTATTACCCATATAATGGAGGTATTATCGCTAGATCTGTAATAATTATCCTTATTACTTATATTATTACCAATATAACGTGCATTATTACCAATATAATGCAGTTATTATCGCTAGAACTGTAATAATTATACTTATTACTTATACTATTATCAATATAACATGCATTATTACCCATATAATGCAGTTATTATCGCTAGAACTGTAATAATTGTACTCATTACTTATATTATTAGCAATATAACGTGCATTATTACCCATATTATGCAGTTATTATCGCTAGAACTGTAATAATTATACTTATTACTTATACTACTAGCAATATAACGTGCATTATTACCCATATAATGCAGTTATTATCGCTAGAACTGTAACAATTATACTTATTACTTATATTATTATCAATATAACATGCATTATTACCCATATAATGGAGGTATTATTGCTAGAACTGTAATAATTACACTTATTACTTATACTATTAGCAATATAACGTGCATTGTTACCCATATAATGCAGTTATTATCGCCAGAACTGTAATAATTATACTTATTACTTATATTATTCTCAATATAAAATGCATTATTACCCATATTATGCAGTTATTATCCCAAGAACTATAATAAATATACTTATTACTTATATTATTATCAATATAACATGCATTATTACCCATATAATGGAGGTATTATCGCAAGAACTGTAATAATTATACTTATTACTTATACTATTAGCAATATAACGTGCATTATTACCCATATAATGCAGTTATTATCGCTAGAACTGTAATAATTATACTTATTACTTATATTATTATCAATATAACATGCATTATTACCCATATAATGGAGGTATTATCGCTAGAATTGTAATAATTATACTTATTACTTATACTATTATCAATATAACATGCATTATTACCCATATTCTGCAGTTATTATCGCTAGAACTATAATAAATATACTTATTACTCCCAATATTATCAATATAACATGCATTATTACCCATATAATGCAGTTATTATCGCTAGAACTGTAATAATTATACTTATTACTTATATTGTTAGCAATATAACGTGCATTATTACCCATATTCTGCAGTTATTATCGCTAGAACTATAATAAATATACTTATTACTCACAATATTATCAATATAACATGCATTATTACCCATATAATGCAGTTATTATCGCTAGAACTGTAATAATTATACTTATTACTTATATTATTATCAATATAACATGCATTATTACCCATATAATGCAGTTATTATCGCTAGAACTGTAATAATTATACTTATTACTTATATTGCTAGCAATATAACGTGCATTATTACCCATATAATGCAGTTATTATCGCCAGAACTGTAATCATTATACTTATTACTTATATTATTATCAATATAACATGCATTATTACCCATATAATGGAGGTATTATTGCTAGAACTGTAATAATTACACTTATTACTTATACTATTAGCAATATAACGTGCATTGTTACCCATATAATGCAGTTATTATCGCCAGAACTGTAATAATTATACTTAATACTTATATTGTTCTCAATATAAAATGCATTATTACCCATATTATGCAGTTATTATCCCAAGAACTATAATAAATATACTTATTACTTATATTATTATCAATATAACATGCATTATTACCCATATAATGGAGGTATTATCGCAAGAACTGTAATAATTATACTTATTACTTATACTATTAGCAATATAACGTGCATTATTACCCATATAATGCAGTTATTATCGCTAGAACTGTAATAATTATACTTATTACTTATATTATTATCAATATAACATGCATTATTACCCATATTATGCAGTTATTATTGCTAGAACTATAATAAATATACGTATTACTTTTATTGTCATCAATATAACATGCATTATTACCCATATTATGCAGTTATTATCGATAGAACTGTAATAAATATACTTATTACTTTTACTATTGTCAATATATTATGCACTATTAGCCATATTTTACTATTATTATCGCTAGAACTATAATAATTATACTTATTACCCCCGATATTATCAATATAACATGCCTTATTACGCATATAATGCAGTTATTATCGCTAGAACTGTAATAAATATACTTACTACTTTCATTATCATCAATATAACATGCATTATAACCCATATTAAGAAGTTATTATCGATAGAACGATAATAAATATGCTTATTACTTTTATTATTATCAATATAACATGCATTATTACCCATATAATGCAGTTATTATCGCTAGAACTTTAATAATTATACTTATTACTTATATTATTAGCAATATAACGTGCATTATTACCCATATTATGCAGTTATTATCGCTGGAACTGTAATAATTGTACTCATTACTTATATTATTAGCAATATAACGTGCATTATTACCCATATTATGCAGTTATTATCGCTAGAACTGTAATAATTATACTTATTACTTATATCATTATCAATATAACATGCATTATTACCCATATAATGGAGGTATTATCGCTAGAACTGTAATAATTATACTTATTACTTATATTATTATCAATATAACATGCATTATTACCCATATTATGCAGTTATTATCGCTAGAACTGTAATAATTATACTTATTACTTATATTGTTAGCAATATAACGTGCATTATTACCCATATAATGCAGTTATTATCGCTAGAGCTGTAATAATTATACTTATTACTTATATTATTATCAATATAACATGCATTATTACCCATATAATGCAGTTATTATCGCTAGAACTGTAATAATTATACTTATTACTTATATTGCTAGCAATATAACGTGCATTATTACCCATATAATGCAGTAATTATCGCTAGAACTGTAATAATTATACTTATTACTTATATTATTATCAATATAACATGCATTATTACCCATATTATGCAGTTATTATTGCTAGAACTATAATAAATATACGTATTACTTTTATTATCATCAATATGACATGCATTATTACCCATATTATGCAGTTATTATCGATATAACTGTAATAAATATACTTATTACTTATATTATTATCAATATAACATGCATTATTACCCATATAATGGAGGTATTATCGCTAGAACTGTAATAATTATACTTATTACTTATACTATTAGCAATATAACGTGCATTATTACCCATATAATGCAGTTATTATCGCCAGAACTGTAATCATTATACTTATTACTTATATTATTCTCAATATAACATGCATTGTTACCCATATTATGCAGTTATTATCGCTAGAACTATAATAAATATACGTATTACTTTCATTATCATCAATATAACATGCATTATTACCCATATTATGCAGTTATTATCGATAGAACTGTAATAAATATACTTATTACTTTTACTATTATCAATATATTATGCACTATTAGCCATATTTTACTATTATTATCGCTAGAACTATAATAATTATACTTATTACCCCCGATATTATCAATATAACATGCCTTATTACGCATATAATGCAGTTATTATCGCTAGAACTGTAATAAATATACTTACTACTTTCATTATCATCAATATAACATGCATTATAACCCATATTAAGAAGTTATTATCGATAGAACGATAATAAATATACTTATTACTTTTATTATTATCAATATAACATGCATTATTACCCATATAATGCAGTTATTATCGCTAGAACTGTAATAATTATACTCATTACTTATATTGTTAGCAATATAACGTGCATTATTACCCGTATTATGCAGTTATTATCGCTAGAACTGTAATAATTATACTTATTACTTATATTATTATCAATATAACATGCATTATTACCCATATAATGGAGGTATTATCGCTAGAATTGTAATAATTATACTTATTACTTATACTATTATCAATATAACATGCATTATTACCCATATTCTGCAGTTATTATCGCTAGAACTATAATAAATATACTTAATACTCCCAATATTATCAATATAACATGCATTATTACCCATATAATGCAGTTATTATCGCTAGAACTGTAATAATTATACTTATTACTTATATTGTTAGCAATATAACGTGCATTATTACCCTTATAATGCAGTTATTATCGGTAGAACTGTAATAATTATACTTATTACTTATATTATTATCAATATAACATGCATTATTACCCATATTATGCAGTTATTATCGCTTGAACTGTAATAATTATACTTATTACTTATATTGTTAGCAATATAACGTGCATTATTACCCATATAATGCAGTTATTATCGCTAGAACTGTAATAATTATACTTATTACTTATATCATTATCAATATAACATGCATTATTACCCATATAATGGAGGTATTATCGCTAGAACTGTAATAATTATACTTAATACTCCCAATATTATCAATATAACATGCATTATTACCCATATAATGCAGTTATTATCGCTAGAACTGTAATAATTATACTTATTACTTATATTGTTAGCAATATAACGTGCATTATTACCCTTATAATGCAGTTATTATCGGTAGAACTGTAATAATTATACTTATTACTTATATTATTATCAATATAACATGCATTATTACCCATATTATGCAGTTATTATCGCTTGAACTGTAATAATTATACTTATTACTTATATTGTTAGCAATATAACGTGCATTATTACCCATATAATGCAGTTATTATCGCTGGAACTGTAATAATTGTACTCATTACTTATATTATTAGCAATATAACGTGCATTATTACCCATATTATGCAGTTATTATCGCTAGAACTGTAATAATTATACTTATTACTTATATCATTATCAATATAACATGCATTATTACCCATATAATGGAGGTATTATCGCTAGAACTGTAATAATTATACTTGTTAAATACTATTAGCAATATAACGTGCATTATTACCCATATAATGCCGTTATTATCGCCAGAACTGTAATAATTATACTTAATACTTATATTATTCTCAATACAACATGCATTATTACCCATATTATGCAGTTATTATCGCAAGAACTATAATAAATATACGTATTACTTTCATTATCATCAATATAACATGCATTATTACTCATATAATGGAGGTATTATCGCTAGAACTGTAATAATTATACTGATTATTTATACTATTATCAATATAACATGCATTATTACCCATATTCTGCAGTTATTATCGCTAGAACTATAATAAATATAATTATTACTCCCAATATTATCAATATAACATGCATTATTACCCATATAATGGAGGTATTATCGCTAGATCTGTAATAATTATCCTTATTACTTATATTATTAGCAATATAACGTGCATTATTACCCATATTATGCAGTTATTATCGCTGGAACTGTAATAATTGTACTCATTACTTATATTATTAGCAATATAACGTGCATTATTACCCATATTATGCAGTTATTATCGCTAGAACTGTAATAATTATACTTATTACTTATATCATTATCAATATAACATGCATTATTACCCATATAATGGAGGTATTATCGCTAGAACTGTAATAATTATACTTATTAAATACTATTAGCAATATAACGTGCATTATTACCCATATAATGCCGTTATTATCGCCAGAACTGTAATAATTATACTTAATACTTATATTATTCTCAATACAACATGCATTATTATCCATATTATGCAGTTATTATCGCAAGAACTATAATAAATATACGTATTACTTTCATTATCATCAATATAACATGCATTATTACCCATATAATGGAGGTATTATCGCTAGAACTGTAATAATTATACTGATTATTTATACTATTATCAATATAACATGCATTATTACCCATATTCTGCAGTTATTATCGCTAGAACTATAATAAATATACTTATTACTCCCAATATTATCACTATAACATGCATTATTACCCATATAATGGAGGTATTATCGCTAGAATAGTAATAATTCTCCTTATTACTTATATTATTACCAATATAACGTGCATTATTACCCATATAATGCAGTTATTATCGCTAGAACTGTAATAATTATACTTATTACTTATACTATTATCAATATAACATGCATTATTACCCATATAATGCAGTTATTATCGCTAGAACTGTAATAATTGTACTCATTACTTATATTATTAGCAATATAACGTGCATTATTACCCATATTATGCAGTTATTATCGCTAGAACTATAATAAATATACTTATTACTCACAATATTATCAATATAACATGCATTATTACCCATACAATGGAGGTATTATCGCTAGAACTGTAATAATTATACTTATTACTTATATTATTATCAATATAACACGCATTATTACCCATATTATGCAGTTATTATCGCTAGAACTGTAATAATTATACTTATTACTTATATTGTTAGCAATATAACGTGCATTATTACCCATATAATGCAGTAATTATCGCTAGAACTGTAATAATTATACTTATTTCTTATATTATTATCAATATAACATGCATTATTACCCATATTATGCAGTTATTATTGCTAGAACTATAATAAATTTACGTATTACTTTTATTATCATCAATATAACATGCATTATTACCCATATTATGCAGTTATTATCGATATAACTGTAATAAATATACTTATTACTTATATTATTATCAATATAACATGCATTATTACCCATATAATGGAGGTATTATCGCTAGAACTGTAATAATTATACTTATTACTTATACTATTAGCAATATAACGTGCATTATTACCCATATAATGCAGTTATTATCGCCAGAACTGTAATAATTATACTTATTACTTATATTATTATCAATATAACATGCATTATTACCCATATTATGCAGTTATTATTGCTAGAACTATAATAAATATACGTATTACTTTTATTGTCATCAATATAACATGCATTATTACCCATATTATGCAGTTATTATCGATAGAACTGTAATAAATATACTTATTACTTTTACTATTGTCAATATATTATGCACTATTAGCCATATTTTACTATTATTATCGCCAGAACTATAATAATTATACTTATTACCCCCGATATTATCAATATAACATGCCTTATTACGCATATAATGCAGTTATTATCGCTAGAACTGTAATAAATATACTTACTACTTTCATTATCATCAATATAACATGCATTATAACCCATATTAAGAAGTTATTATCGATAGAACGATAATAAATATGCTTATTACTTTTATTATTATCAATATAACATGCATTATTACCCATATAATGCAGTTATTATCGCTAGAACTTTAATAATTATACTTATTACTTATATTATTAGCAATATAACGTGCATTATTACCCATATTATGCAGTTATTATCGCTGGAACTGTAATAATTGTACTCATTACTTATATTATAAGCAATATAACGTGCATTATTACCCATATTATGCAGTTATTATCGCTAGAACTGTAATAATTATACTTATTACTTATATCATTATCAATATAACATGCATTATTACCCATATAATGGAGGTATTATCGCTAGAACTGTAATAATTATACTTATTAAATACTATTAGCAATATAACGTGCATTATTACCCATATAATGCCGTTATTATCGCCAGAACTGTAATAATTATACTTAATACTTATATTATTCTCAATACAACATGCATTATTATCCATATTATGCAGTTATTATCGCAAGAACTATAATAAATATACGTATTACTTTCATTATCATCAATATAACATGCATTATTACCCATATAATGGAGGTATTATCGCTAGAACTGTAATAATTATACTGATTATTTATACTATTATCAATATAACATGCATTATTACCCATATTCTGCAGTTATTATCGCTAGAACTATAATAAATATACTTATTACTCCCAATATTATCACTATAACATGCATTATTACCCATATAATGGAGGTATTATCGCTAGAATAGTAATAATTCTCCGTATTACTTATATTATTACCAATATAACGTGCATTATTACCCATATAATGCAGTTATTATCGCTAGAACTGTAATAATTATACTTATTACTTATACTATTATCAATATAACATGCATTATTACCCATATAATGCAGTTATTATCGCTAGAACTGTAATAATTGTACTCATTACTTATATTATTAGCAATATAACGTGCATTATTACCCATATTATGCAGTTATTATCGCTAGAACTATAATAAATATACTTATTACTCACAATATTATCAATATAACATGCATTATTACCCATATAATGCAGTTATTATCGCTAGAACTGTAATAATTATACTTATTACTTATATTATTATCAATATAACATGCATTATTACCCATATAATGGAGGTATTATTGCTAGAACTGTAATAATTATACGTATTACTTATATTATTAGCAATATAACGTGCATTATTACCCATATTATGCAGTTATTATCGCTAGAACTGTAATAATTGTACTCATTACTTATATTATTAGCAATATAACGTGCATTATTACCCATATTATGCAGTTATTATCGCTAGAACTGTAATAATTATACTTATTACTTATATCATTATCAATATAACATGCATTATTACCCATACAATGGAGGTATTATCGCTAGAACTGTAATAATTATACTTATTACTTATATTATTATCAATATAACACGCATTATTACCCATATTATGCAGTTATTATCGCTAGAACTGTAATAATTATACTTATTACTTATATTGTTAGCAATATAACGTGCATTATTACCCATATAATGCAGTAATTATCGCTAGAACTGTAATAATTATACTTATTTCTTATATTATTATCAATATAACATGCATTATTACCCATATTATGCAGTTATTATTGCTAGAACTATAATAAATTTACGTATTACTTTTATTATCATCAATATAACATGCATTATTACCCATATTATGCAGTTATTATCGATATAACTGTAATAAATATACTTATTACTTATATTATTATCAATATAACATGCATTATTACCCATATAATGGAGGTATTATCGCTAGAACTGTAATAATTATACTTATTACTTATACTATTAGCAATATAACGTGCATTATTACCCATATAATGCAGTTATTATCGCCAGAACTGTAATAATTATACTTATTACTTATATTATTCTCAATATAACATGCATTGTTACCCATATTATGCAGTTATTATCGCTAGAAGTATAATAAATATACGTATTACTTTCATTATCATCAATATAACATGCATTATTACCCATATTATGCAGTTATTATCGATAGAACTGTAATAAATATACTTATTACTTTTACTATTATCAATATATTATGCACTATTAGCCATATTTTACTATTATTATCGCTAGAACTATAATAATTATACTTATTACCCCCGATATTATCAATATAACATGCCTTATTACGCATATAATGCAGTTATTATCGCTAGAACTGTAATAAATATACTTACTACTTTCATTATCATCAATATAACATGCATTATAACCCATATTAAGAAGTTATTATCGATAGAACGATAATAAATATACTTATTACTTTTATTATTATCAATATAACATGCATTATTACCCATATAATGCAGTTATTATCGCTAGAACTGTAATAATTATACTCATTACTTATATTATTAGCAATATAACGTGCATTATTACCCGTATTATGCAGTTATTATCGCTAGAACTGTAATAATTGTACTCATTAGTTATATTATTAGCAATATAACGTGCATTATTACCCATATTATGCAGTTATTATCGCTAGAACTGTAATAATTATACTTATTACTTATATCATTATCAATATAACATGCATTATTACCCATATAATGGAGGTATTATCGCTAGAACTGTAATAATTATACTTATTACTTATATTATTATCAATATAACATGCATTATTACCCATATTATGCAGTTATTATCGCTAGAACTGTAATAATTATACTTATTACTTATATTGTTAGCAATATAACGTGCATTATTACCCATATAATGCAGTTATTATCGCTAGAGCTGTAATAATTATACTTATTACTTATATTATTATCAATATAACATGCATTATTACCCATATAATGCAGTTATTATCGCTAGAACTGTAATAATTATACTTATTACTTATATTGCTAGCAATATAACGTGCATTATTACCCATATAATGCAGTAATTATCGCTAGAACTGTAATAATTATACTTATTACTTATATTATTATCAATATAACATGCATTATTACCCATATTATGCAGTTATTATTGCTAGAACTATAATAAATATACGTATTACTTTTATTATCATCAATATAACATGCATTATTACCCATATTATGCAGTTATTATCGATATAACTGTAATAAATATACTTATTACTTATATTATTATCAATATAACATGCATTATTACCCATATAATGGAGGTATTATCGCTAGAACTGTAATAATTATACTTATTACTTATACTATTAGCAATATAACGTGCATTATTACCCATATAATGCAGTTATTATCGCCAGAACTGTAATCATTATACTTATTACTTATATTATTCTCAATATAACATGCATTGTTACCCATATTATGCAGTTATTATCGCTAGAACTATAATAAATATACGTATTACTTTCATTATCATCAATATAACATGCATTATTACCCATATTATGCAGTTATTATCGATAGAACTGTAATAAATATACTTATTACTTTTACTATTATCAATATATTATGCACTATTAGCCATATTTTACTATTATTATCGCTAGAACTATAATAATTATACTTATTACCCCCGATATTATCAATATAACATGCCTTATTACGCATATAATGCAGTTATTATCGCTAGAACTGTAATAAATATACTTACTACTTTCATTATCATCAATATAACATGCATTATAACCCATATTAAGAAGTTATTATCGATAGAACGATAATAAATATACTTATTACTTTTATTATTATCAATATAACATGCATTATTACCCATATTATGCAGTTATTATCGCTTGAACTGTAATAATTATACTTATTACTTATATTGTTAGCAATATAACGTGCATTATTACCCATATAATGCAGTTATTATCGCTAGAACTGTAATAATTATACTTATTACTTATATCATTATCAATATAACATGCATTATTACCCATATAATGGAGGTATTATCGCTAGAACTGTAATAATTATACTTAATACTCCCAATATTATCAATATAACATGCATTATTACCCATATAATGCAGTTATTATCGCTAGAACTGTAATAATTATACTTATTACTTATATTGTTAGCAATATAACGTGCATTATTACCCTTATAATGCAGTTATTATCGGTAGAACTGTAATAATTATACTTATTACTTATATTATTATCAATATAACATGCATTATTACCCATATTATGCAGTTATTATCGCTTGAACTGTAATAATTATACTTATTACTTATATTGTTAGCAATATAACGTGCATTATTACCCATATAATGCAGTTATTATCGCTGGAACTGTAATAATTGTACTCATTACTTATATTATTAGCAATATAACGTGCATTATTACCCATATTATGCAGTTATTATCGCTAGAACTGTAATAATTATACTTATTACTTATATCATTATCAATATAACATGCATTATTACCCATATAATGGAGGTATTATCGCTAGAACTGTAATAATTATACTTGTTAAATACTATTAGCAATATAACGTGCATTATTACCCATATAATGCCGTTATTATCGCCAGAACTGTAATAATTATACTTAATACTTATATTATTCTCAATACAACATGCATTATTACCCATATTATGCAGTTATTATCGCAAGAACTATAATAAATATACGTATTACTTTCATTATCATCAATATAACATGCATTATTACTCATATAATGGAGGTATTATCGCTAGAACTGTAATAATTATACTGATTATTTATACTATTATCAATATAACATGCATTATTACCCATATTCTGCAGTTATTATCGCTAGAACTATAATAAATATAATTATTACTCCCAATATTATCAATATAACATGCATTATTACCCATATAATGGAGGTATTATCGCTAGATCTGTAATAATTATCCTTATTACTTATATTATTACCAATATAACGTGCATTATTACCCATATAATGCAGTTATTATCGCTAGAACTGTAATAATTATACTTATTACTTATACTATTATCAATATAACATGCATTATTACCCATATAATGCAGTTATTATCGCTAGAACTGTAATAATTGTACTCATTACTTATATTATTAGCAATATAACGTGCATTATTACCCATATTATGCAGTTATTATCGCTAGAACTGTAATAATTATACTTATTACTTATACTACTAGCAATATAACGTGCATTATTACCCATATAATGCAGTTATTATCGCTAGAACTGTAACAATTATACTTATTACTTATATTATTATCAATATAACATGCATTATTACCCATATAATGGAGGTATTATTGCTAGAACTGTAATAATTACACTTATTACTTATACTATTAGCAATATAACGTGCATTGTTACCCATATAATGCAGTTATTATCGCCAGAACTGTAATAATTATACTTATTACTTATATTATTCTCAATATAAAATGCATTATTACCCATATTATGCAGTTATTATCCCAAGAACTATAATAAATATACTTATTACTTATATTATTATCAATATAACATGCATTATTACCCATATAATGGAGGTATTATCGCAAGAACTGTAATAATTATACTTATTACTTATACTATTAGCAATATAACGTGCATTATTACCCATATAATGCAGTTATTATCGCTAGAACTGTAATAATTATACTTATTACTTATTTTATTATCAATATAACATGCATTATTACCCATATAATGGAGGTATTATCGCTAGAATTGTAATAATTATACTTATTACTTATACTATTATCAATATAACATGCATTATTACCCATATTCTGCAGTTATTATCGCTAGAACTATAATAAATATACTTATTACTCCCAATATTATCAATATAACATGCATTATTACCCATATAATGCAGTTATTATCGCTAGAACTGTAATAATTATACTTATTACTTATATTGTTAGCAATATAACGTGCATTATTACCCATATTCTGCAGTTATTATCGCTAGAACTATAATAAATATACTTATTACTCACAATATTATCAATATAACATGCATTATTACCCATATAATGCAGTTATTATCGCTAGAACTGTAATAATTATACTTATTACTTATATTATTATCAATATAACATGCATTATTACCCATATAATGCAGTTATTATCGCTAGAACTGTAATAATTATACTTATTACTTATATTGCTAGCAATATAACGTGCATTATTACCCATATAATGCAGTTATTATCGCCAGAACTGTAATCATTATACTTATTACTTATATTATTATCAATATAACATGCATTATTACCCATATAATGGAGGTATTATTGCTAGAACTGTAATAATTACACTTATTACTTATACTATTAGCAATATAACGTGCATTGTTACCCATATAATGCAGTTATTATCGCCAGAACTGTAATAATTATACTTATTACTTATATTATTCTCAATATAACATGCATTATTACCCATATTATGCAGTTATTATCGCAAGAACTATAATAAATATACGTATTACTTTCATTATCATCAATATAACATGCATTATTACCCATATAATGGAGGTATTATCGCTAGAACTGTAATAATTATACTTATTACTTATATTGTTAGCAATATAACGTGCATTATTACCCATATTATGCAGTTATTATCGCTAGAACTGTAATAATTATACTTATTACTTATATCATTATCAATATAACATGCATTATTACCCATATAATGGAGGTATTATCGCTAGAACTGTAATAATTATACTTATTAAATACTATTAGCAATATAACATGCATTATTACCCATATAATGCAGTTATTATCGCTAGAACTGTAATAATTATACTTATTACTTATATTGCTAGCAATATAACGTGCATTATTACCCATATAATGCAGTAATTATCGCTAGAACTGTAATAATTATACTTATTTCTTATATTATTATCAATATAACATGCATTATTACCCATATTATGCAGTTATTATCGCAAGAACTATAATAAATATACGTATTACTTTCATTATCATCAATATAACATGCATTATTACCCACATAATGGAGGTATTATCGCTAGAACTGTAATAATTATACTTATTACTTATATTGTTAGCAATATAACGTGCATTATTACCCATATTATGCAGTTATTATCGCTAGAAATGTAATAATTATACTTATTACTTATATCATTATCAATATAACATGCATTATTACCCATATAATGGAGGTATTATCGCTAGAACTGTAATAATTATACTTATTAAATACTATTAGCAATATAACATGCATTATTACCCATATAATGGAGGTATTATCGCTAGAACTGTAATAATTATACTTATTAAATACTATTAGCAATATAACATGCATTATTACCCATATTATGCAGTTATTATTGCTAGAACTATAATAAATTTACGTATTACTTTTATTATCATCAATATAACATGCATTATTACCCATATTATGCAGTTATTATCGATATAACTGTAATAAATATACTTATTACTTATATTATTATCAATATAACATGCATTATTACCCATATAATGGAGGTATTATCGCTAGAACTGTAATAATTATACTTATTACTTATACTATTAGCAATATAACGTGCATTATTACCCATATAATGCAGTTATTATCGCCAGAACTGTAGTAATTATACTTATTACTTAT
Source organism: Megachile leachella (assembly GCA_963576845.1). Classification (NCBI taxonomy): domain Eukaryota; kingdom Metazoa; phylum Arthropoda; class Insecta; order Hymenoptera; family Megachilidae; genus Megachile; species Megachile leachella. Next base: position 640,290 of record CAUYWW010000145.1, on the reverse strand, counting down.
ATTATTCTCAATATAACATGCATTGTTACCCATATTATGCAGTTATTATCGCTAGAACTGTAATAATTATACTCATTACTTATATTATTAGCAATATAACATGCATTATTACCCATATTATGCAGTTATTATCGACAGAACTGTAATAAATATACTTATTACTTTTACTATTATCAATATATCATGCACTATTAGCCATATTTTACTATTATTATCGCTAGAACTGTAATAATTATACTTATTACTTATATTGATATCAATATAACATGCATTATTACCCATATAATGCAGTTATTATCGCTAGAACTGTAATAATTGTACTCATTACTTATATTATTAGCAATATAACGTGCATTATTACCCATATTATGCAGTTATTATCGCTAGAACTGCAATAATTATACTTATTACTTATATCATTATCAATATAACATGCATTATTACCCATATAATGGAGGTACTATCGCTAGAACTGTAATAATTATACTTATTACTTATATTATTATCAATATAACATGCATTATTACCCATATAATGCAGTTATTATCGCTAGAACTGTAATAATTATACTTATTACTTATATTATTAGCAATATAACGTGCATTATTACCCATATTATGCAGTTATTATCGCTGGAACTGTAATAATTGTACTTATTACTTATATTATTATCAATATAACATGCATTATTACCCACATTATGCAGTTATTATTGCTAGAACTATATTAAATATACGTATTACTTTTATTATCATCAATATAACATGCATTATTACCCATATTATGCAGTTATTATCGATAGAACTGTAATAAATATACTTATTACTTATATTATTATCAATATAACGTGCATTATTACCCATATAATGCAGTAATTATCGCTAGAACTGTAATAATTATACTTATTTCTTATATTATTATCAATATAACATGCATTATAACCCATATTAAGAAGTTATTATCGATAGAACGATAATAAATATGCTTATTACTTTTATTATTATCAATATAACATGCATTATTACCCATATAATGCAGTTATTATCGCTAGAACTGTAATAATTATACTTATTACTTATATTATTAGCAATATAACGTGCATTATTACCCATATTATGCAGTTATTATCGCTGGAACTGTAATAATTGTACTCATTACTTATATTATTAGCAATATAACGTGCATTATTACCCATATTATGCAGTTATTATCGCTAGAACTGTAATAATTATACTTATTACTTATATCATTATCAATATAACATGCATTATTACCCATATAATGGAGGTATTATCGCTAGAACTGTAATAATTATACTTATTAAATACTATTAGCAATATAACGTGCATTATTACCCATATAATGCCGTTATTATCGCCAGAACTGTAATAATTATACTTAATAATTATATTATTCTCAATACAACATGCATTATTATCCATATTATGCAGTTATTATCGCAAGAACTATAATAAATATACGTATTACTTTCATTATCATCAATATAACATGCATTATTACCCATATAATGGAGGTATTATCGCTAGAACTGTAATAATTCTCCTTATTACTTATATTATTACCAATATAACGTGCATTATTACCCATATAATGCAGTTATTATCGCTAGAACTGTAATAATTATACTTATTACTTATACTATTATCAATATAACATGCATTATTACCCATATAATGCAGTTATTATCGCTAGAACTGTAATAATTGTACTCATTACTTATATTATTAGCAATATAACGTGCATTATTACCCATATTATGCAGTTATTATCGCTAGAACTATAATAAATATACTTATTACTCACAATATTATCAATATAACATGCATTATTACCCATATAATGCAGTTATTATCGCTAGAACTGCAATAATTATACTTATTACTTATATCATTATCAATATAACATGCATTATTACCCATATAATGGAGGTACTATCGCTAGAACTGTAATAATTATACTTATTACTTATATTATTATCAATATAACATGCATTATTACCCATATAATGCAGTTATTATCGCTAGAACTGTAATAATTATACTTATTACTTATATTATTAGCAATATAACGTGCATTATTACCCATATTATGCAGTTATTATCGCTGGAACTGTAATAATTGTACTTATTACTTATATTATTATCAATATAACATGCATTATTACCCACATTATGCAGTTATTATTGCTAGAACTATATTAAATATACGTATTACTTTTATTATCATCAATATAACATGCATTATTACCCATATTATGCAGTTATTATCGATAGAACTGTAATAAATATACTTATTACTTATATTATTATCAATATAACGTGCATTATTACCCATATAATGCAGTAATTATCGCTAGAACTGTAATAATTATACTTATTTCTTATATTATTATCAATATAACATGCATTATAACCCATATTAAGAAGTTATTATCGATAGAACGATAATAAATATGCTTATTACTTTTATTATTATCAATATAACATGCATTATTACCCATATAATGCAGTTATTATCGCTAGAACTGTAATAATTCTCCTTATTACTTATATTATTACCAATATAACGTGCATTATTACCCATATAATGCAGTTATTATCGCTAGAACTGTAATAATTATACTTATTACTTATACTATTATCAATATAACATGCATTATTACCCATATAATGCAGTTATTATCGCTAGAACTGTAATAATTGTACTCATTACTTATATTATTAGCAATATAACGTGCATTATTACCCATATTATGCAGTTATTATCGCTAGAACTATAATAAATATACTTATTACTCACAATATTATCAATATAACATGCATTATTACCCATATAATGCAGTTATTATCGCTAGAACTGTAATAATTATACTTATTACTTATATTATTATCAATATAACATGCATTATTACCCATATAATGGAGGTATTATCGCTAGAACTGTAATAATTATACTTCTTAAATACTATTAGCAATATAACGTGCATTATTACCCATATAATGCAGTTATTATCGCCAGAACTGTAATAATTATACTTATTACTTATATTATTCTCAATATAACATGCATTATTACCCATATTATGCAGTTATTATCGCAAGAACTATAATAAATATACGTATTACTTTCATTATCATCAATATAACATGCATTATTACCCATATAATGGAGGTATTATCGCTAGAACTGTAATAATTATACTTATTACTTATATTGTTAGCAATATAACGTGCATTATTACCCATATTATGCAGTTATTATCGCTAGAACTGTAATAATTATACTTATTACTTATATCATTATCAATATAACATGCATTATTACCCATATAATGGATGTATTATCGCTAGAACTGTAATAATTATACTTATTAAAAACTATTAGCAATATAACATGCATTATTACCCATATAATGCAGTTATTATCGCTAGAACTGTAATAATTATACTTATTACTTATATTGCTAGCAATATAACGTGCATTATTACCCATATAATGCAGTAATTATCGCTAGAACTGTAATAATTATACTTATTTCTTATATTATTATCAATATAACATGCATTATTACCCATATTATGCAGTTATTATTGCTAGAACTATAATAAATTTACGTATTACTTTTATTATCATCAATATAACATGCATTATTACCCATATTATGCAGTTATTATCGCTAGAACTGTAATAATTATACTTATTACTTATATCATTATCAATATAACATGCATTATTACCCATATAATGCAGTTATTATCGCTAGAACTGTAATAATTATACTTATTACTTATATTGTTAGCAATATAACGTGCATTATTACCCATATAATGCAGTTATTATCGCTAGAACTGTAATAATTGTACTCATTACTTATATTATTAGCAATATAACGTGCATTATTACCCATATTATGCAGTTATTATCGCTAGAACTGTAATAATTATACTTATTACTTATATCATTATCAATATAACATGCATTATTACCCATATAATGGAGGTATTATTGCTAGAACTGTAATAATTATACGTATTACTTATATTATTAGCAATATAACGTGCATTATTACCCATATTATGCAGTTATTATCGGTAGAACTGTAATAATTGTACTCATTACTTATATTATTAGCAATATAACGTGCATTATTACCCATATTATGCAGTTATTATCGCTAGAACTGTAATAATTATACTTATTACTTATATCATTATCAATATAACATGCATTATTACCCATACAATGGAGGTATTATCGCTAGAACTGTAATAATTATACTTATTACTTATATTATTATCAATATAACACGCATTATTACCCATATTATGCAGTTATTATCGCCAGAACTGTAATAATTATACTTATTACTTATATTATTCTCAATATAACATGCATTGTTACCCATATAATGCAGTAATTATCGCTAGAACTGTAATAATTATACTTATTTCTTATATTATTATCAATATAACATGCATTATTACCCATATTATGCAGTTATTATTGCTAGAACTATAATAAATTTACGTATTACTTTTATTATCATCAATATAACATGCATTATTACCCATATTATGCAGTTATTATCGATATAACTGTAATAAATATACTTATTACTTATATTATTATCAATATAACATGCATTATTACCCATATAATGGAGGTATTATCGCTAGAACTGTAATAATTATACTTATTACTTATACTATTAGCAATATAACGTGCATTATTACCCATATTATGCAGTTATTATCGCCAGAACTGTAATAATTATACTTATTACTTATATTATTCTCAATATAACATGCATTGTTACCCATATTATGCAGTTATTATCGCTAGAAGTATAATAAATATACGTATTACTTTCATTATCATCAATATAACATGCATTATTACCCATATTATGCAGTTATTATCGATAGAACTGTAATAAATATACTTATTACTTTTACTATTATCAATATATTATGCACTATTAGCCATATTTTACTATTATTATCGCTAGAACTATAATAATTATACTTATTACCCCCGATATTATCAATATAACATGCCTTATTACGCATATAATGCAGTTATTATCGCTAGAACTGTAATAAATATACTTACTACTTTCATTATCATCAATATAACATGCATTATAACCCATATTAAGAAGTTATTATCGATAGAACGATAATAAATATACTTATTACTTTTATTATTATCAATATAACATGCATTATTACCCATATAATGCAGTTATTATCGCTAGAACTGTAATAATTATACTCATTACTTATATTATTAGCAATATAACGTGCATTATTACCCGTATTATGAAGTTATTATCGCTAGAACTGTAATAATTGTACTCATTAGTTATATTATTAGCAATATAACGTGCATTATTACCCATATTATGCAGTTATTATCGCTAGAACTGTAATAATTATACTTATTACTTATATCATTATCAATATAACATGCATTATTACCCATATAATGGAGGTATTATCGCTAGAACTGTAATAATTATACTTATTACTTATATTATTATCAATATAACATGCATTATTACCCATATTATGCAGTTATTATCGCTAGAACTGTAATAATTATACTTATTACTTATATTGTTAGCAATATAACGTGCATTATTACCCATATAATGCAGTTATTATCGCTAGAGCTGTAATAATTATACTTATTACTTATATTATTATCAATATAACATGCATTATTACCCATATAATGCAGTTACTATCGCTAGAACTGTAATAATTATACTTATTACTTATATTGCTAGCAATATAACGTGCATTATTACCCATATAATGCAGTAGTTATCGCTAGAACTGTAATAATTATACTTATTACTTATATTATTATCAATATAACATGCATTATTACCCATATTATGCAGTTATTATTGCTAGAACTATAATAAATATACGTATTACTTTTATTATCATCAATATAACATGCATTATTACCCATATTGTGCAGTTATTATCGATATAACTGTAATAAATATACTTATTACTTATATTATTATCAATATAACATGCATTATTACCCATATAATGGAGGTATTATCGCTAGAACTGTAATAATTATACTTATTACTTATACTATTAGCAATATAACGTGCATTATTACCCATATAATGCAGTTATTATCGCCAGAACTGTAATCATTATACTTATTACTTATATTATTCTCAATATAACATGCATTGTTACCCATATTATGCAGTTATTATCGCTAGAACTATAATAAATATACGTATTACTTTCATTATCATCAATATAACATGCATTATTACCCATATTATGCAGTTATTATCGATAGAACTGTAATAAATATACTTATTACTTTTACTATTATCAATATATTATGCACTATTAGCCATATTTTACTATTATTATCGCTAGAACTATAATAATTATACTTATTACCCCCGATATTATCAATATAACATGCTTTATTACGCATATAATGCAGTTATTATCGCTAGAACTGTAATAAATATACTTACTACTTTCATTATCATCAATATAACATGCATTATAACCCATATTAAGAAGTTATTATCGATAGAACGATAATAAATATGCTTATTACTTTTATTATTATCAATATAACATGCATTATTACCCATATAATGCAGTTATTATCGCTAGAACTTTAATAATTATACTTATTACTTATATTATTAGCAATATAACGTGCATTATTACCCATATTATGCAGTTATTATCGCTGGAACTGTAATAATTGTACTCATTACTTATATTATTAGCAATATAACGTGCATTATTACCCATATTATGCAGTTATTATCGCTAGAACTGTAATAATTATACTTATTACTTATATCATTATCAATATAACATGCATTATTACCCATATAATGGAGGTATTATCGCTAGAACTGTAATAATTATACTTATTAAATACTATTAGCAATATAACGTGCATTATTACCCATATAATGCCGTTATTATCGCCAGAACTGTAATAATTATACTTAATACTTATATTATTCTCAATACAACATGCATTATTATCCATATTATGCAGTTATTATCGCAAGAACTATAATAAATATACGTATTACTTTCATTATCATCAATATAACATGCATTATTACCCATATAATGGAGGTATTATCGCTAGAACTGTAATAATTATACTGATTATTTATACTATTATCAATATAACATGCATTATTACCCATATTCTGCAGTTATTATCGCTAGAACTATAATAAATATACTTATTACTCCCAATATTATCACTATAACATGCATTATTACCCATATAATGGAGGTATTATCGCTAGAATAGTAATAATTCTCCTTATTACTTATATTATTACCAATATAACGTGCATTATTACCCATATAATGCAGTTATTAGCGCTAGAACTGTAATAATTATACTTATTACTTATACTATTATCAATATAACATGCATTATTACCCATATAATGCAGTTATTATCGCTAGAACTGTAATAATTGTACTCATTACTTATATTATTAGCAATATAACGTGCATTATTACCCATATTATGCAGTTATTATCGCTAGAACTATAATAAATATACTTATTACTCACAATATTATCAATATAACATGCATTATTACCCATACAATGGAGGTATTATCGCTAGAACTGTAATAATTATACTTATTACTTATATTATTATCAATATAACACGCATTATTACCCATATTATGCAGTTATTATCGCTAGAACTGTAATAATTATACTTATTACTTATATTGTTAGCAATATAACGTGCATTATTACCCATATAATGCAGTAATTATCGCTAGAACTGTAATAATTATACTTATTTCTTATATTATTATCAATATAACATGCATTATTACCCATATTATGCAGTTATTATTGCTAGAACTATAATAAATTTACGTATTACTTTTATTATCATCAATATAACATGCATTATTACCCATATTATGCAGTTATTATCGATATAACTGTAATAAATATACTTATTACTTATATTATTATCAATATAACATGCATTATTACCCATATAATGGAGGTATTATCGCTAGAACTGTAATAATTATACTTATTACTTATACTATTAGCAATATAACGTGCATTATTACCCATATAATGCAGTTATTATCGCCAGAACTGTAATAATTATACTTATTACTTATATTATTCTCAATATAACATGCATTGTTACCCATATTATGCAGTTATTATCGCTAGAAGTATAATAAATATACGTATTACTTTCATTATGATCAATATAACATGCATTATTACCCATATTATGCAGTTATTAACGATAGAACTGTAATAAATATACTTATTACTTTTACTATTATCAATATATTATGCACTATTAGCCATATTTTACTATTATTATCGCTAGAACTATAATAATTATACTTATTACCCCCGATATTATCAATATAACATGCCTTATTACGCATATAATGCAGTTATTATCGCTAGAACTGTAATAAATATACTTACTACTTTCATTATCATCAATATAACATGCATTATAACCCATATTAAGAAGTTATTATCGATAGAACGATAATAAATATACTTATTACTTTTATTATTATCAATATAACATGCATTATTACCCATATAATGCAGTTATTATCGCTAGAACTGTAATAATTATACTCATTACTTATATTATTAGCAATATAACGTGCATTATTACCCGTATTATGCAGTTATTATCGCTAGAACTGTAATAATTGTACTCATTAGTTATATTATTAGCAATATAACGTGCATTATTACCCATATTATGCAGTTATTATCGCTAGAACTGTAATAATTATACTTATTACTTATATCATTATCAATATAACATGCATTATTACCCATATAATGGAGGTATTATCGCTAGAACTGTAATAATTATACTTATTACTTATATTATTATCAATATAACATGCATTATTACCCATATTATGCAGTTATTATCGCTAGAACTGTAATAATTATACTTATTACTTATATTGTTAGCAATATAACGTGCATTATTACCCATATAATGCAGTTATTATCGCTAGAGCTGTAATAATTATACTTATTACTTATATTATTATCAATATAACATGCATTATTACCCATATAATGCAGTTATTATCGCTAGAACTGTAATAATTATACTTATTACTTATATTGCTAGCAATATAACGTGCATTATTACCCATATAATGCAGTAATTATCGCTAGAACTGTAATAATTATACTTATTACTTATATTATTATCAATATAACATGCATTATTACCCATATTATGCAGTTATTATTGCTAGAACTATAATAAATATACGTATTACTTTTATTATCATCAATATAACATGCATTATTACCCATATTATGCAGTTATTATCGATATAACTGTAATAAATATACTTATTACTTATATTATTATCAATATAACATGCATTATTACCCATATAATGGAGGTATTATCGCTAGAACTGTAATAATTATACTTATTACTTATACTATTAGCAATATAACGTGCATTATTACCCATATAATGCAGTTATTATCGCCAGAACTGTAATCATTATACTTATTACTTATATTATTCTCAATATAACATGCATTGTTACCCATATTATGCAGTTATTATCGCTAGAACTATAATAAATATACGTATTACTTTCATTATCATCAATATAACATGCATTATTACCCATATTATGCAGTTATTATCGATAGAACTGTAATAAATATACTTATTACTTTTACTATTATCAATATATTATGCACTATTAGCCATATTTTACTATTATTATCGCTAGAACTATAATAATTATACTTATTACCCCCGATATTATCAATATAACATGCCTTATTACGCATATAATGCAGTTATTATCGCTAGAACTGTAATAAATATACTTACTACTTTCATTATCATCAATATAACATGCATTATAACCCATATTAAGAAGTTATTATCGATAGAACGATAATAAATATACTTATTACTTTTATTATTATCAATATAACATGCATTATTACCCATATAATGCAGTTATTATCGCTAGAACTGTAATAATTATACTCATTACTTATATTATTAGCAATATAACGTGCATTATTACCCGTATTATGCAGTTATTATCGCTAGAACTGTAATAATTATACTTATTACTTATATTATTATCAATATAACATGCATTATTACCCATATAATGGAGGTATTATCGCTAGAATTGTAATAATTATACTTATTACTTATACTGTTATCAATATAACATGCATTATTACCCATATTCTGCAGTTATTATCGCTAGAACTATAATAAATATACTTAATACTCCCAATATTATCAATATAACATGCATTATTACCCATATAATGCAGTTATTATCGCTAGAACTGTAATAATTATACTTATTACTTATATTGTTAGCAATATAACGTGCATTATTACCCTTATAATGCAGTTATTATCGGTAGAACTGTAATAATTATACTTATTACTTATATTATTATCAATATAACATGCATTATTACCCATATTATGCAGTTATTATCGCTTGAACTGTAATAATTATACTTATTACTTATATTGTTAGCAATATAACGTGCATTATTACCCATATAATGCAGTTATTATCGCTAGAACTGTAATAATTATACTTATTACTTATATCATTATCAATATAACATGCATTATTACCCATATAATGGAGGTATTATCGCTAGAACTGTAATAATTATACTTAATACTCCCAATATTATCAATATAACATGCATTATTACCCATATAATGCAGTTATTATCGCTAGAACTGTAATAATTATACTTATTACTTATATTGTTAGCAATATAACGTGCATTATTACCCTTATAATGCAGTTATTATCGGTAGAACTGTAATAATTATACTTATTACTTATATTATTATCAATATAACATGCATTATTACCCATATTATGCAGTTATTATCGCTTGAACTGTAATAATTATACTTATTACTTATATTGTTAGCAATATAACGTGCATTATTACCCATATAATGCAGTTATTATCGCTGGAACTGTAATAATTGTACTCATTACTTATATTATTAGCAATATAACGTGCATTATTACCCATATTATGCAGTTATTATCGCTAGAACTGTAATAATTATACTTATTACTTATATCATTATCAATATAACATGCATTATTACCCATATAATGGAGGTATTATCGCTAGAACTGTAATAATTATACTTGTTAAATACTATTAGCAATATAACGTGCATTATTACCCATATAATGCCGTTATTATCGCCAGAACTGTAATAATTATACTTAATACTTATATTATTCTCAATACAACATGCATTATTACCCATATTATGCAGTTATTATCGCAAGAACTATAATAAATATACGTATTACTTTCATTATCATCAATATAACATGCATTATTACTCATATAATGGAGGTATTATCGCTAGAACTGTAATAATTATACTGAGTATTTATACTATTATCAATGTAACATGCATTATTACCCATATTCTGCAGTTATTATCGCTAGAACTATAATAAATATAATTATTACTCCCAATATTATCAATATAACATGCATTATTACCCATATAATGGAGGTATTATCGCTAGATCTGTAATAATTATCCTTATTACTTATATTATTACCAATATAACGTGCATTATTACCAATATAATGCAGTTATTATCGCTAGAACTGTAATAATTATACTTATTACTTATACTATTATCAATATAACATGCATTATTACCCATATAATGCAGTTATTATCGCTAGAACTGTAATAATTGTACTCATTACTTATATTATTAGCAATATAACGTGCATTATTACCCATATTATGCAGTTATTATCGCTAGAACTGTAATAATTATACTTATTACTTATACTACTAGCAATATAACGTGCATTATTACCCATATAATGCAGTTATTATCGCTAGAACTGTAACAATTATACTTATTACTTATATTATTATCAATATAACATGCATTATTACCCATATAATGGAGGTATTATTGCTAGAACTGTAATAATTACACTTATTACTTATACTATTAGCAATATAACGTGCATTGTTACCCATATAATGCAGTTATTATCGCCAGAACTGTAATAATTATACTTATTACTTATATTATTCTCAATATAAAATGCATTATTACCCATATTATGCAGTTATTATCCCAAGAACTATAATAAATATACTTATTACTTATATTATTATCAATATAACATGCATTATTACCCATATAATGGAGGTATTATCGCAAGAACTGTAATAATTATACTTATTACTTATACTATTAGCAATATAACGTGCATTATTACCCATATAATGCAGTTATTATCGCTAGAACTGTAATAATTATACTTATTACTTATATTATTATCAATATAACATGCATTATTACCCATATAATGGAGGTATTATCGCTAGAATTGTAATAATTATACTTATTACTTATACTATTATCAATATAACATGCATTATTACCCATATTCTGCAGTTATTATCGCTAGAACTATAATAAATATACTTATTACTCCCAATATTATCAATATAACATGCATTATTACCCATATAATGCAGTTATTATCGCTAGAACTGTAATAATTATACTTATTACTTATATTGTTAGCAATATAACGTGCATTATTACCCATATTCTGCAGTTATTATTGCTAGAACTATAATAAATATACGTATTACTTTTATTGTCATCAATATAACATGCATTATTACCCATATTATGCAGTTATTATCGATAGAACTGTAATAAATATACTTATTACTTTTACTATTGTCAATATATTATGCACTATTAGCCATATTTTACTATTATTATCGCCAGAACTATAATAATTATACTTATTACCCCCGATATTATCAATATAACATGCCTTATTACGCATATAATGCAGTTATTATCGCTAGAACTGTAATAAATATACTTACTACTTTCATTATCATCAATATAACATGCATTATAACCCATATTAAGAAGTTATTATCGATAGAACGATAATAAATATGCTTATTACTTTTATTATTATCAATATAACATGCATTATTACCCATATAATGCAGTTATTATCGCTAGAACTTTAATAATTATACTTATTACTTATATTATTAGCAATATAACGTGCATTATTACCCATATTATGCAGTTATTATCGCTGGAACTGTAATAATTGTACTCATTACTTATATTATTAGCAATATAACGTGCATTATTACCCATATTATGCAGTTATTATCGCTAGAACTGTAATAATTGTACTCATTACTTATATTATTAGCAATATAACGTGCATTATTACCCATATTATGCAGTTATTATCGCTAGAACTGTAATAATTATACTTATTACTTATATCATTATCAATATAACATGCATTATTACCCATACAATGGAGGTATTATCGCTAGAACTGTAATAATTATACTTATTACTTATATTATTATCAATATAACACGCATTATTACCCATATTATGCAGTTATTATCGCTAGAACTGTAATAATTATACTTATTACTTATATTGTTAGCAATATAACGTGCATTATTACCCATATAATGCAGTAATTATCGCTAGAACTGTAATAATTATACTTATTTCTTATATTATTATCAATATAACATGCATTATTACCCATATTATGCAGTTATTATTGCTAGAACTATAATAAATTTACGTATTACTTTTATTATCATCAATATAACATGCATTATTACCCATATTATGCAGTTATTATCGATATAACTGTAATAAATATACTTATTACTTATATTATTATCAATATAACATGCATTATTACCCATATAATGGAGGTATTATCGCTAGAACTGTAATAATTATACTTATTACTTATACTATTAGCAATATAACGTGCATTATTACCCATATAATGCAGTTATTATCGCCAGAACTGTAATAATTATACTTATTACTTATATTATTCTCAATATAACATGCATTGTTACCCATATTATGCAGTTATTATCGCTAGAAGTATAATAAATATACGTATTACTTTCATTATGATCAATATAACATGCATTATTACCCATATTATGCAGTTATTATCGATAGAACTGTAATAAATATACTTATTACTTTTACTATTATCAATATATTATGCACTATTAGCCATATTTTACTATTATTATCGCTAGAACTATAATAATTATACTTATTACCCCCGATATTATCAATATAACATGCCTTATTACGCATATAATGCAGTTATTATCGCTAGAACTGTAATAAATATACTTACTACTTTCATTATCATCAATATAACATGCATTATAACCCATATTAAGAAGTTATTATCGATAGAACGATAATAAATATACTTATTACTTTTATTATTATCAATATAACATGCATTATTACCCATATAATGCAGTTATTATCGCTAGAACTGTAATAATTATACTCATTACTTATATTATTAGCAATATAACGTGCATTATTACCCGTATTATGCAGTTATTATCGCTAGAACTGTAATAATTGTACTCATTAGTTATATTATTAGCAATATAACGTGCATTATTACCCATATTATGCAGTTATTATCGCTAGAACTGTAATAATTATACTTATTACTTATATCATTATCAATATAACATGCATTATTACCCATATAATGGAGGTATTATCGCTAGAACTGTAATAATTATACTTATTACTTATATTATTATCAATATAACATGCATTATTACCCATATTATGCAGTTATTATCGCTAGAACTGTAATAATTATACTTATTACTTATATTGTTAGCAATATAACGTGCATTATTACCCATATAATGCAGTTATTATCGCTAGAGCTGTAATAATTATACTTATTACTTATATTATTATCAATATAACATGCATTATTACCCATATAATGCAGTTATTATCGCTAGAACTGTAATAATTATACTTATTACTTATATTGCTAGCAATATAACGTGCATTATTACCCATATAATGCAGTAATTATCGCTAGAACTGTAATAATTATACTTATTACTTATATTATTATCAATATAACATGCATTATTACCCATATTATGCAGTTATTATTGCTAGAACTATAATAAATATACGTATTACTTTTATTATCATCAATATAACATGCATTATTACCCATATTATGCAGTTATTATCGATATAACTGTAATAAATATACTTATTACTTATATTATTATCAATATAACATGCATTATTACCCATATAATGGAGGTATTATCGCTAGAACTGTAATAATTATACTTATTACTTATACTATTAGCAATATAACGTGCATTATTACCCATATAATGCAGTTATTATCGCCAGAACTGTAATCATTATACTTATTACTTATATTATTCTCAATATAACATGCATTGTTACCCATATTATGCAGTTATTATCGCTAGAACTATAATAAATATACGTATTACTTTCATTATCATCAATATAACATGCATTATTACCCATATTATGCAGTTATTATCGATAGAACTGTAATAAATATACTTATTACTTTTACTATTATCAATATATTATGCACTATTAGCCATATTTTACTATTATTATCGCTAGAACTATAATAATTATACTTATTACCCCCGATATTATCAATATAACATGCCTTATTACGCATATAATGCAGTTATTATCGCTAGAACTGTAATAAATATACTTACTACTTTCATTATCATCAATATAACATGCATTATAACCCATATTAAGAAGTTATTATCGATAGAACGATAATAAATATACTTATTACTTTTATTATTATCAATATAACATGCATTATTACCCATATAATGCAGTTATTATCGCTAGAACTGTAATAATTATACTCATTACTTATATTATTAGCAATATAACGTGCATTATTACCCGTATTATGCAGTTATTATCGCTAGAACTGTAATAATTATACTTATTACTTATATTATTATCAATATAACATGCATTATTACCCATATAATGGAGGTATTATCGCTAGAATTGTAATAATTATACTTATTACTTATACTGTTATCAATATAACATGCATTATTACCCATATTCTGCAGTTATTATCGCTAGAACTATAATAAATATACTTAATACTCCCAATATTATCAATATAACATGCATTATTACCCATATAATGCAGTTATTATCGCTAGAACTGTAATAATTATACTTATTACTTATATTGTTAGCAATATAACGTGCATTATTACCCTTATAATGCAGTTATTATCGGTAGAACTGTAATAATTATACTTATTACTTATATTATTATCAATATAACATGCATTATTACCCATATTATGCAGTTATTATCGCTTGAACTGTAATAATTATACTTATTACTTATATTGTTAGCAATATAACGTGCATTATTACCCATATAATGCAGTTATTATCGCTAGAACTGTAATAATTATACTTATTACTTATATCATTATCAATATAACATGCATTATTACCCATATAATGGAGGTATTATCGCTAGAACTGTAATAATTATACTTAATACTCCCAATATTATCAATATAACATGCATTATTACCCATATAATGCAGTTATTATCGCTAGAACTGTAATAATTATACTTATTACTTATATTGTTAGCAATATAACGTGCATTATTACCCTTATAATGCAGTTATTATCGGTAGAACTGTAATAATTATACTTATTACTTATATTATTATCAATATAACATGCATTATTACCCATATTATGCAGTTATTATCGCTTGAACTGTAATAATTATACTTATTACTTATATTGTTAGCAATATAACGTGCATTATTACCCATATAATGCAGTTATTATCGCTGGAACTGTAATAATTGTACTCATTACTTATATTATTAGCAATATAACGTGCATTATTACCCATATTATGCAGTTATTATCGCTAGAACTGTAATAATTATACTTATTACTTATATCATTATCAATATAACATGCATTATTACCCATATAATGGAGGTATTATCGCTAGAACTGTAATAATTATACTTGTTAAATACTATTAGCAATATAACGTGCATTATTACCCATATAATGCCGTTATTATCGCCAGAACTGTAATAATTATACTTAATACTTATATTATTCTCAATACAACATGCATTATTACCCATATTATGCAGTTATTATCGCAAGAACTATAATAAATATACGTATTACTTTCATTATCATCAATATAACATGCATTATTACTCATATAATGGAGGTATTATCGCTAGAACTGTAATAATTATACTGAGTATTTATACTATTATCAATGTAACATGCATTATTACCCATATTCTGCAGTTATTATCGCTAGAACTATAATAAATATAATTATTACTCCCAATATTATCAATATAACATGCATTATTACCCATATAATGGAGGTATTATCGCTAGATCTGTAATAATTATCCTTATTACTTATATTATTACCAATATAACGTGCATTATTACCAATATAATGCAGTTATTATCGCTAGAACTGTAATAATTATACTTATTACTTATACTATTATCAATATAACATGCATTATTACCCATATAATGCAGTTATTATCGCTAGAACTGTAATAATTGTACTCATTACTTATATTATTAGCAATATAACGTGCATTATTACCCATATTATGCAGTTATTATCGCTAGAACTGTAATAATTATACTTATTACTTATACTACTAGCAATATAACGTGCATTATTACCCATATAATGCAGTTATTATCGCTAGAACTGTAACAATTATACTTATTACTTATATTATTATCAATATAACATGCATTATTACCCATATAATGGAGGTATTATTGCTAGAACTGTAATAATTACACTTATTACTTATACTATTAGCAATATAACGTGCATTGTTACCCATATAATGCAGTTATTATCGCCAGAACTGTAATAATTATACTTATTACTTATATTATTCTCAATATAAAATGCATTATTACCCATATTATGCAGTTATTATCCCAAGAACTATAATAAATATACTTATTACTTATATTATTATCAATATAACATGCATTATTACCCATATAATGGAGGTATTATCGCAAGAACTGTAATAATTATACTTATTACTTATACTATTAGCAATATAACGTGCATTATTACCCATATAATGCAGTTATTATCGCTAGAACTGTAATAATTATACTTATTACTTATATTATTATCAATATAACATGCATTATTACCCATATAATGGAGGTATTATCGCTAGAATTGTAATAATTATACTTATTACTTATACTATTATCAATATAACATGCATTATTACCCATATTCTGCAGTTATTATCGCTAGAACTATAATAAATATACTTATTACTCCCAATATTATCAATATAACATGCATTATTACCCATATAATGCAGTTATTATCGCTAGAACTGTAATAATTATACTTATTACTTATATTGTTAGCAATATAACGTGCATTATTACCCATATTCTGCAGTTATTATCGCTAGAACTATAATAAATATACTTATTACTCACAATATTATCAATATAACATGCATTATTACCCATATAATGCAGTTATTATCGCTAGAACTGTAATAATTATACTTATTACTTATATTATTATCAATATAACATGCATTATTACCCATATAATGCAGTTATTATCGCTAGAACTGTAATAATTATACTTATTACTTATATTGCTAGCAATATAACGTGCATTATTACCCATATAATGCAGTTATTATCGCCAGAACTGTAATCATTATACTTATTACTTATATTATTATCAATATAACATGCATTATTACCCATATAATGGAGGTATTATTGCTAGAACTGTAATAATTACACTTATTACTTATACTATTAGCAATATAACGTGCATTGTTACCCATATAATGCAGTTATTATCGCCAGAACTGTAATAATTATACTTAATACTTATATTGTTCTCAATATAAAATGCATTATTACCCATATTATGCAGTTATTATCCCAAGAACTATAATAAATATACTTATTACTTATATTATTATCAATATAACATGCATTATTACCCATATAATGGAGGTATTATCGCAAGAACTGTAATAATTATACTTATTACTTATACTATTAGCAATATAACGTGCATTATTACCCATATAATGCAGTTATTATCGCTAGAACTGTAATAATTATACTTATTACTTATATTATTATCAATATAACATGCATTATTACCCATATTATGCAGTTATTATTGCTAGAACTATAATAAATATACGTATTACTTTTATTGTCATCAATATAACATGCATTATTACCCATATTATGCAGTTATTATCGATAGAACTGTAATAAATATACTTATTACTTTTACTATTGTCAATATATTATGCACTATTAGCCATATTTTACTATTATTATCGCTAGAACTATAATAATTATACTTATTACCCCCGATATTATCAATATAACATGCCTTATTACGCATATAATGCAGTTATTATCGCTAGAACTGTAATAAATATACTTACTACTTTCATTATCATCAATATAACATGCATTATAACCCATATTAAGAAGTTATTATCGATAGAACGATAATAAATATGCTTATTACTTTTATTATTATCAATATAACATGCATTATTACCCATATAATGCAGTTATTATCGCTAGAACTTTAATAATTATACTTATTACTTATATTATTAGCAATATAACGTGCATTATTACCCATATTATGCAGTTATTATCGCTGGAACTGTAATAATTGTACTCATTACTTATATTATTAGCAATATAACGTGCATTATTACCCATATTATGCAGTTATTATCGCTAGAACTGTAATAATTATACTTATTACTTATATCATTATCAATATAACATGCATTATTACCCATATAATGGAGGTATTATCGCTAGAACTGTAATAATTATACTTATTACTTATATTATTATCAATATAACATGCATTATTACCCATATTATGCAGTTATTATCGCTAGAACTGTAATAATTATACTTATTACTTATATTGTTAGCAATATAACGTGCATTATTACCCATATAATGCAGTTATTATCGCTAGAGCTGTAATAATTATACTTATTACTTATATTATTATCAATATAACATGCATTATTACCCATATAATGCAGTTATTATCGCTAGAACTGTAATAATTATACTTATTACTTATATTGCTAGCAATATAACGTGCATTATTACCCATATAATGCAGTAATTATCGCTAGAACTGTAATAATTATACTTATTACTTATATTATTATCAATATAACATGCATTATTACCCATATTATGCAGTTATTATTGCTAGAACTATAATAAATATACGTATTACTTTTATTATCATCAATATGACATGCATTATTACCCATATTATGCAGTTATTATCGATATAACTGTAATAAATATACTTATTACTTATATTATTATCAATATAACATGCATTATTACCCATATAATGGAGGTATTATCGCTAGAACTGTAATAATTATACTTATTACTTATACTATTAGCAATATAACGTGCATTATTACCCATATAATGCAGTTATTATCGCCAGAACTGTAATCATTATACTTATTACTTATATTATTCTCAATATAACATGCATTGTTACCCATATTATGCAGTTATTATCGCTAGAACTATAATAAATATACGTATTACTTTCATTATCATCAATATAACATGCATTATTACCCATATTATGCAGTTATTATCGATAGAACTGTAATAAATATACTTATTACTTTTACTATTATCAATATATTATGCACTATTAGCCATATTTTACTATTATTATCGCTAGAACTATAATAATTATACTTATTACCCCCGATATTATCAATATAACATGCCTTATTACGCATATAATGCAGTTATTATCGCTAGAACTGTAATAAATATACTTACTACTTTCATTATCATCAATATAACATGCATTATAACCCATATTAAGAAGTTATTATCGATAGAACGATAATAAATATACTTATTACTTTTATTATTATCAATATAACATGCATTATTACCCATATAATGCAGTTATTATCGCTAGAACTGTAATAATTATACTCATTACTTATATTGTTAGCAATATAACGTGCATTATTACCCGTATTATGCAGTTATTATCGCTAGAACTGTAATAATTATACTTATTACTTATATTATTATCAATATAACATGCATTATTACCCATATAATGGAGGTATTATCGCTAGAATTGTAATAATTATACTTATTACTTATACTATTATCAATATAACATGCATTATTACCCATATTCTGCAGTTATTATCGCTAGAACTATAATAAATATACTTAATACTCCCAATATTATCAATATAACATGCATTATTACCCATATAATGCAGTTATTATCGCTAGAACTGTAATAATTATACTTATTACTTATATTGTTAGCAATATAACGTGCATTATTACCCTTATAATGCAGTTATTATCGGTAGAACTGTAATAATTATACTTATTACTTATATTATTATCAATATAACATGCATTATTACCCATATTATGCAGTTATTATCGCTTGAACTGTAATAATTATACTTATTACTTATATTGTTAGCAATATAACGTGCATTATTACCCATATAATGCAGTTATTATCGCTAGAACTGTAATAATTATACTTATTACTTATATCATTATCAATATAACATGCATTATTACCCATATAATGGAGGTATTATCGCTAGAACTGTAATAATTATACTTAATACTCCCAATATTATCAATATAACATGCATTATTACCCATATAATGCAGTTATTATCGCTAGAACTGTAATAATTATACTTATTACTTATATTGTTAGCAATATAACGTGCATTATTACCCTTATAATGCAGTTATTATCGGTAGAACTGTAATAATTATACTTATTACTTATATTATTATCAATATAACATGCATTATTACCCATATTATGCAGTTATTATCGCTTGAACTGTAATAATTATACTTATTACTTATATTGTTAGCAATATAACGTGCATTATTACCCATATAATGCAGTTATTATCGCTGGAACTGTAATAATTGTACTCATTACTTATATTATTAGCAATATAACGTGCATTATTACCCATATTATGCAGTTATTATCGCTAGAACTGTAATAATTATACTTATTACTTATATCATTATCAATATAACATGCATTATTACCCATATAATGGAGGTATTATCGCTAGAACTGTAATAATTATACTTGTTAAATACTATTAGCAATATAACGTGCATTATTACCCATATAATGCCGTTATTATCGCCAGAACTGTAATAATTATACTTAATACTTATATTATTCTCAATACAACATGCATTATTACCCATATTATGCAGTTATTATCGCAAGAACTATAATAAATATACGTATTACTTTCATTATCATCAATATAACATGCATTATTACTCATATAATGGAGGTATTATCGCTAGAACTGTAATAATTATACTGATTATTTATACTATTATCAATATAACATGCATTATTACCCATATTCTGCAGTTATTATCGCTAGAACTATAATAAATATAATTATTACTCCCAATATTATCAATATAACATGCATTATTACCCATATAATGGAGGTATTATCGCTAGATCTGTAATAATTATCCTTATTACTTATATTATTAGCAATATAACGTGCATTATTACCCATATTATGCAGTTATTATCGCTGGAACTGTAATAATTGTACTCATTACTTATATTATTAGCAATATAACGTGCATTATTACCCATATTATGCAGTTATTATCGCTAGAACTGTAATAATTATACTTATTACTTATATCATTATCAATATAACATGCATTATTACCCATATAATGGAGGTATTATCGCTAGAACTGTAATAATTATACTTATTAAATACTATTAGCAATATAACGTGCATTATTACCCATATAATGCCGTTATTATCGCCAGAACTGTAATAATTATACTTAATACTTATATTATTCTCAATACAACATGCATTATTATCCATATTATGCAGTTATTATCGCAAGAACTATAATAAATATACGTATTACTTTCATTATCATCAATATAACATGCATTATTACCCATATAATGGAGGTATTATCGCTAGAACTGTAATAATTATACTGATTATTTATACTATTATCAATATAACATGCATTATTACCCATATTCTGCAGTTATTATCGCTAGAACTATAATAAATATACTTATTACTCCCAATATTATCACTATAACATGCATTATTACCCATATAATGGAGGTATTATCGCTAGAATAGTAATAATTCTCCTTATTACTTATATTATTACCAATATAACGTGCATTATTACCCATATAATGCAGTTATTATCGCTAGAACTGTAATAATTATACTTATTACTTATACTATTATCAATATAACATGCATTATTACCCATATAATGCAGTTATTATCGCTAGAACTGTAATAATTGTACTCATTACTTATATTATTAGCAATATAACGTGCATTATTACCCATATTATGCAGTTATTATCGCTAGAACTATAATAAATATACTTATTACTCACAATATTATCAATATAACATGCATTATTACCCATACAATGGAGGTATTATCGCTAGAACTGTAATAATTATACTTATTACTTATATTATTATCAATATAACACGCATTATTACCCATATTATGCAGTTATTATCGCTAGAACTGTAATAATTATACTTATTACTTATATTGTTAGCAATATAACGTGCATTATTACCCATATAATGCAGTAATTATCGCTAGAACTGTAATAATTATACTTATTTCTTATATTATTATCAATATAACATGCATTATTACCCATATTATGCAGTTATTATTGCTAGAACTATAATAAATTTACGTATTACTTTTATTATCATCAATATAACATGCATTATTACCCATATTATGCAGTTATTATCGATATAACTGTAATAAATATACTTATTACTTATATTATTATCAATATAACATGCATTATTACCCATATAATGGAGGTATTATCGCTAGAACTGTAATAATTATACTTATTACTTATACTATTAGCAATATAACGTGCATTATTACCCATATAATGCAGTTATTATCGCCAGAACTGTAATAATTATACTTATTACTTATATTATTATCAATATAACATGCATTATTACCCATATTATGCAGTTATTATTGCTAGAACTATAATAAATATACGTATTACTTTTATTGTCATCAATATAACATGCATTATTACCCATATTATGCAGTTATTATCGATAGAACTGTAATAAATATACTTATTACTTTTACTATTGTCAATATATTATGCACTATTAGCCATATTTTACTATTATTATCGCCAGAACTATAATAATTATACTTATTACCCCCGATATTATCAATATAACATGCCTTATTACGCATATAATGCAGTTATTATCGCTAGAACTGTAATAAATATACTTACTACTTTCATTATCATCAATATAACATGCATTATAACCCATATTAAGAAGTTATTATCGATAGAACGATAATAAATATGCTTATTACTTTTATTATTATCAATATAACATGCATTATTACCCATATAATGCAGTTATTATCGCTAGAACTTTAATAATTATACTTATTACTTATATTATTAGCAATATAACGTGCATTATTACCCATATTATGCAGTTATTATCGCTGGAACTGTAATAATTGTACTCATTACTTATATTATAAGCAATATAACGTGCATTATTACCCATATTATGCAGTTATTATCGCTAGAACTGTAATAATTATACTTATTACTTATATCATTATCAATATAACATGCATTATTACCCATATAATGGAGGTATTATCGCTAGAACTGTAATAATTATACTTATTAAATACTATTAGCAATATAACGTGCATTATTACCCATATAATGCCGTTATTATCGCCAGAACTGTAATAATTATACTTAATACTTATATTATTCTCAATACAACATGCATTATTATCCATATTATGCAGTTATTATCGCAAGAACTATAATAAATATACGTATTACTTTCATTATCATCAATATAACATGCATTATTACCCATATAATGGAGGTATTATCGCTAGAACTGTAATAATTATACTGATTATTTATACTATTATCAATATAACATGCATTATTACCCATATTCTGCAGTTATTATCGCTAGAACTATAATAAATATACTTATTACTCCCAATATTATCACTATAACATGCATTATTACCCATATAATGGAGGTATTATCGCTAGAATAGTAATAATTCTCCGTATTACTTATATTATTACCAATATAACGTGCATTATTACCCATATAATGCAGTTATTATCGCTAGAACTGTAATAATTATACTTATTACTTATACTATTATCAATATAACATGCATTATTACCCATATAATGCAGTTATTATCGCTAGAACTGTAATAATTGTACTCATTACTTATATTATTAGCAATATAACGTGCATTATTACCCATATTATGCAGTTATTATCGCTAGAACTATAATAAATATACTTATTACTCACAATATTATCAATATAACATGCATTATTACCCATATAATGCAGTTATTATCGCTAGAACTGTAATAATTATACTTATTACTTATATTATTATCAATATAACATGCATTATTACCCATATAATGGAGGTATTATTGCTAGAACTGTAATAATTATACGTATTACTTATATTATTAGCAATATAACGTGCATTATTACCCATATTATGCAGTTATTATCGCTAGAACTGTAATAATTGTACTCATTACTTATATTATTAGCAATATAACGTGCATTATTACCCATATTATGCAGTTATTATCGCTAGAACTGTAATAATTATACTTATTACTTATATCATTATCAATATAACATGCATTATTACCCATACAATGGAGGTATTATCGCTAGAACTGTAATAATTATACTTATTACTTATATTATTATCAATATAACACGCATTATTACCCATATTATGCAGTTATTATCGCTAGAACTGTAATAATTATACTTATTACTTATATTGTTAGCAATATAACGTGCATTATTACCCATATAATGCAGTAATTATCGCTAGAACTGTAATAATTATACTTATTTCTTATATTATTATCAATATAACATGCATTATTACCCATATTATGCAGTTATTATTGCTAGAACTATAATAAATTTACGTATTACTTTTATTATCATCAATATAACATGCATTATTACCCATATTATGCAGTTATTATCGATATAACTGTAATAAATATACTTATTACTTATATTATTATCAATATAACATGCATTATTACCCATATAATGGAGGTATTATCGCTAGAACTGTAATAATTATACTTATTACTTATACTATTAGCAATATAACGTGCATTATTACCCATATAATGCAGTTATTATCGCCAGAACTGTAATAATTATACTTATTACTTATATTATTCTCAATATAACATGCATTGTTACCCATATTATGCAGTTATTATCGCTAGAAGTATAATAAATATACGTATTACTTTCATTATCATCAATATAACATGCATTATTACCCATATTATGCAGTTATTATCGATAGAACTGTAATAAATATACTTATTACTTTTACTATTATCAATATATTATGCACTATTAGCCATATTTTACTATTATTATCGCTAGAACTATAATAATTATACTTATTACCCCCGATATTATCAATATAACATGCCTTATTACGCATATAATGCAGTTATTATCGCTAGAACTGTAATAAATATACTTACTACTTTCATTATCATCAATATAACATGCATTATAACCCATATTAAGAAGTTATTATCGATAGAACGATAATAAATATACTTATTACTTTTATTATTATCAATATAACATGCATTATTACCCATATAATGCAGTTATTATCGCTAGAACTGTAATAATTATACTCATTACTTATATTATTAGCAATATAACGTGCATTATTACCCGTATTATGCAGTTATTATCGCTAGAACTGTAATAATTGTACTCATTAGTTATATTATTAGCAATATAACGTGCATTATTACCCATATTATGCAGTTATTATCGCTAGAACTGTAATAATTATACTTATTACTTATATCATTATCAATATAACATGCATTATTACCCATATAATGGAGGTATTATCGCTAGAACTGTAATAATTATACTTATTACTTATATTATTATCAATATAACATGCATTATTACCCATATTATGCAGTTATTATCGCTAGAACTGTAATAATTATACTTATTACTTATATTGTTAGCAATATAACGTGCATTATTACCCATATAATGCAGTTATTATCGCTAGAGCTGTAATAATTATACTTATTACTTATATTATTATCAATATAACATGCATTATTACCCATATAATGCAGTTATTATCGCTAGAACTGTAATAATTATACTTATTACTTATATTGCTAGCAATATAACGTGCATTATTACCCATATAATGCAGTAATTATCGCTAGAACTGTAATAATTATACTTATTACTTATATTATTATCAATATAACATGCATTATTACCCATATTATGCAGTTATTATTGCTAGAACTATAATAAATATACGTATTACTTTTATTATCATCAATATAACATGCATTATTACCCATATTATGCAGTTATTATCGATATAACTGTAATAAATATACTTATTACTTATATTATTATCAATATAACATGCATTATTACCCATATAATGGAGGTATTATCGCTAGAACTGTAATAATTATACTTATTACTTATACTATTAGCAATATAACGTGCATTATTACCCATATAATGCAGTTATTATCGCCAGAACTGTAATCATTATACTTATTACTTATATTATTCTCAATATAACATGCATTGTTACCCATATTATGCAGTTATTATCGCTAGAACTATAATAAATATACGTATTACTTTCATTATCATCAATATAACATGCATTATTACCCATATTATGCAGTTATTATCGATAGAACTGTAATAAATATACTTATTACTTTTACTATTATCAATATATTATGCACTATTAGCCATATTTTACTATTATTATCGCTAGAACTATAATAATTATACTTATTACCCCCGATATTATCAATATAACATGCCTTATTACGCATATAATGCAGTTATTATCGCTAGAACTGTAATAAATATACTTACTACTTTCATTATCATCAATATAACATGCATTATAACCCATATTAAGAAGTTATTATCGATAGAACGATAATAAATATACTTATTACTTTTATTATTATCAATATAACATGCATTATTACCCATATTATGCAGTTATTATCGCTTGAACTGTAATAATTATACTTATTACTTATATTGTTAGCAATATAACGTGCATTATTACCCATATAATGCAGTTATTATCGCTAGAACTGTAATAATTATACTTATTACTTATATCATTATCAATATAACATGCATTATTACCCATATAATGGAGGTATTATCGCTAGAACTGTAATAATTATACTTAATACTCCCAATATTATCAATATAACATGCATTATTACCCATATAATGCAGTTATTATCGCTAGAACTGTAATAATTATACTTATTACTTATATTGTTAGCAATATAACGTGCATTATTACCCTTATAATGCAGTTATTATCGGTAGAACTGTAATAATTATACTTATTACTTATATTATTATCAATATAACATGCATTATTACCCATATTATGCAGTTATTATCGCTTGAACTGTAATAATTATACTTATTACTTATATTGTTAGCAATATAACGTGCATTATTACCCATATAATGCAGTTATTATCGCTGGAACTGTAATAATTGTACTCATTACTTATATTATTAGCAATATAACGTGCATTATTACCCATATTATGCAGTTATTATCGCTAGAACTGTAATAATTATACTTATTACTTATATCATTATCAATATAACATGCATTATTACCCATATAATGGAGGTATTATCGCTAGAACTGTAATAATTATACTTGTTAAATACTATTAGCAATATAACGTGCATTATTACCCATATAATGCCGTTATTATCGCCAGAACTGTAATAATTATACTTAATACTTATATTATTCTCAATACAACATGCATTATTACCCATATTATGCAGTTATTATCGCAAGAACTATAATAAATATACGTATTACTTTCATTATCATCAATATAACATGCATTATTACTCATATAATGGAGGTATTATCGCTAGAACTGTAATAATTATACTGATTATTTATACTATTATCAATATAACATGCATTATTACCCATATTCTGCAGTTATTATCGCTAGAACTATAATAAATATAATTATTACTCCCAATATTATCAATATAACATGCATTATTACCCATATAATGGAGGTATTATCGCTAGATCTGTAATAATTATCCTTATTACTTATATTATTACCAATATAACGTGCATTATTACCCATATAATGCAGTTATTATCGCTAGAACTGTAATAATTATACTTATTACTTATACTATTATCAATATAACATGCATTATTACCCATATAATGCAGTTATTATCGCTAGAACTGTAATAATTGTACTCATTACTTATATTATTAGCAATATAACGTGCATTATTACCCATATTATGCAGTTATTATCGCTAGAACTGTAATAATTATACTTATTACTTATACTACTAGCAATATAACGTGCATTATTACCCATATAATGCAGTTATTATCGCTAGAACTGTAACAATTATACTTATTACTTATATTATTATCAATATAACATGCATTATTACCCATATAATGGAGGTATTATTGCTAGAACTGTAATAATTACACTTATTACTTATACTATTAGCAATATAACGTGCATTGTTACCCATATAATGCAGTTATTATCGCCAGAACTGTAATAATTATACTTATTACTTATATTATTCTCAATATAAAATGCATTATTACCCATATTATGCAGTTATTATCCCAAGAACTATAATAAATATACTTATTACTTATATTATTATCAATATAACATGCATTATTACCCATATAATGGAGGTATTATCGCAAGAACTGTAATAATTATACTTATTACTTATACTATTAGCAATATAACGTGCATTATTACCCATATAATGCAGTTATTATCGCTAGAACTGTAATAATTATACTTATTACTTATTTTATTATCAATATAACATGCATTATTACCCATATAATGGAGGTATTATCGCTAGAATTGTAATAATTATACTTATTACTTATACTATTATCAATATAACATGCATTATTACCCATATTCTGCAGTTATTATCGCTAGAACTATAATAAATATACTTATTACTCCCAATATTATCAATATAACATGCATTATTACCCATATAATGCAGTTATTATCGCTAGAACTGTAATAATTATACTTATTACTTATATTGTTAGCAATATAACGTGCATTATTACCCATATTCTGCAGTTATTATCGCTAGAACTATAATAAATATACTTATTACTCACAATATTATCAATATAACATGCATTATTACCCATATAATGCAGTTATTATCGCTAGAACTGTAATAATTATACTTATTACTTATATTATTATCAATATAACATGCATTATTACCCATATAATGCAGTTATTATCGCTAGAACTGTAATAATTATACTTATTACTTATATTGCTAGCAATATAACGTGCATTATTACCCATATAATGCAGTTATTATCGCCAGAACTGTAATCATTATACTTATTACTTATATTATTATCAATATAACATGCATTATTACCCATATAATGGAGGTATTATTGCTAGAACTGTAATAATTACACTTATTACTTATACTATTAGCAATATAACGTGCATTGTTACCCATATAATGCAGTTATTATCGCCAGAACTGTAATAATTATACTTATTACTTATATTATTCTCAATATAACATGCATTATTACCCATATTATGCAGTTATTATCGCAAGAACTATAATAAATATACGTATTACTTTCATTATCATCAATATAACATGCATTATTACCCATATAATGGAGGTATTATCGCTAGAACTGTAATAATTATACTTATTACTTATATTGTTAGCAATATAACGTGCATTATTACCCATATTATGCAGTTATTATCGCTAGAACTGTAATAATTATACTTATTACTTATATCATTATCAATATAACATGCATTATTACCCATATAATGGAGGTATTATCGCTAGAACTGTAATAATTATACTTATTAAATACTATTAGCAATATAACATGCATTATTACCCATATAATGCAGTTATTATCGCTAGAACTGTAATAATTATACTTATTACTTATATTGCTAGCAATATAACGTGCATTATTACCCATATAATGCAGTAATTATCGCTAGAACTGTAATAATTATACTTATTTCTTATATTATTATCAATATAACATGCATTATTACCCATATTATGCAGTTATTATCGCAAGAACTATAATAAATATACGTATTACTTTCATTATCATCAATATAACATGCATTATTACCCACATAATGGAGGTATTATCGCTAGAACTGTAATAATTATACTTATTACTTATATTGTTAGCAATATAACGTGCATTATTACCCATATTATGCAGTTATTATCGCTAGAAATGTAATAATTATACTTATTACTTATATCATTATCAATATAACATGCATTATTACCCATATAATGGAGGTATTATCGCTAGAACTGTAATAATTATACTTATTAAATACTATTAGCAATATAACATGCATTATTACCCATATAATGGAGGTATTATCGCTAGAACTGTAATAATTATACTTATTAAATACTATTAGCAATATAACATGCATTATTACCCATATTATGCAGTTATTATTGCTAGAACTATAATAAATTTACGTATTACTTTTATTATCATCAATATAACATGCATTATTACCCATATTATGCAGTTATTATCGATATAACTGTAATAAATATACTTATTACTTATATTATTATCAATATAACATGCATTATTACCCATATAATGGAGGTATTATCGCTAGAACTGTAATAATTATACTTATTACTTATACTATTAGCAATATAACGTGCATTATTACCCATATAATGCAGTTATTATCGCCAGAACTGTAGTAATTATACTTATTACTTATATTATTCTCAATATAACATGCATTGTTACCCATATTATGCAGTTATTATCGCTAGAACTGTAATAATTATACTCATTACTTATATTATTAGCAATATAACATGCATTATTACCCATATTATGCAGTTATTATCGACAGAACTGTAATAAATATACTTATTACTTTTACTATTATCAATATATCATGCACTATTAGCCATATTTTACTATTATTATCGCTAGAACTGTAATAATTATACTTATTACTTATATTGATATCAATATAACATGCATTATTACCCATATAATGCAGTTATTATCGCTAGAACTGTAATAATTGTACTCATTACTTATATTATTAGCAATATAACGTGCATTATTACCCATATTATGCAGTTATTATCGCTAGAACTGCAATAATTATACTTATTACTTATATCATTATCAATATAACATGCATTATTACCCATATAATGGAGGTACTATCGCTAGAACTGTAATAATTATACTTATTACTTATATTATTATCAATATAACATGCATTATTACCCATATAATGCAGTTATTATCGCTAGAACTGTAATAATTATACTTATTACTTATATTATTAGCAATATAACGTGCATTATTACCCATATTATGCAGTTATTATCGCTGGAACTGTAATAATTGTACTTATTACTTATATTATTATCAATATAACATGCATTATTACCCACATTATGCAGTTATTATTGCTAGAACTATATTAAATATACGTATTACTTTTATTATCATCAATATAACATGCATTATTACCCATATTATGCAGTTATTATCGATAGAACTGTAATAAATATACTTATTACTTATATTATTATCAATATAACGTGCATTATTACCCATATAATGCAGTAATTATCGCTAGAACTGTAATAATTATACTTATTTCTTATATTATTATCAATATAACATGCATTATAACCCATATTAAGAAGTTATTATCGATAGAACGATAATAAATATGCTTATTACTTTTATTATTATCAATATAACATGCATTATTACCCATATAATGCAGTTATTATCGCTAGAACTGTAATAATTATACTTATTACTTATATTATTAGCAATATAACGTGCATTATTACCCATATTATGCAGTTATTATCGCTGGAACTGTAATAATTGTACTCATTACTTATATTATTAGCAATATAACGTGCATTATTACCCATATTATGCAGTTATTATCGCTAGAACTGTAATAATTATACTTATTACTTATATCATTATCAATATAACATGCATTATTACCCATATAATGGAGGTATTATCGCTAGAACTGTAATAATTATACTTATTAAATACTATTAGCAATATAACGTGCATTATTACCCATATAATGCCGTTATTATCGCCAGAACTGTAATAATTATACTTAATAATTATATTATTCTCAATACAACATGCATTATTATCCATATTATGCAGTTATTATCGCAAGAACTATAATAAATATACGTATTACTTTCATTATCATCAATATAACATGCATTATTACCCATATAATGGAGGTATTATCGCTAGAACTGTAATAATTCTCCTTATTACTTATATTATTACCAATATAACGTGCATTATTACCCATATAATGCAGTTATTATCGCTAGAACTGTAATAATTATACTTATTACTTATACTATTATCAATATAACATGCATTATTACCCATATAATGCAGTTATTATCGCTAGAACTGTAATAATTGTACTCATTACTTATATTATTAGCAATATAACGTGCATTATTACCCATATTATGCAGTTATTATCGCTAGAACTATAATAAATATACTTATTACTCACAATATTATCAATATAACATGCATTATTACCCATATAATGCAGTTATTATCGCTAGAACTGCAATAATTATACTTATTACTTATATCATTATCAATATAACATGCATTATTACCCATATAATGGAGGTACTATCGCTAGAACTGTAATAATTATACTTATTACTTATATTATTATCAATATAACATGCATTATTACCCATATAATGCAGTTATTATCGCTAGAACTGTAATAATTATACTTATTACTTATATTATTAGCAATATAACGTGCATTATTACCCATATTATGCAGTTATTATCGCTGGAACTGTAATAATTGTACTTATTACT
The DNA here is from genome assembly GCA_963576845.1 of Megachile leachella. NCBI lineage: Eukaryota > Metazoa > Arthropoda > Insecta > Hymenoptera > Megachilidae > Megachile > Megachile leachella. The sequence goes on along the minus strand of CAUYWW010000145.1, from coordinate 605,876 downwards.
TATATTATTATCAATATAACATGCATTATTACCCACATTATGCAGTTATTATTGCTAGAACTATATTAAATATACGTATTACTTTTATTATCATCAATATAACATGCATTATTACCCATATTATGCAGTTATTATCGATAGAACTGTAATAAATATACTTATTACTTATATTATTATCAATATAACGTGCATTATTACCCATATAATGCAGTAATTATCGCTAGAACTGTAATAATTATACTTATTTCTTATATTATTATCAATATAACATGCATTATAACCCATATTAAGAAGTTATTATCGATAGAACGATAATAAATATGCTTATTACTTTTATTATTATCAATATAACATGCATTATTACCCATATAATGCAGTTATTATCGCTAGAACTGTAATAATTATACTTATTACTTATATTATTAGCAATATAACGTGCATTATTACCCATATTATGCAGTTATTATCGCTGGAACTGTAATAATTGTACTCATTACTTATATTATTAGCAATATAACGTGCATTATTACCCATATTATGCAGTTATTATCGCTAGAACTGTAATAATTATACTTATTACTTATATCATTATCAATATAACATGCATTATTACCCATATAATGGAGGTATTATCGCTAGAACTGTAATAATTATACTTATTAAATACTATTAGCAATATAACGTGCATTATTACCCATATAATGCCGTTATTATCGCCAGAACTGTAATAATTATACTTAATAATTATATTATTCTCAATACAACATGCATTATTATCCATATTATGCAGTTATTATCGCAAGAACTATAATAAATATACGTATTACTTTCATTATCATCAATATAACATGCATTATTACCCATATAATGGAGGTATTATCGCTAGAACTGTAATAATTCTCCTTATTACTTATATTATTACCAATATAACGTGCATTATTACCCATATAATGCAGTTATTATCGCTAGAACTGTAATAATTATACTTATTACTTATACTATTATCAATATAACATGCATTATTACCCATATAATGCAGTTATTATCGCTAGAACTGTAATAATTGTACTCATTACTTATATTATTAGCAATATAACGTGCATTATTACCCATATTATGCAGTTATTATCGCTAGAACTATAATAAATATACTTATTACTCACAATATTATCAATATAACATGCATTATTACCCATATAATGCAGTTATTATCGCTAGAACTGTAATAATTATACTTATTACTTATATTATTATCAATATAACATGCATTATTACCCATATAATGGAGGTATTATCGCTAGAACTGTAATAATTATACTTCTTAAATACTATTAGCAATATAACGTGCATTATTACCCATATAATGCAGTTATTATCGCCAGAACTGTAATAATTATACTTATTACTTATATTATTCTCAATATAACATGCATTATTACCCATATTATGCAGTTATTATCGCAAGAACTATAATAAATATACGTATTACTTTCATTATCATCAATATAACATGCATTATTACCCATATAATGGAGGTATTATCGCTAGAACTGTAATAATTATACTTATTACTTATATTGTTAGCAATATAACGTGCATTATTACCCATATTATGCAGTTATTATCGCTAGAACTGTAATAATTATACTTATTACTTATATCATTATCAATATAACATGCATTATTACCCATATAATGGATGTATTATCGCTAGAACTGTAATAATTATACTTATTAAAAACTATTAGCAATATAACATGCATTATTACCCATATAATGCAGTTATTATCGCTAGAACTGTAATAATTATACTTATTACTTATATTGCTAGCAATATAACGTGCATTATTACCCATATAATGCAGTAATTATCGCTAGAACTGTAATAATTATACTTATTTCTTATATTATTATCAATATAACATGCATTATTACCCATATTATGCAGTTATTATTGCTAGAACTATAATAAATTTACGTATTACTTTTATTATCATCAATATAACATGCATTATTACCCATATTATGCAGTTATTATCGCTAGAACTGTAATAATTATACTTATTACTTATATCATTATCAATATAACATGCATTATTACCCATATAATGCAGTTATTATCGCTAGAACTGTAATAATTATACTTATTACTTATATTGTTAGCAATATAACGTGCATTATTACCCATATAATGCAGTTATTATCGCTAGAACTGTAATAATTGTACTCATTACTTATATTATTAGCAATATAACGTGCATTATTACCCATATTATGCAGTTATTATCGCTAGAACTGTAATAATTATACTTATTACTTATATCATTATCAATATAACATGCATTATTACCCATATAATGGAGGTATTATTGCTAGAACTGTAATAATTATACGTATTACTTATATTATTAGCAATATAACGTGCATTATTACCCATATTATGCAGTTATTATCGGTAGAACTGTAATAATTGTACTCATTACTTATATTATTAGCAATATAACGTGCATTATTACCCATATTATGCAGTTATTATCGCTAGAACTGTAATAATTATACTTATTACTTATATCATTATCAATATAACATGCATTATTACCCATACAATGGAGGTATTATCGCTAGAACTGTAATAATTATACTTATTACTTATATTATTATCAATATAACACGCATTATTACCCATATTATGCAGTTATTATCGCCAGAACTGTAATAATTATACTTATTACTTATATTATTCTCAATATAACATGCATTGTTACCCATATAATGCAGTAATTATCGCTAGAACTGTAATAATTATACTTATTTCTTATATTATTATCAATATAACATGCATTATTACCCATATTATGCAGTTATTATTGCTAGAACTATAATAAATTTACGTATTACTTTTATTATCATCAATATAACATGCATTATTACCCATATTATGCAGTTATTATCGATATAACTGTAATAAATATACTTATTACTTATATTATTATCAATATAACATGCATTATTACCCATATAATGGAGGTATTATCGCTAGAACTGTAATAATTATACTTATTACTTATACTATTAGCAATATAACGTGCATTATTACCCATATTATGCAGTTATTATCGCCAGAACTGTAATAATTATACTTATTACTTATATTATTCTCAATATAACATGCATTGTTACCCATATTATGCAGTTATTATCGCTAGAAGTATAATAAATATACGTATTACTTTCATTATCATCAATATAACATGCATTATTACCCATATTATGCAGTTATTATCGATAGAACTGTAATAAATATACTTATTACTTTTACTATTATCAATATATTATGCACTATTAGCCATATTTTACTATTATTATCGCTAGAACTATAATAATTATACTTATTACCCCCGATATTATCAATATAACATGCCTTATTACGCATATAATGCAGTTATTATCGCTAGAACTGTAATAAATATACTTACTACTTTCATTATCATCAATATAACATGCATTATAACCCATATTAAGAAGTTATTATCGATAGAACGATAATAAATATACTTATTACTTTTATTATTATCAATATAACATGCATTATTACCCATATAATGCAGTTATTATCGCTAGAACTGTAATAATTATACTCATTACTTATATTATTAGCAATATAACGTGCATTATTACCCGTATTATGAAGTTATTATCGCTAGAACTGTAATAATTGTACTCATTAGTTATATTATTAGCAATATAACGTGCATTATTACCCATATTATGCAGTTATTATCGCTAGAACTGTAATAATTATACTTATTACTTATATCATTATCAATATAACATGCATTATTACCCATATAATGGAGGTATTATCGCTAGAACTGTAATAATTATACTTATTACTTATATTATTATCAATATAACATGCATTATTACCCATATTATGCAGTTATTATCGCTAGAACTGTAATAATTATACTTATTACTTATATTGTTAGCAATATAACGTGCATTATTACCCATATAATGCAGTTATTATCGCTAGAGCTGTAATAATTATACTTATTACTTATATTATTATCAATATAACATGCATTATTACCCATATAATGCAGTTACTATCGCTAGAACTGTAATAATTATACTTATTACTTATATTGCTAGCAATATAACGTGCATTATTACCCATATAATGCAGTAGTTATCGCTAGAACTGTAATAATTATACTTATTACTTATATTATTATCAATATAACATGCATTATTACCCATATTATGCAGTTATTATTGCTAGAACTATAATAAATATACGTATTACTTTTATTATCATCAATATAACATGCATTATTACCCATATTGTGCAGTTATTATCGATATAACTGTAATAAATATACTTATTACTTATATTATTATCAATATAACATGCATTATTACCCATATAATGGAGGTATTATCGCTAGAACTGTAATAATTATACTTATTACTTATACTATTAGCAATATAACGTGCATTATTACCCATATAATGCAGTTATTATCGCCAGAACTGTAATCATTATACTTATTACTTATATTATTCTCAATATAACATGCATTGTTACCCATATTATGCAGTTATTATCGCTAGAACTATAATAAATATACGTATTACTTTCATTATCATCAATATAACATGCATTATTACCCATATTATGCAGTTATTATCGATAGAACTGTAATAAATATACTTATTACTTTTACTATTATCAATATATTATGCACTATTAGCCATATTTTACTATTATTATCGCTAGAACTATAATAATTATACTTATTACCCCCGATATTATCAATATAACATGCTTTATTACGCATATAATGCAGTTATTATCGCTAGAACTGTAATAAATATACTTACTACTTTCATTATCATCAATATAACATGCATTATAACCCATATTAAGAAGTTATTATCGATAGAACGATAATAAATATGCTTATTACTTTTATTATTATCAATATAACATGCATTATTACCCATATAATGCAGTTATTATCGCTAGAACTTTAATAATTATACTTATTACTTATATTATTAGCAATATAACGTGCATTATTACCCATATTATGCAGTTATTATCGCTGGAACTGTAATAATTGTACTCATTACTTATATTATTAGCAATATAACGTGCATTATTACCCATATTATGCAGTTATTATCGCTAGAACTGTAATAATTATACTTATTACTTATATCATTATCAATATAACATGCATTATTACCCATATAATGGAGGTATTATCGCTAGAACTGTAATAATTATACTTATTAAATACTATTAGCAATATAACGTGCATTATTACCCATATAATGCCGTTATTATCGCCAGAACTGTAATAATTATACTTAATACTTATATTATTCTCAATACAACATGCATTATTATCCATATTATGCAGTTATTATCGCAAGAACTATAATAAATATACGTATTACTTTCATTATCATCAATATAACATGCATTATTACCCATATAATGGAGGTATTATCGCTAGAACTGTAATAATTATACTGATTATTTATACTATTATCAATATAACATGCATTATTACCCATATTCTGCAGTTATTATCGCTAGAACTATAATAAATATACTTATTACTCCCAATATTATCACTATAACATGCATTATTACCCATATAATGGAGGTATTATCGCTAGAATAGTAATAATTCTCCTTATTACTTATATTATTACCAATATAACGTGCATTATTACCCATATAATGCAGTTATTAGCGCTAGAACTGTAATAATTATACTTATTACTTATACTATTATCAATATAACATGCATTATTACCCATATAATGCAGTTATTATCGCTAGAACTGTAATAATTGTACTCATTACTTATATTATTAGCAATATAACGTGCATTATTACCCATATTATGCAGTTATTATCGCTAGAACTATAATAAATATACTTATTACTCACAATATTATCAATATAACATGCATTATTACCCATACAATGGAGGTATTATCGCTAGAACTGTAATAATTATACTTATTACTTATATTATTATCAATATAACACGCATTATTACCCATATTATGCAGTTATTATCGCTAGAACTGTAATAATTATACTTATTACTTATATTGTTAGCAATATAACGTGCATTATTACCCATATAATGCAGTAATTATCGCTAGAACTGTAATAATTATACTTATTTCTTATATTATTATCAATATAACATGCATTATTACCCATATTATGCAGTTATTATTGCTAGAACTATAATAAATTTACGTATTACTTTTATTATCATCAATATAACATGCATTATTACCCATATTATGCAGTTATTATCGATATAACTGTAATAAATATACTTATTACTTATATTATTATCAATATAACATGCATTATTACCCATATAATGGAGGTATTATCGCTAGAACTGTAATAATTATACTTATTACTTATACTATTAGCAATATAACGTGCATTATTACCCATATAATGCAGTTATTATCGCCAGAACTGTAATAATTATACTTATTACTTATATTATTATCAATATAACATGCATTATTACCCATATTATGCAGTTATTATTGCTAGAACTATAATAAATATACGTATTACTTTTATTGTCATCAATATAACATGCATTATTACCCATATTATGCAGTTATTATCGATAGAACTGTAATAAATATACTTATTACTTTTACTATTGTCAATATATTATGCACTATTAGCCATATTTTACTATTATTATCGCCAGAACTATAATAATTATACTTATTACCCCCGATATTATCAATATAACATGCCTTATTACGCATATAATGCAGTTATTATCGCTAGAACTGTAATAAATATACTTACTACTTTCATTATCATCAATATAACATGCATTATAACCCATATTAAGAAGTTATTATCGATAGAACGATAATAAATATGCTTATTACTTTTATTATTATCAATATAACATGCATTATTACCCATATAATGCAGTTATTATCGCTAGAACTTTAATAATTATACTTATTACTTATATTATTAGCAATATAACGTGCATTATTACCCATATTATGCAGTTATTATCGCTGGAACTGTAATAATTGTACTCATTACTTATATTATTAGCAATATAACGTGCATTATTACCCATATTATGCAGTTATTATCGCTAGAACTGTAATAATTGTACTCATTACTTATATTATTAGCAATATAACGTGCATTATTACCCATATTATGCAGTTATTATCGCTAGAACTGTAATAATTATACTTATTACTTATATCATTATCAATATAACATGCATTATTACCCATACAATGGAGGTATTATCGCTAGAACTGTAATAATTATACTTATTACTTATATTATTATCAATATAACACGCATTATTACCCATATTATGCAGTTATTATCGCTAGAACTGTAATAATTATACTTATTACTTATATTGTTAGCAATATAACGTGCATTATTACCCATATAATGCAGTAATTATCGCTAGAACTGTAATAATTATACTTATTTCTTATATTATTATCAATATAACATGCATTATTACCCATATTATGCAGTTATTATTGCTAGAACTATAATAAATTTACGTATTACTTTTATTATCATCAATATAACATGCATTATTACCCATATTATGCAGTTATTATCGATATAACTGTAATAAATATACTTATTACTTATATTATTATCAATATAACATGCATTATTACCCATATAATGGAGGTATTATCGCTAGAACTGTAATAATTATACTTATTACTTATACTATTAGCAATATAACGTGCATTATTACCCATATAATGCAGTTATTATCGCCAGAACTGTAATAATTATACTTATTACTTATATTATTCTCAATATAACATGCATTGTTACCCATATTATGCAGTTATTATCGCTAGAAGTATAATAAATATACGTATTACTTTCATTATGATCAATATAACATGCATTATTACCCATATTATGCAGTTATTATCGATAGAACTGTAATAAATATACTTATTACTTTTACTATTATCAATATATTATGCACTATTAGCCATATTTTACTATTATTATCGCTAGAACTATAATAATTATACTTATTACCCCCGATATTATCAATATAACATGCCTTATTACGCATATAATGCAGTTATTATCGCTAGAACTGTAATAAATATACTTACTACTTTCATTATCATCAATATAACATGCATTATAACCCATATTAAGAAGTTATTATCGATAGAACGATAATAAATATACTTATTACTTTTATTATTATCAATATAACATGCATTATTACCCATATAATGCAGTTATTATCGCTAGAACTGTAATAATTATACTCATTACTTATATTATTAGCAATATAACGTGCATTATTACCCGTATTATGCAGTTATTATCGCTAGAACTGTAATAATTGTACTCATTAGTTATATTATTAGCAATATAACGTGCATTATTACCCATATTATGCAGTTATTATCGCTAGAACTGTAATAATTATACTTATTACTTATATCATTATCAATATAACATGCATTATTACCCATATAATGGAGGTATTATCGCTAGAACTGTAATAATTATACTTATTACTTATATTATTATCAATATAACATGCATTATTACCCATATTATGCAGTTATTATCGCTAGAACTGTAATAATTATACTTATTACTTATATTGTTAGCAATATAACGTGCATTATTACCCATATAATGCAGTTATTATCGCTAGAGCTGTAATAATTATACTTATTACTTATATTATTATCAATATAACATGCATTATTACCCATATAATGCAGTTATTATCGCTAGAACTGTAATAATTATACTTATTACTTATATTGCTAGCAATATAACGTGCATTATTACCCATATAATGCAGTAATTATCGCTAGAACTGTAATAATTATACTTATTACTTATATTATTATCAATATAACATGCATTATTACCCATATTATGCAGTTATTATTGCTAGAACTATAATAAATATACGTATTACTTTTATTATCATCAATATAACATGCATTATTACCCATATTATGCAGTTATTATCGATATAACTGTAATAAATATACTTATTACTTATATTATTATCAATATAACATGCATTATTACCCATATAATGGAGGTATTATCGCTAGAACTGTAATAATTATACTTATTACTTATACTATTAGCAATATAACGTGCATTATTACCCATATAATGCAGTTATTATCGCCAGAACTGTAATCATTATACTTATTACTTATATTATTCTCAATATAACATGCATTGTTACCCATATTATGCAGTTATTATCGCTAGAACTATAATAAATATACGTATTACTTTCATTATCATCAATATAACATGCATTATTACCCATATTATGCAGTTATTATCGATAGAACTGTAATAAATATACTTATTACTTTTACTATTATCAATATATTATGCACTATTAGCCATATTTTACTATTATTATCGCTAGAACTATAATAATTATACTTATTACCCCCGATATTATCAATATAACATGCCTTATTACGCATATAATGCAGTTATTATCGCTAGAACTGTAATAAATATACTTACTACTTTCATTATCATCAATATAACATGCATTATAACCCATATTAAGAAGTTATTATCGATAGAACGATAATAAATATACTTATTACTTTTATTATTATCAATATAACATGCATTATTACCCATATAATGCAGTTATTATCGCTAGAACTGTAATAATTATACTCATTACTTATATTATTAGCAATATAACGTGCATTATTACCCGTATTATGCAGTTATTATCGCTAGAACTGTAATAATTATACTTATTACTTATATTATTATCAATATAACATGCATTATTACCCATATAATGGAGGTATTATCGCTAGAATTGTAATAATTATACTTATTACTTATACTGTTATCAATATAACATGCATTATTACCCATATTCTGCAGTTATTATCGCTAGAACTATAATAAATATACTTAATACTCCCAATATTATCAATATAACATGCATTATTACCCATATAATGCAGTTATTATCGCTAGAACTGTAATAATTATACTTATTACTTATATTGTTAGCAATATAACGTGCATTATTACCCTTATAATGCAGTTATTATCGGTAGAACTGTAATAATTATACTTATTACTTATATTATTATCAATATAACATGCATTATTACCCATATTATGCAGTTATTATCGCTTGAACTGTAATAATTATACTTATTACTTATATTGTTAGCAATATAACGTGCATTATTACCCATATAATGCAGTTATTATCGCTAGAACTGTAATAATTATACTTATTACTTATATCATTATCAATATAACATGCATTATTACCCATATAATGGAGGTATTATCGCTAGAACTGTAATAATTATACTTAATACTCCCAATATTATCAATATAACATGCATTATTACCCATATAATGCAGTTATTATCGCTAGAACTGTAATAATTATACTTATTACTTATATTGTTAGCAATATAACGTGCATTATTACCCTTATAATGCAGTTATTATCGGTAGAACTGTAATAATTATACTTATTACTTATATTATTATCAATATAACATGCATTATTACCCATATTCTGCAGTTATTATCGCTAGAACTATAATAAATATAATTATTACTCCCAATATTATCAATATAACATGCATTATTACCCATATAATGGAGGTATTATCGCTAGATCTGTAATAATTATCCTTATTACTTATATTATTACCAATATAACGTGCATTATTACCAATATAATGCAGTTATTATCGCTAGAACTGTAATAATTATACTTATTACTTATACTATTATCAATATAACATGCATTATTACCCATATAATGCAGTTATTATCGCTAGAACTGTAATAATTGTACTCATTACTTATATTATTAGCAATATAACGTGCATTATTACCCATATTATGCAGTTATTATCGCTAGAACTGTAATAATTATACTTATTACTTATACTACTAGCAATATAACGTGCATTATTACCCATATAATGCAGTTATTATCGCTAGAACTGTAACAATTATACTTATTACTTATATTATTATCAATATAACATGCATTATTACCCATATAATGGAGGTATTATTGCTAGAACTGTAATAATTACACTTATTACTTATACTATTAGCAATATAACGTGCATTGTTACCCATATAATGCAGTTATTATCGCCAGAACTGTAATAATTATACTTATTACTTATATTATTCTCAATATAAAATGCATTATTACCCATATTATGCAGTTATTATCCCAAGAACTATAATAAATATACTTATTACTTATATTATTATCAATATAACATGCATTATTACCCATATAATGGAGGTATTATCGCAAGAACTGTAATAATTATACTTATTACTTATACTATTAGCAATATAACGTGCATTATTACCCATATAATGCAGTTATTATCGCTAGAACTGTAATAATTATACTTATTACTTATATTATTATCAATATAACATGCATTATTACCCATATAATGGAGGTATTATCGCTAGAATTGTAATAATTATACTTATTACTTATACTATTATCAATATAACATGCATTATTACCCATATTCTGCAGTTATTATCGCTAGAACTATAATAAATATACTTATTACTCCCAATATTATCAATATAACATGCATTATTACCCATATAATGCAGTTATTATCGCTAGAACTGTAATAATTATACTTATTACTTATATTGTTAGCAATATAACGTGCATTATTACCCATATTCTGCAGTTATTATTGCTAGAACTATAATAAATATACGTATTACTTTTATTGTCATCAATATAACATGCATTATTACCCATATTATGCAGTTATTATCGATAGAACTGTAATAAATATACTTATTACTTTTACTATTGTCAATATATTATGCACTATTAGCCATATTTTACTATTATTATCGCCAGAACTATAATAATTATACTTATTACCCCCGATATTATCAATATAACATGCCTTATTACGCATATAATGCAGTTATTATCGCTAGAACTGTAATAAATATACTTACTACTTTCATTATCATCAATATAACATGCATTATAACCCATATTAAGAAGTTATTATCGATAGAACGATAATAAATATGCTTATTACTTTTATTATTATCAATATAACATGCATTATTACCCATATAATGCAGTTATTATCGCTAGAACTTTAATAATTATACTTATTACTTATATTATTAGCAATATAACGTGCATTATTACCCATATTATGCAGTTATTATCGCTGGAACTGTAATAATTGTACTCATTACTTATATTATTAGCAATATAACGTGCATTATTACCCATATTATGCAGTTATTATCGCTAGAACTGTAATAATTGTACTCATTACTTATATTATTAGCAATATAACGTGCATTATTACCCATATTATGCAGTTATTATCGCTAGAACTGTAATAATTATACTTATTACTTATATCATTATCAATATAACATGCATTATTACCCATACAATGGAGGTATTATCGCTAGAACTGTAATAATTATACTTATTACTTATATTATTATCAATATAACACGCATTATTACCCATATTATGCAGTTATTATCGCTAGAACTGTAATAATTATACTTATTACTTATATTGTTAGCAATATAACGTGCATTATTACCCATATAATGCAGTAATTATCGCTAGAACTGTAATAATTATACTTATTTCTTATATTATTATCAATATAACATGCATTATTACCCATATTATGCAGTTATTATTGCTAGAACTATAATAAATTTACGTATTACTTTTATTATCATCAATATAACATGCATTATTACCCATATTATGCAGTTATTATCGATATAACTGTAATAAATATACTTATTACTTATATTATTATCAATATAACATGCATTATTACCCATATAATGGAGGTATTATCGCTAGAACTGTAATAATTATACTTATTACTTATACTATTAGCAATATAACGTGCATTATTACCCATATAATGCAGTTATTATCGCCAGAACTGTAATAATTATACTTATTACTTATATTATTCTCAATATAACATGCATTGTTACCCATATTATGCAGTTATTATCGCTAGAAGTATAATAAATATACGTATTACTTTCATTATGATCAATATAACATGCATTATTACCCATATTATGCAGTTATTATCGATAGAACTGTAATAAATATACTTATTACTTTTACTATTATCAATATATTATGCACTATTAGCCATATTTTACTATTATTATCGCTAGAACTATAATAATTATACTTATTACCCCCGATATTATCAATATAACATGCCTTATTACGCATATAATGCAGTTATTATCGCTAGAACTGTAATAAATATACTTACTACTTTCATTATCATCAATATAACATGCATTATAACCCATATTAAGAAGTTATTATCGATAGAACGATAATAAATATACTTATTACTTTTATTATTATCAATATAACATGCATTATTACCCATATAATGCAGTTATTATCGCTAGAACTGTAATAATTATACTCATTACTTATATTATTAGCAATATAACGTGCATTATTACCCGTATTATGCAGTTATTATCGCTAGAACTGTAATAATTGTACTCATTAGTTATATTATTAGCAATATAACGTGCATTATTACCCATATTATGCAGTTATTATCGCTAGAACTGTAATAATTATACTTATTACTTATATCATTATCAATATAACATGCATTATTACCCATATAATGGAGGTATTATCGCTAGAACTGTAATAATTATACTTATTACTTATATTATTATCAATATAACATGCATTATTACCCATATTATGCAGTTATTATCGCTAGAACTGTAATAATTATACTTATTACTTATATTGTTAGCAATATAACGTGCATTATTACCCATATAATGCAGTTATTATCGCTAGAGCTGTAATAATTATACTTATTACTTATATTATTATCAATATAACATGCATTATTACCCATATAATGCAGTTATTATCGCTAGAACTGTAATAATTATACTTATTACTTATATTGCTAGCAATATAACGTGCATTATTACCCATATAATGCAGTAATTATCGCTAGAACTGTAATAATTATACTTATTACTTATATTATTATCAATATAACATGCATTATTACCCATATTATGCAGTTATTATTGCTAGAACTATAATAAATATACGTATTACTTTTATTATCATCAATATAACATGCATTATTACCCATATTATGCAGTTATTATCGATATAACTGTAATAAATATACTTATTACTTATATTATTATCAATATAACATGCATTATTACCCATATAATGGAGGTATTATCGCTAGAACTGTAATAATTATACTTATTACTTATACTATTAGCAATATAACGTGCATTATTACCCATATAATGCAGTTATTATCGCCAGAACTGTAATCATTATACTTATTACTTATATTATTCTCAATATAACATGCATTGTTACCCATATTATGCAGTTATTATCGCTAGAACTATAATAAATATACGTATTACTTTCATTATCATCAATATAACATGCATTATTACCCATATTATGCAGTTATTATCGATAGAACTGTAATAAATATACTTATTACTTTTACTATTATCAATATATTATGCACTATTAGCCATATTTTACTATTATTATCGCTAGAACTATAATAATTATACTTATTACCCCCGATATTATCAATATAACATGCCTTATTACGCATATAATGCAGTTATTATCGCTAGAACTGTAATAAATATACTTACTACTTTCATTATCATCAATATAACATGCATTATAACCCATATTAAGAAGTTATTATCGATAGAACGATAATAAATATACTTATTACTTTTATTATTATCAATATAACATGCATTATTACCCATATAATGCAGTTATTATCGCTAGAACTGTAATAATTATACTCATTACTTATATTATTAGCAATATAACGTGCATTATTACCCGTATTATGCAGTTATTATCGCTAGAACTGTAATAATTATACTTATTACTTATATTATTATCAATATAACATGCATTATTACCCATATAATGGAGGTATTATCGCTAGAATTGTAATAATTATACTTATTACTTATACTGTTATCAATATAACATGCATTATTACCCATATTCTGCAGTTATTATCGCTAGAACTATAATAAATATACTTAATACTCCCAATATTATCAATATAACATGCATTATTACCCATATAATGCAGTTATTATCGCTAGAACTGTAATAATTATACTTATTACTTATATTGTTAGCAATATAACGTGCATTATTACCCTTATAATGCAGTTATTATCGGTAGAACTGTAATAATTATACTTATTACTTATATTATTATCAATATAACATGCATTATTACCCATATTATGCAGTTATTATCGCTTGAACTGTAATAATTATACTTATTACTTATATTGTTAGCAATATAACGTGCATTATTACCCATATAATGCAGTTATTATCGCTAGAACTGTAATAATTATACTTATTACTTATATCATTATCAATATAACATGCATTATTACCCATATAATGGAGGTATTATCGCTAGAACTGTAATAATTATACTTAATACTCCCAATATTATCAATATAACATGCATTATTACCCATATAATGCAGTTATTATCGCTAGAACTGTAATAATTATACTTATTACTTATATTGTTAGCAATATAACGTGCATTATTACCCTTATAATGCAGTTATTATCGGTAGAACTGTAATAATTATACTTATTACTTATATTATTATCAATATAACATGCATTATTACCCATATTATGCAGTTATTATCGCTTGAACTGTAATAATTATACTTATTACTTATATTGTTAGCAATATAACGTGCATTATTACCCATATAATGCAGTTATTATCGCTGGAACTGTAATAATTGTACTCATTACTTATATTATTAGCAATATAACGTGCATTATTACCCATATTATGCAGTTATTATCGCTAGAACTGTAATAATTATACTTATTACTTATATCATTATCAATATAACATGCATTATTACCCATATAATGGAGGTATTATCGCTAGAACTGTAATAATTATACTTGTTAAATACTATTAGCAATATAACGTGCATTATTACCCATATAATGCCGTTATTATCGCCAGAACTGTAATAATTATACTTAATACTTATATTATTCTCAATACAACATGCATTATTACCCATATTATGCAGTTATTATCGCAAGAACTATAATAAATATACGTATTACTTTCATTATCATCAATATAACATGCATTATTACTCATATAATGGAGGTATTATCGCTAGAACTGTAATAATTATACTGAGTATTTATACTATTATCAATGTAACATGCATTATTACCCATATTCTGCAGTTATTATCGCTAGAACTATAATAAATATAATTATTACTCCCAATATTATCAATATAACATGCATTATTACCCATATAATGGAGGTATTATCGCTAGATCTGTAATAATTATCCTTATTACTTATATTATTACCAATATAACGTGCATTATTACCAATATAATGCAGTTATTATCGCTAGAACTGTAATAATTATACTTATTACTTATACTATTATCAATATAACATGCATTATTACCCATATAATGCAGTTATTATCGCTAGAACTGTAATAATTGTACTCATTACTTATATTATTAGCAATATAACGTGCATTATTACCCATATTATGCAGTTATTATCGCTAGAACTGTAATAATTATACTTATTACTTATACTACTAGCAATATAACGTGCATTATTACCCATATAATGCAGTTATTATCGCTAGAACTGTAACAATTATACTTATTACTTATATTATTATCAATATAACATGCATTATTACCCATATAATGGAGGTATTATTGCTAGAACTGTAATAATTACACTTATTACTTATACTATTAGCAATATAACGTGCATTGTTACCCATATAATGCAGTTATTATCGCCAGAACTGTAATAATTATACTTATTACTTATATTATTCTCAATATAAAATGCATTATTACCCATATTATGCAGTTATTATCCCAAGAACTATAATAAATATACTTATTACTTATATTATTATCAATATAACATGCATTATTACCCATATAATGGAGGTATTATCGCAAGAACTGTAATAATTATACTTATTACTTATACTATTAGCAATATAACGTGCATTATTACCCATATAATGCAGTTATTATCGCTAGAACTGTAATAATTATACTTATTACTTATATTATTATCAATATAACATGCATTATTACCCATATAATGGAGGTATTATCGCTAGAATTGTAATAATTATACTTATTACTTATACTATTATCAATATAACATGCATTATTACCCATATTCTGCAGTTATTATCGCTAGAACTATAATAAATATACTTATTACTCCCAATATTATCAATATAACATGCATTATTACCCATATAATGCAGTTATTATCGCTAGAACTGTAATAATTATACTTATTACTTATATTGTTAGCAATATAACGTGCATTATTACCCATATTCTGCAGTTATTATCGCTAGAACTATAATAAATATACTTATTACTCACAATATTATCAATATAACATGCATTATTACCCATATAATGCAGTTATTATCGCTAGAACTGTAATAATTATACTTATTACTTATATTATTATCAATATAACATGCATTATTACCCATATAATGCAGTTATTATCGCTAGAACTGTAATAATTATACTTATTACTTATATTGCTAGCAATATAACGTGCATTATTACCCATATAATGCAGTTATTATCGCCAGAACTGTAATCATTATACTTATTACTTATATTATTATCAATATAACATGCATTATTACCCATATAATGGAGGTATTATTGCTAGAACTGTAATAATTACACTTATTACTTATACTATTAGCAATATAACGTGCATTGTTACCCATATAATGCAGTTATTATCGCCAGAACTGTAATAATTATACTTAATACTTATATTGTTCTCAATATAAAATGCATTATTACCCATATTATGCAGTTATTATCCCAAGAACTATAATAAATATACTTATTACTTATATTATTATCAATATAACATGCATTATTACCCATATAATGGAGGTATTATCGCAAGAACTGTAATAATTATACTTATTACTTATACTATTAGCAATATAACGTGCATTATTACCCATATAATGCAGTTATTATCGCTAGAACTGTAATAATTATACTTATTACTTATATTATTATCAATATAACATGCATTATTACCCATATTATGCAGTTATTATTGCTAGAACTATAATAAATATACGTATTACTTTTATTGTCATCAATATAACATGCATTATTACCCATATTATGCAGTTATTATCGATAGAACTGTAATAAATATACTTATTACTTTTACTATTGTCAATATATTATGCACTATTAGCCATATTTTACTATTATTATCGCTAGAACTATAATAATTATACTTATTACCCCCGATATTATCAATATAACATGCCTTATTACGCATATAATGCAGTTATTATCGCTAGAACTGTAATAAATATACTTACTACTTTCATTATCATCAATATAACATGCATTATAACCCATATTAAGAAGTTATTATCGATAGAACGATAATAAATATGCTTATTACTTTTATTATTATCAATATAACATGCATTATTACCCATATAATGCAGTTATTATCGCTAGAACTTTAATAATTATACTTATTACTTATATTATTAGCAATATAACGTGCATTATTACCCATATTATGCAGTTATTATCGCTGGAACTGTAATAATTGTACTCATTACTTATATTATTAGCAATATAACGTGCATTATTACCCATATTATGCAGTTATTATCGCTAGAACTGTAATAATTATACTTATTACTTATATCATTATCAATATAACATGCATTATTACCCATATAATGGAGGTATTATCGCTAGAACTGTAATAATTATACTTATTACTTATATTATTATCAATATAACATGCATTATTACCCATATTATGCAGTTATTATCGCTAGAACTGTAATAATTATACTTATTACTTATATTGTTAGCAATATAACGTGCATTATTACCCATATAATGCAGTTATTATCGCTAGAGCTGTAATAATTATACTTATTACTTATATTATTATCAATATAACATGCATTATTACCCATATAATGCAGTTATTATCGCTAGAACTGTAATAATTATACTTATTACTTATATTGCTAGCAATATAACGTGCATTATTACCCATATAATGCAGTAATTATCGCTAGAACTGTAATAATTATACTTATTACTTATATTATTATCAATATAACATGCATTATTACCCATATTATGCAGTTATTATTGCTAGAACTATAATAAATATACGTATTACTTTTATTATCATCAATATGACATGCATTATTACCCATATTATGCAGTTATTATCGATATAACTGTAATAAATATACTTATTACTTATATTATTATCAATATAACATGCATTATTACCCATATAATGGAGGTATTATCGCTAGAACTGTAATAATTATACTTATTACTTATACTATTAGCAATATAACGTGCATTATTACCCATATAATGCAGTTATTATCGCCAGAACTGTAATCATTATACTTATTACTTATATTATTCTCAATATAACATGCATTGTTACCCATATTATGCAGTTATTATCGCTAGAACTATAATAAATATACGTATTACTTTCATTATCATCAATATAACATGCATTATTACCCATATTATGCAGTTATTATCGATAGAACTGTAATAAATATACTTATTACTTTTACTATTATCAATATATTATGCACTATTAGCCATATTTTACTATTATTATCGCTAGAACTATAATAATTATACTTATTACCCCCGATATTATCAATATAACATGCCTTATTACGCATATAATGCAGTTATTATCGCTAGAACTGTAATAAATATACTTACTACTTTCATTATCATCAATATAACATGCATTATAACCCATATTAAGAAGTTATTATCGATAGAACGATAATAAATATACTTATTACTTTTATTATTATCAATATAACATGCATTATTACCCATATAATGCAGTTATTATCGCTAGAACTGTAATAATTATACTCATTACTTATATTATTAGCAATATAACGTGCATTATTACCCGTATTATGCAGTTATTATCGCTAGAACTGTAATAATTATACTTATTACTTATATTATTATCAATATAACATGCATTATTACCCATATAATGGAGGTATTATCGCTAGAATTGTAATAATTATACTTATTACTTATACTATTATCAATATAACATGCATTATTACCCATATTCTGCAGTTATTATCGCTAGAACTATAATAAATATACTTAATACTCCCAATATTATCAATATAACATGCATTATTACCCATATAATGCAGTTATTATCGCTAGAACTGTAATAATTATACTTATTACTTATATTGTTAGCAATATAACGTGCATTATTACCCTTATAATGCAGTTATTATCGGTAGAACTGTAATAATTATACTTATTACTTATATTATTATCAATATAACATGCATTATTACCCATATTATGCAGTTATTATCGCTTGAACTGTAATAATTATACTTATTACTTATATTGTTAGCAATATAACGTGCATTATTACCCATATAATGCAGTTATTATCGCTAGAACTGTAATAATTATACTTATTACTTATATCATTATCAATATAACATGCATTATTACCCATATAATGGAGGTATTATCGCTAGAACTGTAATAATTATACTTAATACTCCCAATATTATCAATATAACATGCATTATTACCCATATAATGCAGTTATTATCGCTAGAACTGTAATAATTATACTTATTACTTATATTGTTAGCAATATAACGTGCATTATTACCCTTATAATGCAGTTATTATCGGTAGAACTGTAATAATTATACTTATTACTTATATTATTATCAATATAACATGCATTATTACCCATATTATGCAGTTATTATCGCTTGAACTGTAATAATTATACTTATTACTTATATTGTTAGCAATATAACGTGCATTATTACCCATATAATGCAGTTATTATCGCTGGAACTGTAATAATTGTACTCATTACTTATATTATTAGCAATATAACGTGCATTATTACCCATATTATGCAGTTATTATCGCTAGAACTGTAATAATTATACTTATTACTTATATCATTATCAATATAACATGCATTATTACCCATATAATGGAGGTATTATCGCTAGAACTGTAATAATTATACTTGTTAAATACTATTAGCAATATAACGTGCATTATTACCCATATAATGCCGTTATTATCGCCAGAACTGTAATAATTATACTTAATACTTATATTATTCTCAATACAACATGCATTATTACCCATATTATGCAGTTATTATCGCAAGAACTATAATAAATATACGTATTACTTTCATTATCATCAATATAACATGCATTATTACTCATATAATGGAGGTATTATCGCTAGAACTGTAATAATTATACTGATTATTTATACTATTATCAATATAACATGCATTATTACCCATATTCTGCAGTTATTATCGCTAGAACTATAATAAATATAATTATTACTCCCAATATTATCAATATAACATGCATTATTACCCATATAATGGAGGTATTATCGCTAGATCTGTAATAATTATCCTTATTACTTATATTATTACCAATATAACGTGCATTATTACCCATATAATGCAGTTATTATCGCTAGAACTGTAATAATTATACTTATTACTTATACTATTATCAATATAACATGCATTATTACCCATATAATGCAGTTATTATCGCTAGAACTGTAATAATTGTACTCATTACTTATATTATTAGCAATATAACGTGCATTATTACCCATATTATGCAGTTATTATCGCTAGAACTGTAATAATTATACTTATTACTTATACTACTAGCAATATAACGTGCATTATTACCCATATAATGCAGTTATTATCGCTAGAACTGTAACAATTATACTTATTACTTATATTATTATCAATATAACATGCATTATTACCCATATAATGGAGGTATTATTGCTAGAACTGTAATAATTACACTTATTACTTATACTATTAGCAATATAACGTGCATTGTTACCCATATAATGCAGTTATTATCGCCAGAACTGTAATAATTATACTTATTACTTATATTATTCTCAATATAAAATGCATTATTACCCATATTATGCAGTTATTATCCCAAGAACTATAATAAATATACTTATTACTTATATTATTATCAATATAACATGCATTATTACCCATATAATGGAGGTATTATCGCAAGAACTGTAATAATTATACTTATTACTTATACTATTAGCAATATAACGTGCATTATTACCCATATAATGCAGTTATTATCGCTAGAACTGTAATAATTATACTTATTACTTATATTATTATCAATATAACATGCATTATTACCCATATAATGGAGGTATTATCGCTAGAATTGTAATAATTATACTTATTACTTATACTATTATCAATATAACATGCATTATTACCCATATTCTGCAGTTATTATCGCTAGAACTATAATAAATATACTTATTACTCCCAATATTATCAATATAACATGCATTATTACCCATATAATGCAGTTATTATCGCTAGAACTGTAATAATTATACTTATTACTTATATTGTTAGCAATATAACGTGCATTATTACCCATATTCTGCAGTTATTATCGCTAGAACTATAATAAATATACTTATTACTCACAATATTATCAATATAACATGCATTATTACCCATATAATGCAGTTATTATCGCTAGAACTGTAATAATTATACTTATTACTTATATTATTATCAATATAACATGCATTATTACCCATATAATGCAGTTATTATCGCTAGAACTGTAATAATTATACTTATTACTTATATTGCTAGCAATATAACGTGCATTATTACCCATATAATGCAGTTATTATCGCCAGAACTGTAATCATTATACTTATTACTTATATTATTATCAATATAACATGCATTATTACCCATATAATGGAGGTATTATTGCTAGAACTGTAATAATTACACTTATTACTTATACTATTAGCAATATAACGTGCATTGTTACCCATATAATGCAGTTATTATCGCCAGAACTGTAATAATTATACTTAATACTTATATTGTTCTCAATATAAAATGCATTATTACCCATATTATGCAGTTATTATCCCAAGAACTATAATAAATATACTTATTACTTATATTATTATCAATATAACATGCATTATTACCCATATAATGGAGGTATTATCGCAAGAACTGTAATAATTATACTTATTACTTATACTATTAGCAATATAACGTGCATTATTACCCATATAATGCAGTTATTATCGCTAGAACTGTAATAATTATACTTATTACTTATATTATTATCAATATAACATGCATTATTACCCATATTATGCAGTTATTATTGCTAGAACTATAATAAATATACGTATTACTTTTATTGTCATCAATATAGCATGCATTATTACCCATATTATGCAGTTATTATCGATAGAACTGTAATAAATATACTTATTACTTTTACTATTGTCAATATATTATGCACTATTAGCCATATTTTACTATTATTATCGCTAGAACTATAATAATTATACTTATTACCCCCGATATTATCAATATAACATGCCTTATTACGCATATAATGCAGTTATTATCGCTAGAACTGTAATAAATATACTTACTACTTTCATTATCATCAATATAACATGCATTATAACCCATATTAAGAAGTTATTATCGATAGAACGATAATAAATATGCTTATTACTTTTATTATTATCAATATAACATGCATTATTACCCATATAATGCAGTTATTATCGCTAGAACTTTAATAATTATACTTATTACTTATATTATTAGCAATATAACGTGCATTATTACCCATATTATGCAGTTATTATCGCTGGAACTGTAATAATTGTACTCATTACTTATATTATTAGCAATATAACGTGCATTATTACCCATATTATGCAGTTATTATCGCTAGAACTGTAATAATTATACTCATTACTTATATTATTAGCAATATAACGTGCATTATTACCCATATTATTCAGTTATTATCGCTAGAACTGTAATAATTATACTTATTACTTATATCATTATCAATATAACATGCATTATTACCCATATAATGGAGGTATTATCGCTAGAACTGTAATAATTATACTTATTAAATACTATTAGCAATATAACGTGCATTATTACCCATATAATGCCGTTATTATCGCCAGAACTGTAATAATTATACTTAATACTTATATTATTCTCAATACAACATGCATTATTATCCATATTATGCAGTTATTATCGCAAGAACTATAATAAATATACGTATTACTTTCATTATCATCAATATAACATGCATTATTACCCATATAATGGAGGTATTATCGCTAGAACTGTAATAATTATACTGATTATTTATACTATTATCAATATAACATGCATTATTACCCATATTCTGCAGTTATTATCGCTAGAACTGTAATAATTATACTTATTACTTATATTATTATCAATATAACATGCATTATTACCCATATAATGGAGGTATTATTGCTAGAACTGTAATAATTATACGTATTACTTATATTATTAGCAATATAACGTGCATTATTACCCATATTATGCAGTTATTATCGCTAGAACTGTAATAATTGTACTCATTACTTATATTATTAGCAATATAACGTGCATTATTACCCATATTATTCAGTTATTATCGCTAGAACTGTAATAATTATACTTATTACTTATATCATTATCAATATAACATGCATTATTACCCATACAATGGAGGTATTATCGCTAGAACTGTAATAATTATACTTATTACTTATATTATTATCAATATAACATGCATTATTACCCATATAATGGAGGTATTATCGCTAGAATAGTAATAATTCTCCTTATTACTTATATTATTACCAATATAACGTGCATTATTACCCATATAATGCAGTTATTATCGCTAGAACTGTAATAATTATACTTATTACTTATACTATTATCAATATAACATGCATTATTACCCATATAATGCAGTTATTATCGCTAGAACTGTAATAATTGTACTCATTACTTATATTATTAGCAATATAACGTGCATTATTACCCATATTATGCAGTTATTATCGCTAGAACTATAATAAATATACTTATTACTCACAATATTATCAATATAACATGCATTATTACCCATATAATGCAGTTATTATCGCTAGAACTGTAATAATTATACTTATTACTTATATTATTATCAATATAACATGCATTATTACCCATATTATGCAGTTATTATCGCTAGAACTGTAATAATTATACTTATTACTTATATTGTTAGCAATATAACGTGCATTATTACCCATATAATGCAGTAATTATCGCTAGAACTGTAATAATTATACTTATTTCTTATATTATTATCAATATAACATGCATTATTACCCATATTATGCAGTTATTATTGCTAGAACTATAATAAATTTACGTATTACTTTTATTATCATCAATATAACATGCATTATTACCCATATTATGCAGTTATTATCGATATAACTGTAATAAATATACTTATTACTTATATTATTATCAATATAACATGCATTATTACCCATATAATGGAGGTATTATCGCTAGAACTGTAATAATTATACTTATTACTTATACTATTAGCAATATAACGTGCATTATTACCCATATAATGCAGTTATTATCGCCAGAACTGTAATAATTATACTTATTACTTATATTATTATCAATATAACATGCATTATTACCCATATTATGCAGTTATTATTGCTAGAACTATAATAAATATACGTATTACTTTTATTGTCATCAATATAACATGCATTATTACCCATATTATGCAGTTATTATCGATAGAACTGTAATAAATATACTTATTACTTTTACTATTGTCAATATATTATGCACTATTAGCCATATTTTACTATTATTATCGCCAGAACTATAATAATTATACTTATTACCCCCGATATTATCAATATAACATGCCTTATTACGCATATAATGCAGTTATTATCGCTAGAACTGTAATAAATATACTTACTACTTTCATTATCATCAATATAACATGCATTATAACCCATATTAAGAAGTTATTATCGATAGAACGATAATAAATATGCTTATTACTTTTATTATTATCAATATAACATGCATTATTACCCATATAATGCAGTTATTATCGCTAGAACTTTAATAATTATACTTATTACTTATATTATTAGCAATATAACGTGCATTATTACCCATATTATGCAGTTATTATCGCTGGAACTGTAATAATTGTACTCATTACTTATATTATTAGCAATATAACGTGCATTATTACCCATATTATGCAGTTATTATCGCTAGAACTGTAATAATTATACTTATTACTTATATCATTATCAATATAACATGCATTATTACCCATATAATGGAGGTATTATCGCTAGAACTGTAATAATTATACTTATTAAATACTATTAGCAATATAACGTGCATTATTACCCATATAATGCCGTTATTATCGCCAGAACTGTAATAATTATACTTAATACTTATATTATTCTCAATAGAACATGCATTATTATCCATATTATGCAGTTATTATCGCAAGAACTGTAATAATTATACTTATTACTTATATTATTATCAATATAACATGCATTATTACCCATATAATGGAGGTATTATTGCTAGAACTGTAATAATTATACGTATTACTTATATTATTAGCAATATAACGTGCATTATTACCCATATTATGCAGTTATTATCGCTAGAACTGTAATAATTGTACTCATTACTTATATTATTAGCAATATAACGTGCATTATTACCCATATTATTCAGTTATTATCGCTAGAACTGTAATAATTATACTTATTACTTATATCATTATCAATATAACATGCATTATTACCCATACAATGGAGGTATTATCGCTAGAACTGTAATAATTATACTTATTACTTATATTATTATCAATATAACATGCATTATTACCCATATAATGGAGGTATTATCGCTAGAATAGTAATAATTCTCCTTATTACTTATATTATTACCAATATAACGTGCATTATTACCCATATAATGCAGTTATTATCGCTAGAACTGTAATAATTATACTTATTACTTATACTATTATCAATATAACATGCATTATTACCCATATAATGCAGTTATTATCGCTAGAACTGTAATAATTGTACTCATTACTTATATTATTAGCAATATAACGTGCATTATTACCCATATTATGCAGTTATTATCGCTAGAACTATAATAAATATACTTATTACTCACAATATTATCAATATAACATGCATTATTACCCATATAATGCAGTTATTATCGCTAGAACTGTAATAATTATACTTATTACTTATATTATTATCAATATAACATGCATTATTACCCATATTATGCAGTTATTATCGCTAGAACTGTAATAATTATACTTATTACTTATATTGTTAGCAATATAACGTGCATTATTACCCATATAATGCAGTAATTATCGCTAGAACTGTAATAATTATACTTATTTCTTATATTATTATCAATATAACATGCATTATTACCCATATTATGCAGTTATTATTGCTAGAACTATAATAAATTTACGTATTACTTTTATTATCATCAATATAACATGCATTATTACCCATATTATGCAGTTATTATCGATATAACTGTAATAAATATACTTATTACTTATATTATTATCAATATAACATGCATTATTACCCATATAATGGAGGTATTATCGCTAGAACTGTAATAATTATACTTATTACTTATACTATTAGCAATATAACGTGCATTATTACCCATATAATGCAGTTATTATCGCCAGAACTGTAATAATTATACTTATTACTTATATTATTATCAATATAACATGCATTATTACCCATATTATGCAGTTATTATTGCTAGAACTATAATAAATATACGTATTACTTTTATTGTCATCAATATAACATGCATTATTACCCATATTATGCAGTTATTATCGATAGAACTGTAATAAATATACTTATTACTTTTACTATTGTCAATATATTATGCACTATTAGCCATATTTTACTATTATTATCGCCAGAACTATAATAATTATACTTATTACCCCCGATATTATCAATATAACATGCCTTATTACGCATATAATGCAGTTATTATCGCTAGAACTGTAATAAATATACTTACTACTTTCATTATCATCAATATAACATGCATTATAACCCATATTAAGAAGTTATTATCGATAGAACGATAATAAATATGCTTATTACTTTTATTATTATCAATATAACATGCATTATTACCCATATAATGCAGTTATTATCGCTAGAACTTTAATAATTATACTTATTACTTATATTATTAGCAATATAACGTGCATTATTACCCATATTATGCAGTTATTATCGCTGGAACTGTAATAATTGTACTCATTACTTATATTATTAGCAATATAACGTGCATTATTACCCATATTATGCAGTTATTATCGCTAGAACTGTAATAATTATACTTATTACTTATATCATTATCAATATAACATGCATTATTACCCATATAATGGAGGTATTATCGCTAGAACTGTAATAATTATACTTATTAAATACTATTAGCAATATAACGTGCATTATTACCCATATAATGCCGTTATTATCGCCAGAACTGTAATAATTATACTTAATACTTATATTATTCTCAATACAACATGCATTATTATCCATATTATGCAGTTATTATCGCAAGAACTATAATAAATATACGTATTACTTTCATTATCATCAATATAACATGCATTATTACCCATATAATGGAGGTATTATCGCTAGAACTGTAATAATTATACTGATTATTTATACTATTATCAATATAACATGCATTATTACCCATATTCTGCAGTTATTATCGCTAGAACTATAATAAATATACTTATTACTCCCAATATTATCACTATAACATGCATTATTACCCATATAATGGAGGTATTATCGCTAGAATAGTAATAATTCTCCGTATTACTTATATTATTACCAATATAACGTGCATTATTACCCATATAATGCAGTTATTATCGCTAGAACTGTAATAATTATACTTATTACTTATACTATTATCAATATAACATGCATTATTACCCATATAATGCAGTTATTATCGCTAGAACTGTAATAATTGTACTCATTACTTATATTATTAGCAATATAACGTGCATTATTACCCATATTATGCAGTTATTATCGCTAGAACTATAATAAATATACTTATTACTCACAATATTATCAATATAACATGCATTATTACCCATATAATGCAGTTATTATCGCTAGAACTGTAATAATTATACTTATTACTTATATTATTATCAATATAACATGCATTATTACCCATATAATGGAGGTATTATTGCTAGAACTGTAATAATTATACGTATTACTTATATTATTAGCAATATAACGTGCATTATTACCCATATTATGCAGTTATTATCGCTAGAACTGTAATAATTGTACTCATTACTTATATTATTAGCAATATAACGTGCATTATTACCCATATTATGCAGTTATTATCGCTAGAACTGTAATAATTATACTTATTACTTATATCATTATCAATATAACATGCATTATTACCCATACAATGGAGGTATTATCGCTAGAACTGTAATAATTATACTTATTACTTATATTATTATCAATATAACACGCATTATTACCCATATTATGCAGTTATTATCGCTAGAACTGTAATAATTATACTTATTACTTATATTGTTAGCAATATAACGTGCATTATTACCCATATAATGCAGTAATTATCGCTAGAACTGTAATAATTATACTTATTTCTTATATTATTATCAATATAACATGCATTATTACCCATATTATGCAGTTATTATTGCTAGAACTATAATAAATTTACGTATTACTTTTATTATCATCAATATAACATGCATTATTACCCATATTATGCAGTTATTATCGATATAACTGTAATAAATATACTTATTACTTATATTATTATCAATATAACATGCATTATTACCCATATAATGGAGGTATTATCGCTAGAACTGTAATAATTATACTTATTACTTATACTATTAGCAATATAACGTGCATTATTACCCATATAATGCAGTTATTATCGCCAGAACTGTAATAATTATACTTATTACTTATATTATTCTCAATATAACATGCATTGTTACCCATATTATGCAGTTATTATCGCTAGAAGTATAATAAATATACGTATTACTTTCATTATCATCAATATAACATGCATTATTACCCATATTATGCAGTTATTATCGATAGAACTGTAATAAATATACTTATTACTTTTACTATTATCAATATATTATGCACTATTAGCCATATTTTACTATTATTATCGCTAGAACTATAATAATTATACTTATTACCCCCGATATTATCAATATAACATGCCTTATTACGCATATAATGCAGTTATTATCGCTAGAACTGTAATAAATATACTTACTACTTTCATTATCATCAATATAACATGCATTATAACCCATATTAAGAAGTTATTATCGATAGAACGATAATAAATATACTTATTACTTTTATTATTATCAATATAACATGCATTATTACCCATATAATGCAGTTATTATCGCTAGAACTGTAATAATTATACTCATTACTTATATTATTAGCAATATAACGTGCATTATTACCCGTATTATGCAGTTATTATCGCTAGAACTGTAATAATTGTACTCATTAGTTATATTATTAGCAATATAACGTGCATTATTACCCATATTATGCAGTTATTATCGCTAGAACTGTAATAATTATACTTATTACTTATATCATTATCAATATAACATGCATTATTACCCATATAATGGAGGTATTATCGCTAGAACTGTAATAATTATACTTATTACTTATATTATTATCAATATAACATGCATTATTACCCATATTATGCAGTTATTATCGCTAGAACTGTAATAATTATACTTATTACTTATATTGTTAGCAATATAACGTGCATTATTACCCATATAATGCAGTTATTATCGCTAGAGCTGTAATAATTATACTTATTACTTATATTATTATCAATATAACATGCATTATTACCCATATAATGCAGTTATTATCGCTAGAACTGTAATAATTATACTTATTACTTATATTGCTAGCAATATAACGTGCATTATTACCCATATAATGCAGTAATTATCGCTAGAACTGTAATAATTATACTTATTACTTATATTATTATCAATATAACATGCATTATTACCCATATTATGCAGTTATTATTGCTAGAACTATAATAAATATACGTATTACTTTTATTATCATCAATATAACATGCATTATTACCCATATTATGCAGTTATTATCGATATAACTGTAATAAATATACTTATTACTTATATTATTATCAATATAACATGCATTATTACCCATATAATGGAGGTATTATCGCTAGAACTGTAATAATTATACTTATTACTTATACTATTAGCAATATAACGTGCATTATTACCCATATAATGCAGTTATTATCGCCAGAACTGTAATCATTATACTTATTACTTATATTATTCTCAATATAACATGCATTGTTACCCATATTATGCAGTTATTATCGCTAGAACTATAATAAATATACGTATTACTTTCATTATCATCAATATAACATGCATTATTACCCATATTATGCAGTTATTATCGATAGAACTGTAATAAATATACTTATTACTTTTACTATTATCAATATATTATGCACTATTAGCCATATTTTACTATTATTATCGCTAGAACTATAATAATTATACTTATTACCCCCGATATTATCAATATAACATGCCTTATTACGCATATAATGCAGTTATTATCGCTAGAACTGTAATAAATATACTTACTACTTTCATTATCATCAATATAACATGCATTATAACCCATATTAAGAAGTTATTATCGATAGAACGATAATAAATATACTTATTACTTTTATTATTATCAATATAACATGCATTATTACCCATATAATGCAGTTATTATCGCTAGAACTGTAATAATTATACTCATTACTTATATTATTAGCAATATAACGTGCATTATTACCCATATTATGCAGTTATTATCGCTAGAACTGTAATAATTATACTCATTACTTATATTATTAGCAATATAACGTGCATTATTACCCATATTATTCAGTTATTATCGCTAGAACTGTAATAATTATACTTATTACTTATATCATTATCAATATAACATGCATTATTACCCATATAATGGAGGTATTATCGCTAGAACTGTAATAATTATACTTATTAAATACTATTAGCAATATAACGTGCATTATTACCCATATAATGCCGTTATTATCGCCAGAACTGTAATAATTATACTTAATACTTATATTATTCTCAATACAACATGCATTATTATCCATATTATGCAGTTATTATCGCAAGAACTATAATAAATATACGTATTACTTTCATTATCATCAATATAACATGCATTATTACCCATATAATGGAGGTATTATCGCTAGAACTGTAATAATTATACTGATTATTTATACTATTATCAATATAACATGCATTATTACCCATATTCTGCAGTTATTATCGCTAGAACTGTAATAATTATACTTATTACTTATATTATTATCAATATAACATGCATTATTACCCATATAATGGAGGTATTATTGCTAGAACTGTAATAATTATACGTATTACTTATATTATTAGCAATATAACGTGCATTATTACCCATATTATGCAGTTATTATCGCTAGAACTGTAATAATTGTACTCATTACTTATATTATTAGCAATATAACGTGCATTATTACCCATATTATTCAGTTATTATCGCTAGAACTGTAATAATTATACTTATTACTTATATCATTATCAATATAACATGCATTATTACCCATACAATGGAGGTATTATCGCTAGAACTGTAATAATTATACTTATTACTTATATTATTATCAATATAACATGCATTATTACCCATATAATGGAGGTATTATCGCTAGAATAGTAATAATTCTCCTTATTACTTATATTATTACCAATATAACGTGCATTATTACCCATATAATGCAGTTATTATCGCTAGAACTGTAATAATTATACTTATTACTTATACTATTATCAATATAACATGCATTATTACCCATATAATGCAGTTATTATCGCTAGAACTGTAATAATTGTACTCATTACTTATATTATTAGCAATATAACGTGCATTATTACCCATATTATGCAGTTATTATCGCTAGAACTATAATAAATATACTTATTACTCACAATATTATCAATATAACATGCATTATTACCCATATAATGCAGTTATTATCGCTAGAACTGTAATAATTATACTTATTACTTATATTATTATCAATATAACATGCATTATTACCCATATTATGCAGTTATTATCGCTAGAACTGTAATAATTATACTTATTACTTATATTGTTAGCAATATAACGTGCATTATTACCCATATAATGCAGTAATTATCGCTAGAACTGTAATAATTATACTTATTTCTTATATTATTATCAATATAACATGCATTATTACCCATATTATGCAGTTATTATTGCTAGAACTATAATAAATTTACGTATTACTTTTATTATCATCAATATAACATGCATTATTACCCATATTATGCAGTTATTATCGATATAACTGTAATAAATATACTTATTACTTATATTATTATCAATATAACATGCATTATTACCCATATAATGCAGTTATTATCGCTAGAACTGTAATAATTGTACTCATTACTTATACTATTAGCAATATAACGTGCATTATTACCCATATAATGCAGTTATTATCGCCAGAACTGTAATAATTATACTTATTACTTATATTATTATCAATATAACATGCATTATTACCCATATTATGCAGTTATTATTGCTAGAACTATAATAAATATACGTATTACTTTTATTGTCATCAATATAACATGCATTATTACCCATATTATGCAGTTATTATCGATAGAACTGTAATAAATATACTTATTACTTTTACTATTGTCAATATATTATGCACTATTAGCCATATTTTACTATTATTATCGCCAGAACTATAATAATTATACTTATTACCCCCGATATTATCAATATAACATGCCTTATTACGCATATAATGCAGTTATTATCGCTAGAACTGTAATAAATATACTTACTACTTTCATTATCATCAATATAACATGCATTATAACCCATATTAAGAAGTTATTATCGATAGAACGATAATAAATATGCTTATTACTTTTATTATTATCAATATAACATGCATTATTACCCATATAATGCAGTTATTATCGCTAGAACTTTAATAATTATACTTATTACTTATATTATTAGCAATATAACGTGCATTATTACCCATATTATGCAGTTATTATCGCTGGAACTGTAATAATTGTACTCATTACTTATATTATTAGCAATATAACGTGCATTATTACCCATATTATGCAGTTATTATCGCTAGAACTGTAATAATTATACTTATTACTTATATCATTATCAATATAACATGCATTATTACCCATATAATGGAGGTATTATATTATCGCTAGAACTGTAATAATTATACTTATTAAATACTATTA
Organism: Megachile leachella; assembly: GCA_963576845.1. Lineage (NCBI taxonomy): Eukaryota > Metazoa > Arthropoda > Insecta > Hymenoptera > Megachilidae > Megachile > Megachile leachella. Next base: position 570,940 of record CAUYWW010000145.1, on the reverse strand, counting down.
GCAATATAACGTGCATTATTACCCATATAATGCCGTTATTATCGCCAGAACTGTAATAATTATACTTAATACTTATATTATTCTCAATACAACATGCATTATTATCCATATTATGCAGTTATTATCGCAAGAACTATAATAAATATACGTATTACTTTCATTATCATCAATATAACATGCATTATTACCCATATAATGGAGGTATTATCGCTAGAACTGTAATAATTATACTGATTATTTATACTATTATCAATATAACATGCATTATTACCCATATTCTGCAGTTATTATCGCTAGAACTATAATAAATATACTTATTACTCCCAATATTATCACTATAACATGCATTATTACCCATATAATGGAGGTATTATCGCTAGAATAGTAATAATTCTCCGTATTACTTATATTATTACCAATATAACGTGCATTATTACCCATATAATGCAGTTATTATCGCTAGAACTGTAATAATTATACTTATTACTTATACTATTATCAATATAACATGCATTATTACCCATATAATGCAGTTATTATCGCTAGAACTGTAATAATTGTACTCATTACTTATATTATTAGCAATATAACGTGCATTATTACCCATATTATGCAGTTATTATCGCTAGAACTATAATAAATATACTTATTACTCACAATATTATCAATATAACATGCATTATTACCCATATAATGCAGTTATTATCGCTAGAACTGTAATAATTATACTTATTACTTATATTATTATCAATATAACATGCATTATTACCCATATAATGGAGGTATTATTGCTAGAACTGTAATAATTATACGTATTACTTATATTATTAGCAATATAACGTGCATTATTACCCATATTATGCAGTTATTATCGCTAGAACTGTAATAATTGTACTCATTACTTATATTATTAGCAATATAACGTGCATTATTACCCATATTATGCAGTTATTATCGCTAGAACTGTAATAATTATACTTATTACTTATATCATTATCAATATAACATGCATTATTACCCATACAATGGAGGTATTATCGCTAGAACTGTAATAATTATACTTATTACTTATATTATTATCAATATAACACGCATTATTACCCATATTATGCAGTTATTATCGCTAGAACTGTAATAATTATACTTATTACTTATATTGTTAGCAATATAACGTGCATTATTACCCATATAATGCAGTAATTATCGCTAGAACTGTAATAATTATACTTATTTCTTATATTATTATCAATATAACATGCATTATTACCCATATTATGCAGTTATTATTGCTAGAACTATAATAAATTTACGTATTACTTTTATTATCATCAATATAACATGCATTATTACCCATATTATGCAGTTATTATCGATATAACTGTAATAAATATACTTATTACTTATATTATTATCAATATAACATGCATTATTACCCATATAATGGAGGTATTATCGCTAGAACTGTAATAATTATACTTATTACTTATACTATTAGCAATATAACGTGCATTATTACCCATATAATGCAGTTATTATCGCCAGAACTGTAATAATTATACTTATTACTTATATTATTCTCAATATAACATGCATTGTTACCCATATTATGCAGTTATTATCGCTAGAAGTATAATAAATATACGTATTACTTTCATTATCATCAATATAACATGCATTATTACCCATATTATGCAGTTATTATCGATAGAACTGTAATAAATATACTTATTACTTTTACTATTATCAATATATTATGCACTATTAGCCATATTTTACTATTATTATCGCTAGAACTATAATAATTATACTTATTACCCCCGATATTATCAATATAACATGCCTTATTACGCATATAATGCAGTTATTATCGCTAGAACTGTAATAAATATACTTACTACTTTCATTATCATCAATATAACATGCATTATAACCCATATTAAGAAGTTATTATCGATAGAACGATAATAAATATACTTATTACTTTTATTATTATCAATATAACATGCATTATTACCCATATAATGCAGTTATTATCGCTAGAACTGTAATAATTATACTCATTACTTATATTATTAGCAATATAACGTGCATTATTACCCGTATTATGCAGTTATTATCGCTAGAACTGTAATAATTGTACTCATTAGTTATATTATTAGCAATATAACGTGCATTATTACCCATATTATGCAGTTATTATCGCTAGAACTGTAATAATTATACTTATTACTTATATCATTATCAATATAACATGCATTATTACCCATATAATGGAGGTATTATCGCTAGAACTGTAATAGTTATACTTATTACTTATATTATTATCAATATAACATGCATTATTACCCATATTATGCAGTTATTATCGCTAGAACTGTAATAATTATACTTATTACTTATATTGTTAGCAATATAACGTGCATTATTACCCATATAATGCAGTTATTATCGCTAGAGCTGTAATAATTATACTTATTACTTATATTATTATCAATATAACATGCATTATTACCCATATAATGCAGTTATTATCGCTAGAACTGTAATAATTATACTTATTACTTATATTGCTAGCAATATAACGTGCATTATTACCCATATAATGCAGTAATTATCGCTAGAATTGTAATAATTATACTTATTACTTATATTATTATCAATATAACATGCATTATTACCCATATTATGCAGTTATTATTGCTAGAACTATAATAAATATACGTATTACTTTTATTATCATCAATATAACATGCATTATTACCCATATTATGCAGTTATTATCGATATAACTGTAATAAATATACTTATTACTTATATTATTATCAATATAACATGCATTATTACCCATATAATGGAGGTATTATCGCTAGAACTGTAATAATTATACTTATTACTTATACTATTAGCAATATAACGTGCATTATTACCCATATAATGCAGTTATTATCGCCAGAACTGTAATCATTATACTTATTACTTATATTATTCTCAATATAACATGCATTGTTACCCATATTATGCAGTTATTATCGCTAGAACTATAATAAATATACGTATTACTTTCATTATCATCAATATAACATGCATTATTACCCATATTATGCAGTTATTATCGATAGAACTGTAATAAATATACTTATTACTTTTACTATTATCAATATATTATGCACTATTAGCCATATTTTACTATTATTATCGCTAGAACTATAATAATTATACTTATTACCCCCGATATTATCAATATAACATGCCTTATTACGCATATAATGTAGTTATTATCGCTAGAACTGTAATAAATATACTTACTACTTTCATTATCATCAATATAACATGCATTATAACCCATATTAAGAAGTTATTATCGATAGAACGATAATAAATATACTTATTACTTTTATTATTATCAATATAACATGCATTATTACCCATATAATGCAGTTATTATCGCTAGAACTGTAATAATTATACTCATTACTTATATTATTAGCAATATAACGTGCATTATTACCCGTATTATGCAGTTATTATCGCTAGAACTGTAATAATTATACTTATTACTTATATTATTATCAATATAACATGCATTATTACCCATATAATGGAGGTATTATCGCTAGAATTGTAATAATTATACTTATTACTTATACTATTATCAATATAACATGCATTATTACCCATATTCTGCAGTTATTATCGCTAGAACTATAATAAATATACTTAATACTCCCAATATTATCAATATAACATGCATTATTACCCATATAATGCAGTTATTATCGCTAGAACTGTAATAATTATACTTATTACTTATATTGTTAGCAATATAACGTGCATTATTACCCTTATAATGCAGTTATTATCGGTAGAACTGTAATAATTATACTTATTACTTATATTATTATCAATATAACATGCATTATTATCCATATTATGCAGTTATTATCGCTTGAACTGTAATAATTATACTTATTACTTATATTGTTAGCAATATAACGTGCATTATTACCCATATAATGCAGTTATTATCGCTAGAACTGTAATAATTATACTTATTACTTATATCATTATCAATATAACATGCATTATTACCCATATAATGGAGGTATTATCGCTAGAACTGTAATAATTATACTTAATACTCCCAATATTATCAATATAACATGCATTATTACCCATATAATGCAGTTATTATCGCTAGAACTGTAATAATTATACTTATTACTTATATTGTTAGCAATATAACGTGCATTATTACCCTTATAATGCAGTTATTATCGGTAGAACTGTAATAATTATACTTATTACTTATATTATTATCAATATAACATGCATTATTACCCATATTATGCAGTTATTATCGCTTGAACTGTAATAATTATACTTATTACTTATATTGTTAGCAATATAACGTGCATTATTACCCATATAATGCAGTTATTATCGCTGGAACTGTAATAATTGTACTCATTACTTATATTATTAGCAATATAACGTGCATTATTACCCATATTATGCAGTTATTATCGCTAGAACTGTAATAATTATACTTATTACTTATATCATTATCAATATAACATGCATTATTACCCATATAATGGAGGTATTATCGCTAGAACTGTAATAATTATACTTGTTAAATACTATTAGCAATATAACGTGCATTATTACCCATATAATGCCGTTATTATCGCCAGAACTGTAATAATTATACTTAATACTTATATTATTCTCAATACAACATGCATTATTACCCATATTATGCAGTTATTATCGCAAGAACTATAATAAATATACGTATTACTTTCATTATCATCAATATAACATGCATTATTACTCATATAATGGAGGTATTATCGCTAGAACTGTAATAATTATACTGATTATTTATACTATTATCAATATAACATGCATTATTACCCATATTCTGCAGTTATTATCGCTAGAACTATAATAAATATAATTATTACTCCCAATATTATCAATATAACATGCATTATTACCCATATAATGGAGGTATTATCGCTAGATCTGTAATAATTATCCTTATTACTTATATTATTACCAATATAACGTGCATTATTACCCATATAATGCAGTTATTATCGCTAGAACTGTAATAATTATACTTATTACTTATACTATTATCAATATAACATGCATTATTACCCATATAATGCAGTTATTATCGCTAGAACTGTAATAATTGTACTCATTACTTATATTATTAGCAATATAACGTGCATTATTACCCATATTATGCAGTTATTATCGCTAGAACTGTAATAATTATACTTATTACTTATACTACTAGCAATATAACGTGCATTATTACCCATATAATGCAGTTATTATCGCTAGAACTGTAACAATTATACTTATTACTTATATTATTATCAATATAACATGCATTATTACCCATATAATGGAGGTATTATTGCTAGAACTGTAATAATTACACTTATTACTTATACTATTAGCAATATAACGTGCATTGTTACCCATATAATGCAGTTATTATCGCCAGAACTGTAATAATTATACTTATTACTTATATTATTCTCAATATAAAATGCATTATTACCCATATTATGCAGTTATTATCCCAAGAACTATAATAAATATACTTATTACTTATATTATTATCAATATAACATGCATTATTACCCATATAATGGAGGTATTATCGCAAGAACTGTAATAATTATACTTATTACTTATACTATTAGCAATATAACGTGCATTATTACCCATATAATGCAGTTATTATCGCTAGAACTGTAATAATTATACTTATTACTTATATTATTATCAATATAACATGCATTATTACCCATATAATGGAGGTATTATCGCTAGAATTGTAATAATTATACTTATTACTTATACTATTATCAATATAACATGCATTATTACCCATATTCTGCAGTTATTATATTATCGCTAGAACTATAATAAATATACTTATTACTCCCAATATTATCAATATAACATGCATTATTACCCATATAATGCAGTTATTATCGCTAGAACTGTAATAATTATACTTATTACTTATATTGTTAGCAATATAACGTGCATTATTACCCATATTCTGCAGTTATTATCGCTAGAACTATAATAAATATACTTATTACTCACAATATTATCAATATAACATGCATTATTACCCATATAATGCAGTTATTATCGCTAGAACTGTAATAATTATACTTATTACTTATATTATTATCAATATAACATGCATTATTACCCATATAATGCAGTTATTATCGCTAGAACTGTAATAATTATACTTATTACTTATATTGCTAGCAATATAACGTGCATTATTACCCATATAATGCAGTTATTATCGCCAGAACTGTAATCATTATACTTATTACTTATATTATTATCAATATAACATGCATTATTACCCATATAATGGAGGTATTATTGCTAGAACTGTAATAATTACACTTATTACTTATACTATTAGCAATATAACGTGCATTGTTACCCATATAATGCAGTTATTATCGCCAGAACTGTAATAATTATACTTAATACTTATATTGTTCTCAATATAAAATGCATTATTACCCATATTATGCAGTTATTATCCCAAGAACTATAATAAATATACTTATTACTTATATTATTATCAATATAACATGCATTATTACCCATATAATGGAGGTATTATCGCAAGAACTGTAATAATTATACTTATTACTTATACTATTAGCAATATAACGTGCATTATTACCCATATAATGCAGTTATTATCGCTAGAACTGTAATAATTATACTTATTACTTATATTATTATCAATATAACATGCATTATTACCCATATTATGCAGTTATTATTGCTAGAACTATAATAAATATACGTATTACTTTTATTGTCATCAATATAACATGCATTATTACCCATATTATGCAGTTATTATCGATAGAACTGTAATAAATATACTTATTACTTTTACTATTGTCAATATATTATGCACTATTAGCCATATTTTACTATTATTATCGCTAGAACTATAATAATTATACTTATTACCCCCGATATTATCAATATAACATGCCTTATTACGCATATAATGCAGTTATTATCGCTAGAACTGTAATAAATATACTTACTACTTTCATTATCATCAATATAACATGCATTATAACCCATATTAAGAAGTTATTATCGATAGAACGATAATAAATATGCTTATTACTTTTATTATTATCAATATAACATGCATTATTACCCATATAATGCAGTTATTATCGCTAGAACTTTAATAATTATACTTATTACTTATATTATTAGCAATATAACGTGCATTATTACCCATATTATGCAGTTATTATCGCTGGAACTGTAATAATTGTACTCATTACTTATATTATTAGCAATATAACGTGCATTATTACCCATATTATGCAGTTATTATCGCTAGAACTGTAATAATTATACTTATTACTTATATCATTATCAATATAACATGCATTATTACCCATATAATGGAGGTATTATCGCTAGAACTGTAATAATTATACTTATTAAATACTATTAGCAATATAACGTGCATTATTACCCATATAATGCCGTTATTATCGCCAGAACTGTAATAATTATACTTAATACTTATATTATTCTCAATACAACATGCATTATTATCCATATTATGCAGTTATTATCGCAAGAACTATAATAAATATACGTATTACTTTCATTATCATCAATATAACATGCATTATTACCCATATAATGGAGGTATTATCGCTAGAACTGTAATAATTATACTGATTATTTATACTATTATCAATATAACATGCATTATTACCCATATTCTGCAGTTATTATCGCTAGAACTATAATAAATATACTTATTACTCCCAATATTATCACTATAACATGCATTATTACCCATATAATGGAGGTATTATCGCTAGAATAGTAATAATTCTCCTTATTACTTATATTATTACCAATATAACGTGCATTATTACCCATATAATGCAGTTATTATCGCTAGAACTGTAATAATTATACTTATTACTTATACTATTATCAATATAACATGCATTATTACCCATATAATGCAGTTATTATCGCTAGAACTGTAATAATTGTACTCATTACTTATATTATTAGCAATATAACGTGCATTATTACCCATATTATGCAGTTATTATCGCTAGAACTATAATAAATATACTTATTACTCACAATATTATCAATATAACATGCATTATTACCCATATAATGCAGTTATTATCGCTAGAACTGTAATAATTATACTTATTACTTATATTATTATCAATATAACATGCATTATTACCCATATAATGGAGGTATTATTGCTAGAACTGTAATAATTATACGTATTACTTATATTATTAGCAATATAACGTGCATTATTACCCATATTATGCAGTTATTATCGCTAGAACTGTAATAATTGTACTCATTACTTATATTATTAGCAATATAACGTGCATTATTACCCATATTATGCAGTTATTATCGCTAGAACTGTAATAATTATACTTATTGCTTATATCATTATCAATATAACATGCATTATTACCCATACAATGGAGGTATTATCGCTAGAACTGTAATAATTATACTTATTACTTATATTATTATCAATATAACACGCATTATTACCCATATTATGCAGTTATTATCGCTAGAACTGTAATAATTATACTTATTACTTATATTGTTAGCAATATAACGTGCATTATTACCCATATAATGCAGTAATTATCGCTAGAACTGTAATAATTATACTTATTTCTTATATTATTATCAATATAACATGCATTATTACCCATATTATGCAGTTATTATTGCTAGAACTATAATAAATTTACGTATTACTTTTATTATCATCAATATAACATGCATTATTACCCATATTATGCAGTTATTATCGATATAACTGTAATAAATATACTTATTACTTATATTATTATCAATATAACATGCATTATTACCCATATAATGGAGGTATTATCGCTAGAACTGTAATAATTATACTTAATACTTATACAGGGTGTCTCACAACTCGTGTAGGACCCGGAAATGTGGGGTAGCTGACGCAATTCTAAGCAAGATTTCCCTTTGCAAAAATTGGATTTGAAGCGTCGTTTTCGAGTTATTAATGAAAAACACGGACCAATCAGAGCGCCGGGATTAGGCGCGCCGAGAAGCGAGAGCGAAAGCTTCGAGCCGATCGCCGGAGCGCGAGCGCGATCAACTGAGTTTTCCTCGGAACTCTCTTAACGTCTACTAAAAAGTCTTTACATCGAAACTCAGTTAAATAACGAACAGAATAATTAAAATTAATGTTCATTTATTCATTCCTCATGAAGGAGGATCGAAATTAGTTATGTGTAATTGACATAAAGTACGCAAATGGAATTTATTAAATACCGAAATTTTTTTGTTTTATTTTTGACAGCAATATTGGCCAACGAATTTACATTTTTTAATAAGAAATACTTATTCTGTTTGTGAAAGAAAGAGTTTCAATGTGAGATCTAACAAATGTATTAACGTCTCTACTATTTTATAGGAAAATTATTAAAATAAGACTCACCCATTCTTTGAAAATAATCCTGTTTGTTAATAATCCGACAGTGAAAGTGATGGGGTAATTGCCACTGGGTCAACCTGCCGATGTTGACCTGTCGCAGACATTGGCACCGTATAACACAGCTGGTGGCACTCACAGGTCACTGCACTGTCTGCACTTCAAAACACTTTTGTTTTCACTTTCACTTTCTGAAAAATCTCAGGTAAAAAGAATTGTCCATTCCGATGCCTCCGAGGGTGTCCGAAAGGGGCCGATTATTTTAACGTTATCCTGGACTGCTCCTATGATTAATAATAATCCTCCAAGATCCGTTTTGAAAATTGCAGGCGCTATGAAAAGTCCTCAGAATTTAAATTATGCGCTCGTATAAACTTATACGAGTGCATCTGGTTCTCTTGAAGAATTCGATGTATCGCGGAGCGATACGTACTGAAATAAAATACAGAAATGTATTAATAAATGAAGAAGGATACTTTAATATTATCGTTTGAATATTATTAACATTACTTACCCTAAACGGCGGGCGACGTCTCGTATGCTTAACGTTCCATCTTCATGAAACTGTTCGAGTACCTCGCGTTACATTTGCATTCCATGTAAGTATACAAAATATTATAAAATTATGTGTTAGACATTTGCAGAGACATTTCGATGGTTACTGTCCGACGGCTCTCACGAAACTACTCACGGGTCAAACATAGCTTTGTTTCCAAAAAACACTCTGCCTTTCCCCGTCCCATGGCTAGATATTTTAACAAAAGTATGCATATTGTTTGAACGACTTCCATGAGTCTAATTGCCATTTTTGAATGTCGCCACGGGTTTTTCCCAAACAATCATTCCCACGACAGCTGATACCTGCGACACTCGAATTCATCTGGATTGCCCATTGTCCCCTTTAGTCTTGACCGTGCAATAAATTGTGCGAAGGCAAACTAACGAAAAGCTAATTACCTTAGATGATCCTTTTTAACAGACATTTAACATTCCGGTATAGCACGTACCAAGCCGTTTTACAAAACAAAGTTCGGAGCCGTAAAACAGTCCATTTCTCGTACGGTCTGCCTTGTATTTTCGTGCTATCTGGCCAGGTATTGACGAACGGTATGTGATCAGTGGACAGAAAACCGTGTGCTATACCAAGATGTTAAACGTTTGTTAAAAAGGATCACCTAGGGTAATTAGTTTTTCGTTAGTTTTCCTTCGCACAATTTATTGCACGGTCAAGACCAAATGGTACAATGGACAATCTAGGTGAATTCGAGTCTCGCAGGTATCGGCAGTTGTAGGATTGATTGTTTAGAAAAAAACCCTGGCGACATTCAAAAAGGGCAATTAGACTCGGGGAACTCGTTCAAACAATATTCATACTTTTGTTAAAATATTTAGCCACGGGGTAGGGAAAGGCTGAGTGTTTTTTGGAAACAAAGCTATGTTTGACCCGTGAGCAGTTTCGTGAGAGCCGTCGAACAGTAACCATCGAAATGTCTCTGCAAATGTCTAACACATAATTTTATAATATTTTGTATACTTACATGGAATGCAAATGTAACGCGAGGTACTCGAACAGTTTCATGAAGATGGAACGTTAAGCATACGAGACGTCGCCCGCCGTTTAGGGTAAGTAATGTTAATAATATTCAAACGATAATATTAAAGTATCCTTCTTCATTTATTAATACATTTCTGTATTTTATTTCAGTACGTATCGCTCCGCGATACATCGAATTCTTCAAGAGAACCAGATGCACTCGTATAAGTTTATACGAGCGCATAATTTAAATTCTGAGGACTTTTCATAGCGCCTGCAATTTTCAAAACGGATCTTGGAGGATTATTATTAATCATAGGAGCAGTCCAGGATAACGTTAAAATAATCGGCCCCTTTCGGACACCCTCGGAGGCATCGGAATGGACAATTCTTTTTACCTGAGATTTTTCAGAAAGTGAAAGTGAAAACAAAAGTGTTTTGAAGTGCAGACAGTGCAGTGACCTGTGAGTGCCACCAGCTGTGTTATACGGTGCCAATGTCTGCGACAGGTCAACATCGGCAGGTTGACCCAGTGGCAATTACCCCATCACTTTCACTGTCGGATTATTAACAAACAGGATTATTTTCAAAGAATGGGTGAGTCTTATTTTAATAATTTTCCTATAAAATAGTAGAGACGTTAATACATTTGTTAGATCTCACATTGAAACTCTTTCTTTCACAAACAGAATAAGTATTTCTTATTAAAAAATGTAAATTCGTTGGCCAATATTGCTGTCAAAAATAAAACAAAAAAATTTCGGTATTTAATAAATTCCATTTGCGTACTTTGTGTCAATTACACATAACTAATTTCGATCCTCCTTCATGAGGAATGAATAAATGAACATTAATTTTAATTATTCTGTTCGTTATTTAACTGAGTTTCGATGTAAAGACTTCTTAGTAGACGTTAAGAGAGTTCCGAGGAAAACTCAGTTGATCACGCTCGAGCCCCGGCGACCGGCTCGAAGCTTTCGCTCTCGCTTCTCGGCGCGCCAAATCCCGGCGCTCTGATTGGTCCGTGTTTTTCGTTAATAACTCAAAAACGACGCTTCAAATCCAATTTTTGCAAAGGGAAATCTTGCTTAGAATTGCGTCAGCTACCCCACATTTCCGGGTCCTACACGAGTTGTGAGACACCCTGTATTATTCTCAATACAACATGCATTATTACCCATATTATGCAGTTATTATCGCAAGAACTATAATAAATATACGTATTACTTTCATTATCATCAATATAACATGCATTATTACCCATATAATGGAGGTATTATCGCTAGAACTGTAATAATTATACTGATTATTTATACTATTATCAATATAACATGCATTATTACCCATATTCTGCAGTTATTATCGCTAGAACTATAATAAATATAATTATTACTCCCAATATTATCAATATAACATGCATTATTACCCATATAATGGAGGTATTATCGCTAGATCTGTAATAATTATCCTTATTACTTATATTATTACCAATATAACGTGCATTATTACCCATATAATGCAGTTATTATCGCTAGAACTGTAATAATTATACTTATTACTTATACTATTATCAATATAACATGCATTATTACCCATATAATGCAGTTATTATCGCTAGAACTGTAATAATTGTACTCATTACTTATATTATTAGCAATATAACGTGCATTATTACCCATATTATGCAGTTATTATCGCTAGAACTGTAATAATTATACTTATTACTTATACTACTAGCAATATAACGTGCATTATTACCCATATAATGCAGTTATTATCGCTAGAACTGTAACAATTATACTTATTACTTATATTATTATCAATATAACATGCATTATTACCCATATAATGGAGGTATTATTGCTAGAACTGTAATAATTACACTTATTACTTATACTATTAGCAATATAACGTGCATTGTTACCCATATAATGCAGTTATTATCGCCAGAACTGTAATAATTATACTTATTACTTATATTATTCTCAATATAAAATGCATTATTACCCATATTATGCAGTTATTATCCCAAGAACTATAATAAATATACTTATTACTTATATTATTATCAATATAACATGCATTATTACCCATATAATGGAGGTATTATCGCAAGAACTGTAATAATTATACTTATTACTTATACTATTAGCAATATAACGTGCATTATTACCCATATAATGCAGTTATTATCGCTAGAACTGTAATAATTATACTTATTACTTATATTATTATCAATATAACATGCATTATTACCCATATTATGCAGTTATTATTGCTAGAACTATAATAAATATACGTATTACTTTTATTGTCATCAATATAACATGCATTATTACCCATATTATGCAGTTATTATCGATAGAACTGTAATAAATATACTTATTACTTTTACTATTGTCAATATATTATGCACTATTAGCCATATTTTACTATTATTATCGCTAGAACTATAATAATTATACTTATTACCCCCGATATTATCAATATAACATGCCTTATTACGCATATAATGCAGTTATTATCGCTAGAACTGTAATAAATATACTTACTACTTTCATTATCATCAATATAACATGCATTATAACCCATATTAAGAAGTTATTATCGATAGAACGATAATAAATATGCTTATTACTTTTATTATTATCAATATAACATGCATTATTACCCATATAATGCAGTTATTATCGCTAGAACTTTAATAATTATACTTATTACTTATATTATTAGCAATATAACGTGCATTATTACCCATATTATGCAGTTATTATCGCTGGAACTGTAATAATTGTACTCATTACTTATATTATTAGCAATATAACGTGCATTATTACCCATATTATGCAGTTATTATCGCTAGAACTGTAATAATTATACTTATTACTTATATCATTATCAATATAACATGCATTATTACCCATATAATGGAGGTATTATCGCTAGAACTGTAATAATTATACTTATTAAATACTATTAGCAATATAACGTGCATTATTACCCATATAATGCCGTTATTATCGCCAGAACTGTAATAATTATACTTAATACTTATATTATTCTCAATACAACATGCATTATTATCCATATTATGCAGTTATTATCGCAAGAACTATAATAAATATACGTGTTACTTTCATTATCATCAATATAACATGCATTATTACCCATATAATGGAGGTATTATCGCTAGAACTGTAATAATTATACTGATTATTTATACTATTATCAATATAACATGCATTATTACCCATATTCTGCAGTTATTATCGCTAGAACTATAATAAATATACTTATTACTCCCAATATTATCACTATAACATGCATTATTACCCATATAATGGAGGTATTATCGCTAGAATAGTAATAATTCTCCTTATTACTTATATTATTACCAATATAACGTGCATTATTACCCATATAATGCAGTTATTATCGCTAGAACTGTAATAATTATACTTATTACTTATACTATTATCAATATAACATGCATTATTACCCATATAATGCAGTTATTATCGCTAGAACTGTAATAATTGTACTCATTACTTATATTATTAGCAATATAACGTGCATTATTACCCATATTATGCAGTTATTATCGCTAGAACTATAATAAATATACTTATTACTCACAATATTATCAATATAACATGCATTATTACCCATATAATGCAGTTATTATCGCTAGAACTGTAATAATTATACTTATTACTTATATTATTATCAATATAACATGCATTATTACCCATATAATGGAGGTATTATTGCTAGAACTGTAATAATTATACGTATTACTTATATTATTAGCAATATAACGTGCATTATTACCCATATTATGCAGTTATTATCGCTAGAACTGTAATAATTGTACTCATTACTTATATTATTAGCAATATAACGTGCATTATTACCCATATTATGCAGTTATTATCGCTAGAACTGTAATAATTATACTTATTACTTATATCATTATCAATATAACATGCATTATTACCCATATAATGGAGGTATTATCGCTAGAACTGTAATAATTATACTTATTACTTATATTATTATCAATATAACATGCATTATTACCCATATTATGCAGTTATTATCGCTACAACTGTAATAATTATACTTATTACTTATATTGTTAGCAATATAACGTGCATTATTACCCATATAATGCAGTTATTATCGCTAGAGCTGTAATAATTATACTTATTACTTATATTATTATCAATATAACATGCATTATTACCCATATAATGCAGTTATTATCGCTAGAACTGTAATAATTATACTTATTACTTATATTGCTAGCAATATAACGTGCATTATTACCCATATAATGCAGTAATTATCGCTAGAACTGTAATAATTATACTTATTACTTATATTATTATCAATATAACATGCATTATTACCCATATTATGCAGTTATTATTGCTAGAACTATAATAAATATACGTATTACTTTTATTATCATCAATATAACATGCATTATTACCCATATTATGCAGTTATTATCGATATAACTGTAATAAATATACTTATTACTTATATTATTATCAATATAACATGCATTATTACCCATATAATGGAGGTATTATCGCTAGAACTGTAATAATTATACTTATTACTTATACTATTAGCAATATAACGTGCATTATTACCCATATAATGCAGTTATTATCGCCAGAACTGTAATCATTATACTTATTACTTATATTATTCTCAATATAACATGCATTGTTACCCATATTATGCAGTTATTATCGCTAGAACTATAATAAATATACGTATTACTTTCATTATCATCAATATAACATGCATTATTACCCATATTATGCAGTTATTATCGATAGAACTGTAATAAATATACTTATTACTTTTACTATTATCAATATATTATGCACTATTAGCCATATTTTACTATTATTATCGCTAGAACTATAATAATTATACTTATTACCCCCGATATTATCAATATAACATGCCTTATTACGCATATAATGCAGTTATTATCGCTAGAACTGTAATAAATATACTTACTACTTTCATTATCATCAATATAACATGCATTATAACCCATATTAAGAAGTTATTATCGATAGAACGATAATAAATATACTTATTACTTTTATTATTATCAATATAACATGCATTATTACCCATATAATGCAGTTATTATCGCTGGAACTGTAATAATTATACTCATTACTTATATTATTAGCAATATAACGTGCATTATTACCCGTATTATGCAGTTATTATCGCTAGAACTGTAATAATTATACTTATTACTTATATTATTATCAATATAACATGCATTATTACCCATATAATGGAGGTATTATCGCTAGAATTGTAATAATTATACTTATTACTTATACTATTATCAATATAACATGCATTATTACCCATATTCTGCAGTTATTATCGCTAGAACTATAATAAATATACTTAATACTCCCAATATTATCAATATAACATGCATTATTACCCATATAATGCAGTTATTATCGCTAGAACTGTAATAATTATACTTATTACTTATATTGTTAGCAATATAACGTGCATTATTACCCTTATAATGCAGTTATTATCGGTAGAACTGTAATAATTATACTTATTACTTATATTATTATCAATATAACATGCATTATTACCCATATTATGCAGTTATTATCGCTTGAACTGTAATAATTATACTTATTACTTATATTGTTAGCAATATAACGTGCATTATTACCCATATAATGCAGTTATTATCGCTAGAACTGTAATAATTATACTTATTACTTATATCATTATCAATATAACATGCATTATTACCCATATAATGGAGGTATTATCGCTAGAACTGTAATAATTATACTTATTACTCCCAATATTATCAATATAACATGCATTATTACCCATATAATGCAGTTATTATCGCTAGAACTGTAATAATTATACTTATTACTTATATTTTTAGCAATATAACGTGCATTATTACCCATATTATGCAGTTATTATCGCTGGAACTGTAATAATTGTACTCATTACTTATATTATTAGCAATATAACGTGCATTATTACCCATATTATGCAGTTATTATCGCTAGAACTGTAATAATTATACTTATTACTTATATCATTATCAATATAACATGCATTATTACCCATATAATGGAGGTATTATCGCTAGAACTGTAATAATTATACTTGTTAAATACTATTAGCAATATAACGTGCATTATTACCCATATAATGCCGTTATTATCGCCAGAACTGTAATAATTATACTTAATACTTATATTATTCTCAATACAACATGCATTATTACCCATATTATGCAGTTATTATCGCAAGAACTATAATAAATATACGTATTACTTTCATTATCATCAATATAACATGCATTATTACCCATATAATGGAGGTATTATCGCTAGAACTGTAATAATTATACTGATTATTTATACTATTATCAATATAACATGCATTATTACCCATATTCTGCAGTTATTATCGCTAGAACTATAATAAATATAATTATTACTCCCAATATTATCAATATAACATGCATTATTACCCATATAATGGAGGTATTATCGCTAGATCTGTAATAATTATCCTTATTACTTATATTATTACCAATATAACGTGCATTATTACCCATATAATGCAGTTATTATCGCTAGAACTGTAATAATTATACTTATTACTTATACTATTATCAATATAACATGCATTATTACCCATATAATGCAGTTATTATCGCTAGAACTGTAATAATTGTACTCATTACTTATATTATTAGCAATATAACGTGCATTATTACCCATATTATGCAGTTATTATCGCTAGAACTGTAATAATTATACTTATTACTTATACTACTAGCAATACAACGTGCATTATTACCCATATAATGCAGTTATTATCGCTAGAACTGTAACAATTATACTTATTACTTATATTATTATCAATATAACATGCATTATTACCCATATAATGGAGGTATTATTGCTAGAACTGTAATAATTACACTTATTACTTATACTATTAGCAATATAACGTGCATTGTTACCCATATAATGCAGTTATTATCGCCAGAACTGTAATAATTATACTTATTACTTATATTATTCTCAATATAAAATGCATTATTACCCATATTATGCAGTCATTATCCCAAGAACTATAATAAATATACTTATTACTTATATTATTATCAATATAACATGCATTATTACCCATATAATGGAGGTATTATCGCAAGAACTGTAATAATTATACTTATTACTTATACTATTAGCAATATAACGTGCATTATTACCCATATAATGCAGTTATTATCGCTAGAACTGTAATAATTATACTTATTACTTATATTATTATCAATATAACATGCATTATTACCCATATAATGGAGGTATTATCGCTAGAATTGTAATAATTATACTTATTACTTATACTATTATCAATATAACATGCATTATTACCCATATTCTGCAGTTATTATCGCTAGAACTATAATAAATATACTTATTACTCCCAATATTATCAATATAACATGCATTATTACCCATATAATGCAGTTATTATCGCTAGAACTGTAATAATTATACTTATTACTTATATTGTTAGCAATATAACGTGCATTATTACCCATATTCTGCAGTTATTATCGCTAGAACTATAATAAATATACTTATTACTCACAATATTATCAATATAACATGCATTATTACCCATATAATGCAGTTATTATCGCTAGAACTGTAATAATTATACTTATTACTTATATTATTATCAATATAACATGCATTATTACCCATATAATGCAGTTATTATCGCTAGAACTGTAATAATTATACTTATTACTTATATTGCTAGCAATATAACGTGCATTATTACCCATATAATGCAGTTATTATCGCCAGAACTGTAATCATTATACTTATTACTTATATTATTATCAATATAACATGCATTATTACCCATATAATGGAGGTATTATTGCTAGAACTGTAATAATTACACTTATTACTTATACTATTAGCAATATAACGTGCATTGTTACCCATATAATGCAGTTATTATCGCCAGAACTGTAATAATTATACTTAATACTTATATTGTTCTCAATATAAAATGCATTATTACCCATATTATGCAGTTATTATCCCAAGAACTATAATAAATATACTTATTACTTATATTATTATCAATATAACATGCATTATTACCCATATAATGGAGGTATTATCGCAAGAACTGTAATAATTATACTTATTACTTATACTATTAGCAATATAACGTGCATTATTACCCATATAATGCAGTTATTATCGCTAGAACTGTAATAATTATACTTATTACTTATATTATTATCAATATAACATGCATTATTACCCATATTATGCAGTTATTATTGCTAGAACTATAATAAATATACGTATTACTTTTATTGTCATCAATATAACATGCATTATTACCCATATTATGCAGTTATTATCGATAGAACTGTAATAAATATACTTATTACTTTTACTATTGTCAATATATTATGCACTATTAGCCATATTTTACTATTATTATCGCTAGAACTATAATAATTATACTTATTACCCCCGATATTATCAATATAACATGCCTTATTACGCATATAATGCAGTTATTATCGCTAGAACTGTAATAAATATACTTACTACTTTCATTATCATCAATATAACATGCATTATAACCCATATTAAGAAGTTATTATCGATAGAACGATAATAAATATGCTTATTACTTTTATTATTATCAATATAACATGCATTATTACCCATATAATGCAGTTATTATCGCTAGAACTTTAATAATTATACTTATTACTTATATTATTAGCAATATAACGTGCATTATTACCCATATTATGCAGTTATTATCGCTGGAACTGTAATAATTGTACTCATTACTTATATTATTAGCAATATAACGTGCATTATTACCCATATTATGCAGTTATTATCGCTAGAACTGTAATAATTATACTTATTACTTATATCATTATCAATATAACATGCATTATTACCCATATAATGGAGGTATTATCGCTAGAACTGTAATAATTATACTTATTAAATACTATTAGCAATATAACGTGCATTATTACCCATATAATGCCGTTATTATCGCCAGAACTGTAATAATTATACTTAATACTTATATTATTCTCAATACAACATGCATTATTATCCATATTATGCAGTTATTATCGCAAGAACTATAATAAATATACGTATTACTTTCATTATCATCAATATAACATGCATTATTACCCATATAATGGAGGTATTATCGCTAGAACTGTAATAATTATACTGATTATTTATACTATTATCAATATAACATGCATTATTACCCATATTCTGCAGTTATTATCGCTAGAACTGTAATAATTATACTTATTACTTATATTATTATCAATATAACATGCATTATTACCCATATAATGGAGGTATTATTGCTAGAACTGTAATAATTATACGTATTACTTGTATTATTAGCAATATAACGTGCATTATTACCCATATTATGCAGTTATTATCGCTAGAACTGTAATAATTGTACTCATTACTTATATTATTAGCAATATAACGTGCATTATTACCCATATTATTCAGTTATTATCGCTAGAACTGTAATAATTATACTTATTACTTATATCATTATCAATATAACATGCATTATTACCCATACAATGGAGGTATTATCGCTAGAACTGTAATAATTATACTTATTACTTATATTATTATCAATATAACATGCATTATTACCCATATAATGGAGGTATTATCGCTAGAATGGTAATAATTCTCCTTATTACTTATATTATTACCAATATAACGTGCATTATTACCCATATAATGCAGTTATTATCGCTAGAACTGTAATAATTATACTTATTACTTATACTATTATCAATATAACATGCATTATTACCCATATAATGCAGTTATTATCGCTAGAACTGTAATAATTGTACTCATTACTTATATTATTAGCAATATAACGTGCATTATTACCCATATTATGCAGTTATTATCGCTAGAACTATAATAAATATACTTATTACTCACAATATTATCAATATAACATGCATTATTACCCATATAATGCAGTTATTATCGCTAGAACTGTAATAATTATACTTATTACTTATATTATTATCAATATAACATGCATTATTACCCATATAATGGAGGTATTATTGCTAGAACTGTAATAATTATACGTATTACTTATATTATTAGCAATATAACGTGCATTATTACCCATATTATGCAGTTATTATCGCTAGAACTGTAATAATTGTACTCATTACTTATATTATTAGCAATATAACGTGCATTATTACCCATATTATGCAGTTATTATCGCTAGAACTGTAATAATTATACTTATTACTTATATCATTATCAATATAACATGCATTATTACCCATACAATGGAGGTATTATCGCTAGAACTGTAATAATTATACTTATTACTTATATTATTATCAATATAACACGCATTATTACCCATATTATGCAGTTATTATCGCTAGAACTGTAATAATTATACTTATTACTTATATTGTTAGCAATATAACGTGCATTATTACCCATATAATGGAGGTATTATCGCTAGAATTGTAATAATTGTACTTATTACTTATACTATTATCAATATAACATGCATTATTACCCATATTCTGCAGTTATTATCGCTAGAACTATAATAAATATACTTAATACTCCCAATATTATCAATATAACATGCATTATTACCCATATAATGCAGTTATTATCGCTAGAACTGTAATAATTATACTTATTACTTATATTGTTAGCAATATAACGTGCATTATTACCCTTATAATGCAGTTATTATCGGTAGAACTGTAATAATTATACTTATTACTTATATTATTATCAATATAACATGCATTATTACCCATATTATGCAGTTATTATCGCTTGAACTGTAATAATTATACTTATTACTTATATTGTTAGCAATATAACGTGCATTATTACCCATATAATGCAGTTATTATCGCTAGAACTGTAATAATTATACTTATTACTTATATCATTATCAATATAACATGCATTATTACCCATATAATGGAGGTATTATCGCTAGAACTGTAATAATTATACTTATTACTCCCAATATTATCAATATAACATGCATTATTACCCATATAATGCAGTTATTATCGCTAGAACTGTAATAATTATACTTATTACTTATATTTTTAGCAATATAACGTGCATTATTACCCATATTATGCAGTTATTATCGCTGGAACTGTAATAATTGTACTCATTACTTATATTATTAGCAATATAACGTGCATTATTACCCATATTATGCAGTTATTATCGCTAGAACTGTAATAATTATACTTATTACTTATATCATTATCAATATAACATGCATTATTACCCATATAATGGAGGTATTATCGCTAGAACTGTAATAATTATACTTGTTAAATACTATTAGCAATATAACGTGCATTATTACCCATATAATGCCGTTATTATCGCCAGAACTGTAATAATTATACTTAATACTTATATTATTCTCAATACAACATGCATTATTACCCATATTATGCAGTTATTATCGCAAGAACTATAATAAATATACGTATTACTTTCATTATCATCAATATAACATGCATTATTACCCATATTATGCAGTTATTATCGATAGAACTGTAATAAATATACTTATTACTTTTACTATTGTCAATATATTATGCACTATTAGCCATATTTTACTATTATTATCGCTAGAACTATAATAATTATACTTATTACCCCCGATATTATCAATATAACATGCCTTATTACGCATATAATGCAGTTATTATCGCTAGAACTGTAATAAATATACTTACTACTTTCATTATCATCAATATAACATGCATTATAACCCATATTAAGAAGTTATTATCGATAGAACGATAATAAATATGCTTATTACTTTTATTATTATCAATATAACATGCATTATTACCCATATAATGCAGTTATTATCGCTAGAACTTTAATAATTATACTTATTACTTATATTATTAGCAATATAACGTGCATTATTACCCATATTATGCAGTTATTATCGCTGGAACTGTAATAATTGTACTCATTACTTATATTATTAGCAATATAACGTGCATTATTACCCATATTATGCAGTTATTATCGCTAGAACTGTAATAATTATACTTATTACTTATATCATTATCAATATAACATGCATTATTACCCATATAATGGAGGTATTATCGCTAGAACTGTAATAATTATACTTATTAAATACTATTAGCAATATAACGTGCATTATTACCCATATAATGCCGTTATTATCGCCAGAACTGTAATAATTATACTTAATACTTATATTATTCTCAATACAACATGCATTATTATCCATATTATGCAGTTATTATCGCAAGAACTATAATAAATATACGTATTACTTTCATTATCATCAATATAACATGCATTATTACCCATATAATGGAGGTATTATCGCTAGAACTGTAATAATTATACTGATTATTTATACTATTATCAATATAACATGCATTATTACCCATATTCTGCAGTTATTATCGCTAGAACTATAATAAATATACTTATTACTCCCAATATTATCACTATAACATGCATTATTACCCATATAATGGAGGTATTATCGCTAGAATAGTAATAATTCTCCTTATTACTTATATTATTACCAATATAACGTGCATTATTACCCATATAATGCAGTTATTATCGCTAGAACTGTAATAATAATACTTATTACTTATACTATTATCAATATAACATGCATTATTACCCATATAATGCAGTTATTATCGCTAGAACTGTAATAATTGTACTCATTACTTATATTATTAGCAATATAACGTGCATTATTACCCATATTATGCAGTTATTATCGCTAGAACTATAATAAATATACTTATTACTCACAATATTATCAATATAACATGCATTATTACCCATATAATGCAGTTATTATCGCTAGAACTGTAATAATTATACTTATTACTTATATTATTATCAATATAACATGCATTATTACCCATATAATGGAGGTATTATTGCTAGAACTGTAATAATTATACGTATTACTTATATTATTAGCAATATAACGTGCATTATTACCCATATAATGCAGTTATTATCGCTAGAACTGTAATAATTGTACTCATTACTTATATTATTAGCAATATAACGTGCATTATTACCCATATTATGCAGTTATTATCGCTAGAACTATAATAAATATACTTATTACTCACAATATTATCAATATAACATGCATTATTACCCATATAATGCAGTTATTATCGCTAGAACTGTAATAATTATACTTATTACTTATATTATTATCAATATAACATGCATTATTACCCATATAATGGAGGTATTATTGCTAGAACTGTAATAATTATACGTATTACTTATATTATTAGCAATATAACGTGCATTATTACCCATATTATGCAGTTATTATCGCTAGAACTGTAATAATTGTACTCATTACTTATATTATTAGCAATATAACGTGCATTATTACCCATATTATGCAGTTATTATCGCTAGAACTGTAATAATTATACTTATTACTTATATCATTATCAATATAACATGCATTATTACCCATACAATGGAGGTATTATCGCTAGAACTGTAATAATTATACTTATTACTTATATTATTATCAATATAACACGCATTATTACCCATATTATGCAGTTATTATCGCTAGAACTGTAATAATTATACTTATTACTTATATTGTTAGCAATATAACGTGCATTATTACCCATATAATGGAGGTATTATCGCTAGAATTGTAATAATTGTACTTATTACTTATACTATTATCAATATAACATGCATTATTACCCATATTCTGCAGTTATTATCGCTAGAACTATAATAAATATACTTAATACTCCCAATATTATCAATATAACATGCATTATTACCCATATAATGCAGTTATTATCGCTAGAACTGTAATAATTATACTTATTACTTATATTGTTAGCAATATAACGTGCATTATTACCCTTATAATGCAGTTATTATCGGTAGAACTGTAATAATTATACTTATTACTTATATTATTATCAATATAACATGCATTATTACCCATATTATGCAGTTATTATCGCTTGAACTGTAATAATTATACTTATTACTTATATTGTTAGCAATATAACGTGCATTATTACCCATATAATGCAGTTATTATCGCTAGAACTGTAATAATTATACTTATTACTTATATCATTATCAATATAACATGCATTATTACCCATATAATGGAGGTATTATCGCTAGAACTGTAATAATTATACTTATTACTCCCAATATTATCAATATAACATGCATTATTACCCATATAATGCAGTTATTATCGCTAGAACTGTAATAATTATACTTATTACTTATATTTTTAGCAATATAACGTGCATTATTACCCATATTATGCAGTTATTATCGCTGGAACTGTAATAATTGTACTCATTACTTATATTATTAGCAATATAACGTGCATTATTACCCATATTATGCAGTTATTATCGCTAGAACTGTAATAATTATACTTATTACTTATATCATTATCAATATAACATGCATTATTACCCATATAATGGAGGTATTATCGCTAGAACTGTAATAATTATACTTGTTAAATACTATTAGCAATATAACGTGCATTATTACCCATATAATGCCGTTATTATCGCCAGAACTGTAATAATTATACTTAATACTTATATTATTCTCAATACAACATGCATTATTACCCATATTATGCAGTTATTATCGCAAGAACTATAATAAATATACGTATTACTTTCATTATCATCAATATAACATGCATTATTACCCATATAATGGAGGTATTATCGCTAGAACTGTAATAATTATACTGATTATTTATACTATTATCAATATAACATGCATTATTACCCATATTCTGCAGTTATTATCGCTAGAACTATAATAAATATAATTATTACTCCCAATATTATCAATATAACATGCATTATTACCCATATAATGGAGGTATTATCGCTAGATCTGTAATAATTATCCTTATTACTTATATTATTACCAATATAACGTGCATTATTACCCATATAATGCAGTTATTATCGCTAGAACTGTAATAATTATACTTATTACTTATACTATTATCAATATAACATGCATTATTACCCATATAATGCAGTTATTATCGCTAGAACTGTAATAATTGTACTCATTACTTATATTATTAGCAATATAACGTGCATTATTACCCATATTATGCAGTTATTATCGCTAGAACTGTAATAATTATACTTATTACTTATACTACTAGCAATATAACGTGCATTATTACCCATATAATGCAGTTATTATCGCTAGAACTGTAACAATTATACTTATTACTTATATTATTATCAATATAACATGCATTATTACCCATATAATGGAGGTATTATTGCTAGAACTGTAATAATTACACTTATTACTTATACTATTAGCAATATAACGTGCATTGTTACCCATATAATGCAGTTATTATCGCCAGAACTGTAATAATTATACTTATTACTTATATTATTCTCAATATAAAATGCATTATTACCCATATTATGCAGTTATTATCCCAAGAACTATAATAAATATACTTATTACTTATATTATTATCAATATAACATGCATTATTACCCATATAATGGAGGTATTATCGCAAGAACTGTAATAATTATACTTATTACTTATACTATTAGCAATATAACGTGCATTGTTACCCATATAATGCAGTTATTATCGCCAGAACTGTAATAATTATACTTATTACTTATATTATTCTCAATATAAAATGCATTATTACCCATATTATGCAGTTATTATCCCAAGAACTATAATAAATATACTTATTACTTATATTATTATCAATATAACATGCATTATTACCCATATAATGGAGGTATTATCGCAAGAACTGTAATAATTATACTTATTACTTATACTATTAGCAATATAACGTGCATTATTACCCATATAATGCAGTTATTATCGCTAGAACTGTAATAATTATACTTATTACTTATATTATTATCAATATAACATGCATTATTACCCATATTATGCAGTTATTATTGCTAGAACTATAATAAATATACGTATTACTTTTATTGTCATCAATATAACATGCATTATTACCCATATTATGCAGTTATTATCGATAGAACTGTAATAAATATACTTATTACTTTTACTATTGTCAATATATTATGCACTATTAGCCATATTTTACTATTATTATCGCTAGAACTATAATAATTATACTTATTACCCCCGATATTATCAATATAACATGCCTTATTACGCATATAATGCAGTTATTATCGCTAGAACTGTAATAAATATACTTACTACTTTCATTATCATCAATATAACATGCATTATAACCCATATTAAGAAGTTATTATCGATAGAACGATAATAAATATGCTTATTACTTTTATTATTATCAATATAACATGCATTATTACCCATATAATGCAGTTATTATCGCTAGAACTTTAATAATTATACTTATTACTTATATTATTAGCAATATAACGTGCATTATTACCCATATTATGCAGTTATTATCGCTGGAACTGTAATAATTGTACTCATTACTTATATTATTAGCAATATAACGTGCATTATTACCCATATTATGCAGTTATTATCGCTAGAACTGTAATAATTATACTTATTACTTATATCATTATCAATATAACATGCATTATTACCCATATAATGGAGGTATTATCGCTAGAACTGTAATAATTATACTTATTAAATACTATTAGCAATATAACGTGCATTATTACCCATATAATGCCGTTATTATCGCCAGAACTGTAATAATTATACTTAATACTTATATTATTCTCAATACAACATGCATTATTATCCATATTATGCAGTTATTATCGCAAGAACTATAATAAATATACGTATTACTTTCATTATCATCAATATAACATGCATTATTACCCATATAATGGAGGTATTATCGCTAGAACTGTAATAATTATACTGATTATTTATACTATTATCAATATAACATGCATTATTACCCATATTCTGCAGTTATTATCGCTAGAACTATAATAAATATACTTATTACTCCCAATATTATCACTATAACATGCATTATTACCCATATAATGGAGGTATTATCGCTAGAATAGTAATAATTCTCCTTATTACTTATATTATTACCAATATAACGTGCATTATTACCCATATAATGCAGTTATTATCGCTAGAACTGTAATAATTATACTTATTACTTATACTATTATCAATATAACATGCATTATTACCCATATAATGCAGTTATTATCGCTAGAACTGTAATAATTGTACTCATTACTTATATTATTAGCAATATAACGTGCATTATTACCCATATTATGCAGTTATTATCGCTAGAACTATAATAAATATACTTATTACTCACAGTATTATCAATATAACATGCATTATTACCCATATAATGCAGTTATTATCGCTAGAACTGTAATAATTATACTTATTACTTATATTATTATCAATATAACATGCATTATTACCCATATAATGGAGGTATTATTGCTAGAACTGTAATAATTATACGTATTACTTATATTATTAGCAATATAACGTGCATTATTACCCATATTATGCAGTTATTATCGCTAGAACTGTAATAATTGTACTCATTACTTATATTATTAGCAATATAACGTGCATTATTACCCATATTATGCAGTTATTATCGCTAGAACTGTAATAATTATACTTATTGCTTATATCATTATCAATATAACATGCATTATTACCCATACAATGGAGGTATTATCGCTAGAACTGTAATAATTATACTTATTACTTATATTATTATCAATATAACACGCATTATTACCCATATTATGCAGTTATTATCGCTAGAACTGTAATAATTATACTTATTACTTATATTGTTAGCAATATAACGTGCATTATTACCCATATAATGCAGTAATTATCGCTAGAACTGTAATAATTATACTTATTTCTTATATTATTATCAATATAACATGCATTATTACCCATATTATGCAGTTATTATTGCTAGAACTATAATAAATTTACGTATTACTTTTATTATCATCAATATAACATGCATTATTACCCATATTATGCAGTTATTATCGATATAACTGTAATAAATATACTTATTACTTATATTATTATCAATATAACATGCATTATTACCCATATAATGGAGGTATTATCGCTAGAACTGTAATAATTATACTTATTACTTATACTATTAGCAATATAACGTGCATTATTACCCATATAATGCAGTTATTATCGCTAGAACTGTAATAAATATACTTATTACTTTTACTATTGTCAATATATTATGCACTATTAGCCATATTTTACTATTATTATCGCTAGAACTATAATAATTATACTTATTACCCCCGATATTATCAATATAACATGCCTTATTACGCATATAATGCAGTTATTATCGCTAGAACTGTAATAAATATACTTACTACTTTCATTATCATCAATATAACATGCATTATAACCCATATTAAGAAGTTATTATCGATAGAACGATAATAAATATGCTTATTACTTTTATTATTATCAATATAACATGCATTATTACCCATATAATGCAGTTATTATCGCTAGAACTTTAATAATTATACTTATTACTTATATTATTAGCAATATAACGTGCATTATTACCCATATTATGCAGTTATTATCGCTGGAACTGTAATAATTGTACTCATTACTTATATTATTAGCAATATAACGTGCATTATTACCCATATTATGCAGTTATTATCGCTAGAACTGTAATAATTATACTTATTACTTATATCATTATCAATATAACATGCATTATTACCCATATAATGGAGGTATTATCGCTAGAACTGTAATAATTATACTTATTAAATACTATTAGCAATATAACGTGCATTATTACCCATATAATGCCGTTATTATCGCCAGAGCTGTAATAATTATACTTAATACTTATATTATTCTCAATACAACATGCATTATTATCCATATTATGCAGTTATTATCGCAAGAACTATAATAAATATACGTATTACTTTCATTATCATCAATATAACATGCATTATTACCCATATAATGGAGGTATTATCGCTAGAACTGTAATAATTATACTGATTATTTATACTATTATCAATATAACATGCATTATTACCCATATTCTGCAGTTATTATCGCTAGAACTATAATAAATATACTTATTACTCCCAATATTATCACTATAACATGCATTATTACCCATATAATGGAGGTATTATCGCTAGAATAGTAATAATTCTCCTTATTACTTATATTATTACCAATATAACGTGCATTATTACCCATATAATGCAGTTATTATCGCTAGAACTGTAATAATTATACTTATTACTTATACTATTATCAATATAACATGCATTATTACCCATATAATGCAGTTATTATCGCTAGAACTGTAATAATTGTACTCATTACTTATATTATTAGCAATATAACGTGCATTATTACCCATATTATGCAGTTATTATCGCTAGAACTATAATAAATATACTTATTACTCACAATATTATCAATATAACATGCATTATTACCCATATAATGCAGTTATTATCGCTAGAACTGTAATAATTATACTTATTACTTATATTATTATCAATATAACATGCATTATTACCCATATAATGGAGGTATTATTGCTAGAACTGTAATAATTATACGTATTACTTATATTATTAGCAATATAACGTGCATTATTACCCATATTATGCAGTTATTATCGCTAGAACTGTAATAATTGTACTCATTACTTATATTATTAGCAATATAACGTGCATTATTACCCATATTATGCAGTTATTATCGCTAGAACTGTAATAATTATACTTATTACTTATATCATTATCAATATAACATGCATTATTACCCATACAATGGAGGTATTATCGCTAGAACTGTAATAATTATACTTATTACTTATATTATTATCAATATAACACGCATTATTACCCATATTATGCAGTTATTATCGCTAGAACTGTAATAATTATACTTATTACTTATATTGTTAGCAATATAACGTGCATTATTACCCATATAATGCAGTAATTATCGCTAGAACTGTAATAATTATACTTATTTCTTATATTATTATCAATATAACATGCATTATTACCCATATTATGCAGTTATTATTGCTAGAACTATAATAAATTTACGTATTACTTTTATTATCATCAATATAACATGCATTATTACCCATATTATGCAGTTATTATCGCTAGAAGTATAATAAATATACGTATTACTTTCATTATCATCAATATAACATGCATTATTACCCATATTATGCAGTTATTATCGATAGAACTGTAATAAATATACTTATTACTTTTACTATTATCAATATATTATGCACTATTAGCCATATTTTACTATTATTATCGCTAGAACTATAATAATTATACTTATTACCCCCGATATTATCAATATAACATGCCTTATTACGCATATAATGCAGTTATTATCGCTAGAACTGTAATAAATATACTTACTACTTTCATTATCATCAATATAACATGCATTATAACCCATATTAAGAAGTTATTATCGATAGAACGATAATAAATATACTTATTACTTTTATTATTATCAATATAACATGCATTATTACCCATATAATGCAGTTATTATCGCTAGAACTGTAATAATTATACTCATTACTTATATTATTAGCAATATAACGTGCATTATTACCCGTATTATGCAGTTATTATCGCTAGAACTGTAATAATTGTACTCATTAGTTATATTATTAGCAATATAACGTGCATTATTACCCATATTATGCAGTTATTATCGCTAGAACTGTAATAATTATACTTATTACTTATATCATTATCAATATAACATGCATTATTACCCATATAATGGAGGTATTATCGCTAGAACTGTAATAATTATACTTATTACTTATATTATTATCAATATAACATGCATTATTACCCATATTATGCAGTTATTATCGCTAGAACTGTAATAATTATACTTATTACTTATATTGTTAGCAATATAACGTGCATTATTACCCATATAATGCAGTTATTATTGCTAGAACTATAATAAATATACGTATTACTTTTATTATCATCAATATAACATGCATTATTACCCATATTATGCAGTTATTATCGATATAACTGTAATAAATATACTTATTACTTATATTATTATCAATATAACATGCATTATTACCCATATAATGGAGGTATTATCGCTAGAACTGTAATAATTATACTTATTACTTATACTATTAGCAATATAACGTGCATTATTACCCATATAATGCAGTTATTATCGCCAGAACTGTAATCATTATACTTATTACTTATATTATTCTCAATATAACATGCATTGTTACCCATATTATGCAGTTATTATCGCTAGAACTATAATAAATATACGTATTACTTTCATTATCATCAATATAACATGCATTATTACCCATATTATGCAGTTATTATCGATAGAACTGTAATAAATATACTTATTACTTTTACTATTATCAATATATTATGCACTATTAGCCATATTTTACTATTATTATCGCTAGAACTATAATAATTATACTTATTACCCCCGATATTATCAATATAACATGCCTTATTACGCATATAATGCAGTTATTATCGCTAGAACTGTAATAAATATACTTACTACTTTCATTATCATCAATATAACATGCATTATAACCCATATTAAGAAGTTATTATCGATAGAACGATAATAAATATACTTATTACTTTTATTATTATCAATATAACATGCATTATTACCCATATAATGCAGTTATTATCGCTAGAACTGTAATAATTATACTCATTACTTATATTATTAGCAATATAACGTGCATTATTACCCGTATTATGCAGTTATTATCGCTAGAACTGTAATAATTATACTTATTACTTATATTATTATCAATATAACATGCATTATTACCCATATAATGGAGGTATTATCGCTAGAATTGTAATAATTATACTTATTACTTATACTATTATCAATATAACATGCATTATTACCCATATTCTGCAGTTATTATCGCTAGAACTATAATAAATATACTTAATACTCCCAATATTATCAATATAACATGCATTATTACCCATATAATGCAGTTATTATCGCTAGAACTGTAATAATTATACTTATTACTTATACTACTAGCAATATAACGTGCATTATTACCCATATAATGCAGTTATTATCGCTAGAACTGTAACAATTATACTTATTACTTATATTATTATCAATATAACATGCATTATTACCCATATAATGGAGGTATTATTGCTAGAACTGTAATAATTACACTTATTACTTATACTATTAGCAATATAACGTGCATTGTTACCCATATAATGCAGTTATTATCGCCAGAACTGTAATAATTATACTTATTACTTATATTATTCTCAATATAAAATGCATTATTACCCATATTATGCAGTTATTATCCCAAGAACTATAATAAATATACTTATTACTTATATTATTATCAATATAACATGCATTATTACCCATATAATGGAGGTATTATCGCAAGAACTGTAATAATTATACTTATTACTTATACTATTAGCAATATAACGTGCATTATTACCCATATAATGCAGTTATTATCGCTAGAACTGTAATAATTATACTTATTACTTATATTATTATCAATATAACATGCATTATTACCCATATTATGCAGTTATTATTGCTAGAACTATAATAAATATACGTATTACTTTTACTATTGTCAATATATTATGCACTATTAGCCATATTTTACTATTATTATCGCTAGAACTATAATAATTATACTTATTACCCCCGATATTATCAATATAACATGCCTTATTACGCATATAATGCAGTTATTATCGCTAGAACTGTAATAAATATACTTACTACTTTCATTATCATCAATATAACATGCATTATAACCCATATTAAGAAGTTATTATCGATAGAACGATAATAAATATACTTATTACTTTTATTATTATCAATATAACATGCATTATTACCCATATAATGCAGTTATTATCGCTAGAACTGTAATAATTATACTCATTACTTATATTATTAGCAATATAACGTGCATTATTACCCGTATTATGCAGTTATTATCGCTAGAACTGTAATAATTATACTTATTACTTATATTATTATCAATATAACATGCATTATTACCCATATAATGGAGGTATTATCGCTAGAATTGTAATCATTATACTTATTACTTATATTATTCTTAATATAACATGCATTGTTACCCATATTATGCAGTTATTATCGCTAGAACTATAATAAATATACGTATTACTTTCATTATCATCAATATAACATGCATTATTACCCATATTATGCAGTTATTATCGATAGAACTGTAATAAATATACTTATTACTCTTACTATTATCAATATATCATGCACTATTAGCCATATTTTACTATTATTATCGCTAGAACTATAATAATTATACTTATTACCCCCGATATCATCAATATAACATGCCTTATTACGCATATAATGCAGTTATTATCGCTAGAACTGTAATAAATATACTTACTACTTTCATTATCATCAATATAACATGCATTATTATCCATATTAAGAAGTTATTATCGATAGAACGATAGTAAATATACTTATTACTTTTATTATTATCAATATAACATGCATTATTACCCATATAATGCAGTTATTATCGCTAGAACTGTAATAATTATACTCATTACTTATATTATTAGCAATATAACGTGCATTATTACCCGTATTATGCAGTTATTATCGCTAGAACTGTAATAATTATACTTATTACTTATATTATTATCAATATAACATGCATTATTACCCATATAATGGAGGTCTTATCGCTAGAATTGTAATAATTATACTTATTACTTATACTATTAGCAATATAACGTGCATTATTACCCATATAATGCAGTTATTATCGCCATAACTGTAATAATTATACTTATTACTTATATTATTCTCAATATAACATGCATTATTACCCATATTATGCAGTTATTATCGCTAGAACTATAATAAATATACGTATTACTTTCGTTATCATCAATATAACATGCATTATTACCCATATTATGCAGTTATTATCGCTAGAGCTGTAATAATTATACTTATTACTTATATTGTTAGCAATATAACGTGCATTATTACCCATATAATGCAGTTATTATCGCTAGAACTCTAATAATTATACTTATTACTTAGATTATTATCAATACAACATGCATTATTACCCATATTATGCAGTTATTATCGCTAGAACTATAATAAATATACGTATTACTTTTATTATCATCAATATAACATGCATTATTACCCATATTATGCAGTTATTATCGATAGAACTGTAATAAATATATTTATTACTTTTATTATTATCAATATAACATGCACTATTTGCCATATTTTACTATTATTATCGCTAGAACTATAATAATTATACTTATTACTCCCGATATTATCAATATAACATGCATTATTACCCATATTATGCAGTTATTATCGCTAGAACTGTAATAATTGTACTCATTACTTATATTATTAGCAATATAACGTGCATTATTACCCATATTATGCAGTTATTATCGCTAGAACTGTAATAATTATACTTATTACTTATGTCATTATCAATATAACATGCATTATTACCCATATAATGGAGGTATTATCGCTAGAACTGTAATAATTATACTTATTACTTATATTGTTAGCAATATAACGTGCATTATTACCCATATAATGCAGTTATTATCGCTAGAACTCTAATAATTATACTTATTACTTATATTATTAGCATTATAACGTGCATTATTACCCGTATTATGCAGTTATTATCGCTAGAACTGTAATAATTATACTTATTACTTATATTATTAGCAATATAACGTGAATTATTACCCATATTCTGCAGTTATTATCGCTAGAACTATAATAAATATACTTATTACTCACAATATTATCAATATAACATGCATTATTACCCATATAATGCAGTTATTATCGCTAGAACTGTAATAATTATACTTATTACTTATATTATTATCAATATAACATGCATTATTACCCATATTATGCAGTTATTATCGCTTGAACTGTAATAATTATACTTATTACTTATATTGTTAGCAATATAACGTGCATTATTACCCATATAATGCAGTTATTATCGCTAGAACTGTAATAATTATACTTATTACTTATATCATTATCAATATAACATGCATTATTACCCATATAATGGAGGTATTATCGCTAGAACTGTAATAATTATACTTATTACTCCCAATATTATCAATATAACATGCATTATTACCCATATAATGCAGTTATTATCGCTAGAACTGTAATAAATATACTTACTACTTTCATTATCATCAATATAACATGCATTATAACCCATATTAAGAAGTTATTATCGATAGAACGATAATAAATATACTTATTACTTTTATTATTATCAATATAACATGCATTATTACCCATATAATGCAGTTATTATCGCTAGAACTGTAATAATTATACTCATTACTTATATTATTAGCAATATAACGTGCATTATTACCCGTATTATGCAGTTATTATCGCTAGAACTGTAATAATTATACTTATTACTTATATTATTATCAATATAACATGCATTATTACCCATATAATGGAGGTATTATCGCTAGAATTGTAATAATTATACTTATTACTTATACTATTATCAATATAACATGCATTATTACCCATATTCTGCAGTTATTATCGCTAGAACTATAATAAATATACTTAATACTCCCAATATTATCAATATAACATGCATTATTACCCATATAATGCAGTTATTATCGCTAGAACTGTAATAATTATACTTATTACTTATACTACTAGCAATATAACGTGCATTATTACCCATATAATGCAGTTATTATCGCTAGAACTGTAACAATTATACTTATTACTTATATTATTATCAATATAACATGCATTATTACCCATATAATGGAGGTATTATTGCTAGAACTGTAATAATTACACTTATTACTTATACTATTAGCAATATAACGTGCATTGTTACCCATATAATGCAGTTATTATCGCCAGAACTGTAATAATTATACTTATTACTTATATTATTCTCAATATAAAATGCATTATTACCCATATTATGCAGTTATTATCCCAAGAACTATAATAAATATACTTATTACTTATATTATTATCAATATAACATGCATTATTACCCATATAATGGAGGTATTATCGCAAGAACTGTAATAATTATACTTATTACTTATACTATTAGCAATATAACGTGCATTATTACCCATATAATGCAGTTATTATCGCTAGAACTGTAATAATTATACTTATTACTTATATTATTATCAATATAACATGCATTATTACCCATATTATGCAGTTATTATTGCTAGAACTATAATAAATATACGTATTACTTTTACTATTGTCAATATATTATGCACTATTAGCCATATTTTACTATTATTATCGCTAGAACTATAATAATTATACTTATTACCCCCGATATTATCAATATAACATGCCTTATTACGCATATAATGCAGTTATTATCGCTAGAACTGTAATAAATATACTTACTACTTTCATTATCATCAATATAACATGCATTATAACCCATATTAAGAAGTTATTATCGATAGAACGATAATAAATATACTTATTACTTTTATTATTATCAATATAACATGCATTATTACCCATATAATGCAGTTATTATCGCTAGAACTGTAATAATTATACTCATTACTTATATTATTAGCAATATAACGTGCATTATTACCCGTATTATGCAGTTATTATCGCTAGAACTGTAATAATTATACTTATTACTTATATTATTATCAATATAACATGCATTATTACCCATATAATGGAGGTATTATCGCTAGAATTGTAATCATTATACTTATTACTTATATTATTCTTAATATAACATGCATTGTTACCCATATTATGCAGTTATTATCGCTAGAACTATAATAAATATACGTATTACTTTCATTATCATCAATATAACATGCATTATTACCCATATTATGCAGTTATTATCGATAGAACTGTAATAAATATACTTATTACTCTTACTATTATCAATATATCATGCACTATTAGCCATATTTTACTATTATTATCGCTAGAACTATAATAATTATACTTATTACCCCCGATATCATCAATATAACATGCCTTATTACGCATATAATGCAGTTATTATCGCTAGAACTGTAATAAATATACTTACTACTTTCATTATCATCAATATAACATGCATTATTATCCATATTAAGAAGTTATTATCGATAGAACGATAGTAAATATACTTATTACTTTTATTATTATCAATATAACATGCATTATTACCCATATAATGCAGTTATTATCGCTAGAACTGTAATAATTATACTCATTACTTATATTATTAGCAATATAACGTGCATTATTACCCGTATTATGCAGTTATTATCGCTAGAACTGTAATAATTATACTTATTACTTATATTATTATCAATATAACATGCATTATTACCCATATAATGGAGGTCTTATCGCTAGAATTGTAATAATTATACTTATTACTTATACTATTAGCAATATAACGTGCATTATTACCCATATAATGCAGTTATTATCGCCATAACTGTAATAATTATACTTATTACTTATATTATTCTCAATATAACATGCATTATTACCCATATTATGCAGTTATTATCGCTAGAACTATAATAAATATACGTATTACTTTCGTTATCATCAATATAACATGCATTATTACCCATATTATGCAGTTATTATCGCTAGAGCTGTAATAATTATACTTATTACTTATATTGTTAGCAATATAACGTGCATTATTACCCATATAATGCAGTTATTATCGCTAGAACTCTAATAATTATACTTATTACTTAGATTATTATCAATACAACATGCATTATTACCCATATTATGCAGTTATTATCGCTAGAACTATAATAAATATACGTATTACTTTTATTATCATCAATATAACATGCATTATTACCCATATTATGCAGTTATTATCGATAGAACTGTAATAAATATATTTATTACTTTTATTATTATCAATATAACATGCACTATTTGCCATATTTTACTATTATTATCGCTAGAACTATAATAATTATACTTATTACTCCCGATATTATCAATATAACATGCATTATTACCCATATTATGCAGTTATTATCGCTAGAACTGTAATAATTGTACTCATTACTTATATTATTAGCAATATAACGTGCATTATTACCCATATTATGCAGTTATTATCGCTAGAACTGTAATAATTATACTTATTACTTATGTCATTATCAATATAACATGCATTATTACCCATATAATGGAGGTATTATCGCTAGAACTGTAATAATTATACTTATTACTTATATTGTTAGCAATATAACGTGCATTATTACCCATATAATGCAGTTATTATCGCTAGAACTCTAATAATTATACTTATTACTTATATTATTAGCATTATAACGTGCATTATTACCCGTATTATGCAGTTATTATCGCTAGAACTGTAATAATTATACTTATTACTTATATTATTAGCAATATAACGTGAATTATTACCCATATTCTGCAGTTATTATCGCTAGAACTATAATAAATATACTTATTACTCACAATATTATCAATATAACATGCATTATTACCCATATAATGCAGTTATTATCGCTAGAACTGTAATAATTATACTTATTACTTATATTATTATCAATATAACATGCATTATTACCCATATTATGCAGTTATTATCGCTTGAACTGTAATAATTATACTTATTACTTATATTGTTAGCAATATAACGTGCATTATTACCCATATAATGCAGTTATTATCGCTAGAACTGTAATAATTATACTTATTACTTATATCATTATCAATATAACATGCATTATTACCCATATAATGGAGGTATTATCGCTAGAACTGTAATAATTATACTTATTACTCCCAATATTATCAATATAACATGCATTATTACCCATATAATGCAGTTATTATCGCTAGAACTGTAATAATTATACTTATTACTTATATTTTTAGCAATATAACGTGCATTATTACCCATATTATGCAGTTATTATCGCTGGAACTGTAATAATTGTACTCATTACTTATATTATTAGCAATATAACGTGCATTATTACCCATATTATGCAGTTATTATCGCTAGAACTGTAATAATTATACTTATTACTTATATCATTATCAATATAACATGCATTATTACCCATATAATGGAGGTATTATCGCTAGAACTGTAATAATTATACTTGTTAAATACTATTAGCAATATAACGTGCATTATTACCCATATAATGCCGTTATTATCGCCAGAACTGTAATAATTATACTTAATACTTATATTATTCTCAATACAACATGCATTATTACCCATATTATGCAGTTATTATCGCAAGAACTATAATAAATATACGTATTACTTTCATTATCATCAATATAACATGCATTATTACCCATATAATGGAGGTATTATCGCTAGAACTGTAATAATTATACTGATTATTTATACTATTATCAATATAACATGCATTATTACCCATATTCTGCAGTTATTATCGCTAGAACTATAATAAATATAATTATTACTCCCAATATTATCAATATAACATGCATTATTACCCATATAATGGAGGTATTATCGCTAGATCTGTAATAATTATCCTTATTACTTATATTATTACCAATATAACGTGCATTATTACCCATATAATGCAGTTATTATCGCTAGAACTGTAATAATTATACTTATTACTTATACTATTATCAATATAACATGCATTATTACCCATATAATGCAGTTATTATCGCTAGAACTGTAATAATTGTACTCATTACTTATATTATTAGCAATATAACGTGCATTATTACCCATATTATGCAGTTATTATCGC
Source organism: Megachile leachella (assembly GCA_963576845.1). Lineage (NCBI taxonomy): Eukaryota > Metazoa > Arthropoda > Insecta > Hymenoptera > Megachilidae > Megachile > Megachile leachella. The sequence goes on along the minus strand of CAUYWW010000145.1, from coordinate 529,588 downwards.
TAGAACTGTAATAATTATACTTATTACTTATACTACTAGCAATATAACGTGCATTATTACCCATATAATGCAGTTATTATCGCTAGAACTGTAACAATTATACTTATTACTTATATTATTATCAATATAACATGCATTATTACCCATATAATGGAGGTATTATTGCTAGAACTGTAATAATTACACTTATTACTTATACTATTAGCAATATAACGTGCATTGTTACCCATATAATGCAGTTATTATCGCCAGAACTGTAATAATTATACTTATTACTTATATTATTCTCAATATAAAATGCATTATTACCCATATTATGCAGTTATTATCCCAAGAACTATAATAAATATACTTATTACTTATATTATTATCAATATAACATGCATTATTACCCATATAATGGAGGTATTATCGCAAGAACTGTAATAATTATACTTATTACTTATACTATTAGCAATATAACGTGCATTGTTACCCATATAATGCAGTTATTATCGCCAGAACTGTAATAATTATACTTATTACTTATATTATTCTCAATATAAAATGCATTATTACCCATATTATGCAGTTATTATCCCAAGAACTATAATAAATATACTTATTACTTATATTATTATCAATATAACATGCATTATTACCCATATAATGGAGGTATTATCGCAAGAACTGTAATAATTATACTTATTACTTATACTATTAGCAATATAACGTGCATTATTACCCATATAATGCAGTTATTATCGCTAGAACTGTAATAATTATACTTATTACTTATATTATTATCAATATAACATGCATTATTACCCATATTATGCAGTTATTATTGCTAGAACTATAATAAATATACGTATTACTTTTATTGTCATCAATATAACATGCATTATTACCCATATTATGCAGTTATTATCGATAGAACTGTAATAAATATACTTATTACTTTTACTATTGTCAATATATTATGCACTATTAGCCATATTTTACTATTATTATCGCTAGAACTATAATAATTATACTTATTACCCCCGATATTATCAATATAACATGCCTTATTACGCATATAATGCAGTTATTATCGCTAGAACTGTAATAAATATACTTACTACTTTCATTATCATCAATATAACATGCATTATAACCCATATTAAGAAGTTATTATCGATAGAACGATAATAAATATGCTTATTACTTTTATTATTATCAATATAACATGCATTATTACCCATATAATGCAGTTATTATCGCTAGAACTTTAATAATTATACTTATTACTTATATTATTAGCAATATAACGTGCATTATTACCCATATTATGCAGTTATTATCGCTGGAACTGTAATAATTGTACTCATTACTTATATTATTAGCAATATAACGTGCATTATTACCCATATTATGCAGTTATTATCGCTAGAACTGTAATAATTATACTTATTACTTATATCATTATCAATATAACATGCATTATTACCCATATAATGGAGGTATTATCGCTAGAACTGTAATAATTATACTTATTAAATACTATTAGCAATATAACGTGCATTATTACCCATATAATGCCGTTATTATCGCCAGAACTGTAATAATTATACTTAATACTTATATTATTCTCAATACAACATGCATTATTATCCATATTATGCAGTTATTATCGCAAGAACTATAATAAATATACGTATTACTTTCATTATCATCAATATAACATGCATTATTACCCATATAATGGAGGTATTATCGCTAGAACTGTAATAATTATACTGATTATTTATACTATTATCAATATAACATGCATTATTACCCATATTCTGCAGTTATTATCGCTAGAACTATAATAAATATACTTATTACTCCCAATATTATCACTATAACATGCATTATTACCCATATAATGGAGGTATTATCGCTAGAATAGTAATAATTCTCCTTATTACTTATATTATTACCAATATAACGTGCATTATTACCCATATAATGCAGTTATTATCGCTAGAACTGTAATAATTATACTTATTACTTATACTATTATCAATATAACATGCATTATTACCCATATAATGCAGTTATTATCGCTAGAACTGTAATAATTGTACTCATTACTTATATTATTAGCAATATAACGTGCATTATTACCCATATTATGCAGTTATTATCGCTAGAACTATAATAAATATACTTATTACTCACAGTATTATCAATATAACATGCATTATTACCCATATAATGCAGTTATTATCGCTAGAACTGTAATAATTATACTTATTACTTATATTATTATCAATATAACATGCATTATTACCCATATAATGGAGGTATTATTGCTAGAACTGTAATAATTATACGTATTACTTATATTATTAGCAATATAACGTGCATTATTACCCATATTATGCAGTTATTATCGCTAGAACTGTAATAATTGTACTCATTACTTATATTATTAGCAATATAACGTGCATTATTACCCATATTATGCAGTTATTATCGCTAGAACTGTAATAATTATACTTATTGCTTATATCATTATCAATATAACATGCATTATTACCCATACAATGGAGGTATTATCGCTAGAACTGTAATAATTATACTTATTACTTATATTATTATCAATATAACACGCATTATTACCCATATTATGCAGTTATTATCGCTAGAACTGTAATAATTATACTTATTACTTATATTGTTAGCAATATAACGTGCATTATTACCCATATAATGCAGTAATTATCGCTAGAACTGTAATAATTATACTTATTTCTTATATTATTATCAATATAACATGCATTATTACCCATATTATGCAGTTATTATTGCTAGAACTATAATAAATTTACGTATTACTTTTATTATCATCAATATAACATGCATTATTACCCATATTATGCAGTTATTATCGATATAACTGTAATAAATATACTTATTACTTATATTATTATCAATATAACATGCATTATTACCCATATAATGGAGGTATTATCGCTAGAACTGTAATAATTATACTTATTACTTATACTATTAGCAATATAACGTGCATTATTACCCATATAATGCAGTTATTATCGCTAGAACTGTAATAAATATACTTATTACTTTTACTATTGTCAATATATTATGCACTATTAGCCATATTTTACTATTATTATCGCTAGAACTATAATAATTATACTTATTACCCCCGATATTATCAATATAACATGCCTTATTACGCATATAATGCAGTTATTATCGCTAGAACTGTAATAAATATACTTACTACTTTCATTATCATCAATATAACATGCATTATAACCCATATTAAGAAGTTATTATCGATAGAACGATAATAAATATGCTTATTACTTTTATTATTATCAATATAACATGCATTATTACCCATATAATGCAGTTATTATCGCTAGAACTTTAATAATTATACTTATTACTTATATTATTAGCAATATAACGTGCATTATTACCCATATTATGCAGTTATTATCGCTGGAACTGTAATAATTGTACTCATTACTTATATTATTAGCAATATAACGTGCATTATTACCCATATTATGCAGTTATTATCGCTAGAACTGTAATAATTATACTTATTACTTATATCATTATCAATATAACATGCATTATTACCCATATAATGGAGGTATTATCGCTAGAACTGTAATAATTATACTTATTAAATACTATTAGCAATATAACGTGCATTATTACCCATATAATGCCGTTATTATCGCCAGAGCTGTAATAATTATACTTAATACTTATATTATTCTCAATACAACATGCATTATTATCCATATTATGCAGTTATTATCGCAAGAACTATAATAAATATACGTATTACTTTCATTATCATCAATATAACATGCATTATTACCCATATAATGGAGGTATTATCGCTAGAACTGTAATAATTATACTGATTATTTATACTATTATCAATATAACATGCATTATTACCCATATTCTGCAGTTATTATCGCTAGAACTATAATAAATATACTTATTACTCCCAATATTATCACTATAACATGCATTATTACCCATATAATGGAGGTATTATCGCTAGAATAGTAATAATTCTCCTTATTACTTATATTATTACCAATATAACGTGCATTATTACCCATATAATGCAGTTATTATCGCTAGAACTGTAATAATTATACTTATTACTTATACTATTATCAATATAACATGCATTATTACCCATATAATGCAGTTATTATCGCTAGAACTGTAATAATTGTACTCATTACTTATATTATTAGCAATATAACGTGCATTATTACCCATATTATGCAGTTATTATCGCTAGAACTATAATAAATATACTTATTACTCACAATATTATCAATATAACATGCATTATTACCCATATAATGCAGTTATTATCGCTAGAACTGTAATAATTATACTTATTACTTATATTATTATCAATATAACATGCATTATTACCCATATAATGGAGGTATTATTGCTAGAACTGTAATAATTATACGTATTACTTATATTATTAGCAATATAACGTGCATTATTACCCATATTATGCAGTTATTATCGCTAGAACTGTAATAATTGTACTCATTACTTATATTATTAGCAATATAACGTGCATTATTACCCATATTATGCAGTTATTATCGCTAGAACTGTAATAATTATACTTATTACTTATATCATTATCAATATAACATGCATTATTACCCATACAATGGAGGTATTATCGCTAGAACTGTAATAATTATACTTATTACTTATATTATTATCAATATAACACGCATTATTACCCATATTATGCAGTTATTATCGCTAGAACTGTAATAATTATACTTATTACTTATATTGTTAGCAATATAACGTGCATTATTACCCATATAATGCAGTAATTATCGCTAGAACTGTAATAATTATACTTATTTCTTATATTATTATCAATATAACATGCATTATTACCCATATTATGCAGTTATTATTGCTAGAACTATAATAAATTTACGTATTACTTTTATTATCATCAATATAACATGCATTATTACCCATATTATGCAGTTATTATCGCTAGAAGTATAATAAATATACGTATTACTTTCATTATCATCAATATAACATGCATTATTACCCATATTATGCAGTTATTATCGATAGAACTGTAATAAATATACTTATTACTTTTACTATTATCAATATATTATGCACTATTAGCCATATTTTACTATTATTATCGCTAGAACTATAATAATTATACTTATTACCCCCGATATTATCAATATAACATGCCTTATTACGCATATAATGCAGTTATTATCGCTAGAACTGTAATAAATATACTTACTACTTTCATTATCATCAATATAACATGCATTATAACCCATATTAAGAAGTTATTATCGATAGAACGATAATAAATATACTTATTACTTTTATTATTATCAATATAACATGCATTATTACCCATATAATGCAGTTATTATCGCTAGAACTGTAATAATTATACTCATTACTTATATTATTAGCAATATAACGTGCATTATTACCCGTATTATGCAGTTATTATCGCTAGAACTGTAATAATTGTACTCATTAGTTATATTATTAGCAATATAACGTGCATTATTACCCATATTATGCAGTTATTATCGCTAGAACTGTAATAATTATACTTATTACTTATATCATTATCAATATAACATGCATTATTACCCATATAATGGAGGTATTATCGCTAGAACTGTAATAATTATACTTATTACTTATATTATTATCAATATAACATGCATTATTACCCATATTATGCAGTTATTATCGCTAGAACTGTAATAATTATACTTATTACTTATATTGTTAGCAATATAACGTGCATTATTACCCATATAATGCAGTTATTATTGCTAGAACTATAATAAATATACGTATTACTTTTATTATCATCAATATAACATGCATTATTACCCATATTATGCAGTTATTATCGATATAACTGTAATAAATATACTTATTACTTATATTATTATCAATATAACATGCATTATTACCCATATAATGGAGGTATTATCGCTAGAACTGTAATAATTATACTTATTACTTATACTATTAGCAATATAACGTGCATTATTACCCATATAATGCAGTTATTATCGCCAGAACTGTAATCATTATACTTATTACTTATATTATTCTCAATATAACATGCATTGTTACCCATATTATGCAGTTATTATCGCTAGAACTATAATAAATATACGTATTACTTTCATTATCATCAATATAACATGCATTATTACCCATATTATGCAGTTATTATCGATAGAACTGTAATAAATATACTTATTACTTTTACTATTATCAATATATTATGCACTATTAGCCATATTTTACTATTATTATCGCTAGAACTATAATAATTATACTTATTACCCCCGATATTATCAATATAACATGCCTTATTACGCATATAATGCAGTTATTATCGCTAGAACTGTAATAAATATACTTACTACTTTCATTATCATCAATATAACATGCATTATAACCCATATTAAGAAGTTATTATCGATAGAACGATAATAAATATACTTATTACTTTTATTATTATCAATATAACATGCATTATTACCCATATAATGCAGTTATTATCGCTAGAACTGTAATAATTATACTCATTACTTATATTATTAGCAATATAACGTGCATTATTACCCGTATTATGCAGTTATTATCGCTAGAACTGTAATAATTATACTTATTACTTATATTATTATCAATATAACATGCATTATTACCCATATAATGGAGGTATTATCGCTAGAATTGTAATAATTATACTTATTACTTATACTATTATCAATATAACATGCATTATTACCCATATTCTGCAGTTATTATCGCTAGAACTATAATAAATATACTTAATACTCCCAATATTATCAATATAACATGCATTATTACCCATATAATGCAGTTATTATCGCTAGAACTGTAATAATTATACTTATTACTTATACTACTAGCAATATAACGTGCATTATTACCCATATAATGCAGTTATTATCGCTAGAACTGTAACAATTATACTTATTACTTATATTATTATCAATATAACATGCATTATTACCCATATAATGGAGGTATTATTGCTAGAACTGTAATAATTACACTTATTACTTATACTATTAGCAATATAACGTGCATTGTTACCCATATAATGCAGTTATTATCGCCAGAACTGTAATAATTATACTTATTACTTATATTATTCTCAATATAAAATGCATTATTACCCATATTATGCAGTTATTATCCCAAGAACTATAATAAATATACTTATTACTTATATTATTATCAATATAACATGCATTATTACCCATATAATGGAGGTATTATCGCAAGAACTGTAATAATTATACTTATTACTTATACTATTAGCAATATAACGTGCATTATTACCCATATAATGCAGTTATTATCGCTAGAACTGTAATAATTATACTTATTACTTATATTATTATCAATATAACATGCATTATTACCCATATTATGCAGTTATTATTGCTAGAACTATAATAAATATACGTATTACTTTTACTATTGTCAATATATTATGCACTATTAGCCATATTTTACTATTATTATCGCTAGAACTATAATAATTATACTTATTACCCCCGATATTATCAATATAACATGCCTTATTACGCATATAATGCAGTTATTATCGCTAGAACTGTAATAAATATACTTACTACTTTCATTATCATCAATATAACATGCATTATAACCCATATTAAGAAGTTATTATCGATAGAACGATAATAAATATACTTATTACTTTTATTATTATCAATATAACATGCATTATTACCCATATAATGCAGTTATTATCGCTAGAACTGTAATAATTATACTCATTACTTATATTATTAGCAATATAACGTGCATTATTACCCGTATTATGCAGTTATTATCGCTAGAACTGTAATAATTATACTTATTACTTATATTATTATCAATATAACATGCATTATTACCCATATAATGGAGGTATTATCGCTAGAATTGTAATCATTATACTTATTACTTATATTATTCTTAATATAACATGCATTGTTACCCATATTATGCAGTTATTATCGCTAGAACTATAATAAATATACGTATTACTTTCATTATCATCAATATAACATGCATTATTACCCATATTATGCAGTTATTATCGATAGAACTGTAATAAATATACTTATTACTCTTACTATTATCAATATATCATGCACTATTAGCCATATTTTACTATTATTATCGCTAGAACTATAATAATTATACTTATTACCCCCGATATCATCAATATAACATGCCTTATTACGCATATAATGCAGTTATTATCGCTAGAACTGTAATAAATATACTTACTACTTTCATTATCATCAATATAACATGCATTATTATCCATATTAAGAAGTTATTATCGATAGAACGATAGTAAATATACTTATTACTTTTATTATTATCAATATAACATGCATTATTACCCATATAATGCAGTTATTATCGCTAGAACTGTAATAATTATACTCATTACTTATATTATTAGCAATATAACGTGCATTATTACCCGTATTATGCAGTTATTATCGCTAGAACTGTAATAATTATACTTATTACTTATATTATTATCAATATAACATGCATTATTACCCATATAATGGAGGTCTTATCGCTAGAATTGTAATAATTATACTTATTACTTATACTATTAGCAATATAACGTGCATTATTACCCATATAATGCAGTTATTATCGCCATAACTGTAATAATTATACTTATTACTTATATTATTCTCAATATAACATGCATTATTACCCATATTATGCAGTTATTATCGCTAGAACTATAATAAATATACGTATTACTTTCGTTATCATCAATATAACATGCATTATTACCCATATTATGCAGTTATTATCGCTAGAGCTGTAATAATTATACTTATTACTTATATTGTTAGCAATATAACGTGCATTATTACCCATATAATGCAGTTATTATCGCTAGAACTCTAATAATTATACTTATTACTTAGATTATTATCAATACAACATGCATTATTACCCATATTATGCAGTTATTATCGCTAGAACTATAATAAATATACGTATTACTTTTATTATCATCAATATAACATGCATTATTACCCATATTATGCAGTTATTATCGATAGAACTGTAATAAATATATTTATTACTTTTATTATTATCAATATAACATGCACTATTTGCCATATTTTACTATTATTATCGCTAGAACTATAATAATTATACTTATTACTCCCGATATTATCAATATAACATGCATTATTACCCATATTATGCAGTTATTATCGCTAGAACTGTAATAATTGTACTCATTACTTATATTATTAGCAATATAACGTGCATTATTACCCATATTATGCAGTTATTATCGCTAGAACTGTAATAATTATACTTATTACTTATGTCATTATCAATATAACATGCATTATTACCCATATAATGGAGGTATTATCGCTAGAACTGTAATAATTATACTTATTACTTATATTGTTAGCAATATAACGTGCATTATTACCCATATAATGCAGTTATTATCGCTAGAACTCTAATAATTATACTTATTACTTATATTATTAGCATTATAACGTGCATTATTACCCGTATTATGCAGTTATTATCGCTAGAACTGTAATAATTATACTTATTACTTATATTATTAGCAATATAACGTGAATTATTACCCATATTCTGCAGTTATTATCGCTAGAACTATAATAAATATACTTATTACTCACAATATTATCAATATAACATGCATTATTACCCATATAATGCAGTTATTATCGCTAGAACTGTAATAATTATACTTATTACTTATATTATTATCAATATAACATGCATTATTACCCATATAATGGAGGTATTATTGCTAGAACTGTAATAATTATACGTATTACTTATATTATTAGCAATATAACGTGCATTATTACCCATATTATGCAGTTATTATCGCTAGAACTGTAATAATTGTACTCATTACTTATATTATTGGCAATATAACGTGCATTATTACCCATATAATGGAGGTATTATTGCTAGAACTGTAACAATTATACTTATTACTTATATTATTATCAATATAACATGCATTATTACCCATATAATGGAGGTATTATTGCTAGAACTGTAATAATTACACTTATTACTTATACTATTAGCAATATAACGTGCATTGTTACCCATATAATGCAGTTATTATCGCCAGAACTGTAATAATTATACTTATTACTTATATTATTCTCAATATAAAATGCATTATTACCCATATTATGCAGTTATTATCCCAAGAACTATAATAAATATACTTATTACTTATATTATTATCAATATAACATGCATTATTACCCATATAATGGAGGTATTATCGCAAGAACTGTAATAATTATACTTATTACTTATACTATTAGCAATATAACGTGCATTATTACCCATATAATGCAGTTATTATCGCTAGAACTGTAATAATTATACTTATTACTTATATTATTATCAATATAACATGCATTATTACCCATATTATGCAGTTATTATTGCTAGAACTATAATAAATATACGTATTACTTTTATTGTCATCAATATAACATGCATTATTACCCATATTATGCAGTTATTATCGATAGAACTGTAATAAATATACTTATTACTTTTACTATTGTCAATATATTATGCACTATTAGCCATATTTTACTATTATTATCGCTAGAACTATAATAATTATACTTATTACCCCCGATATTATCAATATAACATGCCTTATTACGCATATAATGCAGTTATTATCGCTAGAACTGTAATAAATATACTTACTACTTTCATTATCATCAATATAACATGCATTATAACCCATATTAAGAAGTTATTATCGATAGAACGATAATAAATATGCTTATTACTTTTATTATTATCAATATAACATGCATTATTACCCATATAATGCAGTTATTATCGCTAGAACTTTAATAATTATACTTATTACTTATATTATTAGCAATATAACGTGCATTATTACCCATATTATGCAGTTATTATCGCTGGAACTGTAATAATTGTACTCATTACTTATATTATTAGCAATATAACGTGCATTATTACCCATATTATGCAGTTATTATCGCTAGAACTGTAATAATTATACTTATTACTTATATCATTATCAATATAACATGCATTATTACCCATATAATGGAGGTATTATCGCTAGAACTGTAATAATTATACTTATTAAATACTATTAGCAATATAACGTGCATTATTACCCATATAATGCCGTTATTATCGCCAGAACTGTAATAATTATACTTAATACTTATATTATTCTCAATACAACATGCATTATTATCCATATTATGCAGTTATTATCGCAAGAACTATAATAAATATACGTATTACTTTCATTATCATCAATATAACATGCATTATTACCCATACAATGGAGGTATTATCGCTAGAACTGTAATAATTATACTGATTATTTATACTATTATCAATATAACATGCATTATTACCCATATTCTGCAGTTATTATCGCTAGAACTGTAATAATTATACTTATTACTTATATTATTATCAATATAACATGCATTATTACCCATATAATGGAGGTATTATTGCTAGAACTGTAATAATTATACGTATTACTTATATTATTAGCAATATAACGTGCATTATTACCCATATTATGCAGTTATTATCGCTAGAACTGTAATAATTGTACTCATTACTTATATTATTAGCAATATAACGTGCATTATTACCCATATTATTCAGTTATTATCGCTAGAACTGTAATAATTATACTTATTACTTATATCATTATCAATATAACATGCATTATTACCCATACAATGGAGGTATTATCGCTAGAACTGTAATAATTATACTTATTACTTATATTATTATCAATATAACATGCATTATTACCCATATAATGGAGGTATTATCGCTAGAATAGTAATAATTCTCCTTATTACTTATATTATTACCAATATAACGTGCATTATTACCCATATAATGCAGTTATTATCGCAAGAACTGTAATAATTATACTTATTACTTATACTATTATCAATATAACATGCATTATTACCCATATAATGCAGTTATTATCGCTAGAACTGTAATAATTGTACTCATTACTTATATTATTAGCAATATAACGTGCATTATTACCCATATTATGCAGTTATTATCGCTAGAACTATAATAAATATACTTATTACTCACAATATTATCAATATAACATGCATTATTACCCATATAATGCAGTTATTATCGCTAGAACTGTAATAATTATACTTATTACTTATATTATTATCAATATAACATGCATTATTACCCATATAATGGAGGTATTATTGCTAGAACTGTAATAATTATACGTATTACTTATATTATTAGCAATATAACGTGCATTATTACCCATATTATGCAGTTATTATCGCTAGAACTGTAATAATTGTACTCATTACTTATATTATTAGCAATATAACGTGCATTATTACCCATATTATGCAGTTATTATCGCTAGAACTGTAATAATTATACTTATTACTTATATCATTATCAATATAACATGCATTATTACCCATACAATGGAGGTATTATCGCTAGAACTGTAATAATTATACTTATTACTTATATTATTATCAATATAACACGCATTATTACCCATATTATGCAGTTATTATCGCTAGAACTGTAATAATTATACTTATTACTTATATTGTTAGCAATATAACGTGCATTATTACCCATATAATGCAGTAATTATCGCTAGAACTGTAATAATTATACTTATTTCTTATATTATTATCAATATAACATGCATTATTACCCATATTATGCAGTTATTATTGCTAGAACTATAATAAATTTACGTATTACTTTTATTATCATCAATATAACATGCATTATTACCCATATTATGCAGTTATTATCGATATAACTGTAATAAATATACTTATTACTTATATTATTATCAATATAACATGCATTATTACCCATATAATGGAGGTATTATCGCTAGAACTGTAATAATTATACTTATTACTTATACTATTAGCAATATAACGTGCATTATTACCCATATAATGCAGTTATTATCGCCAGAACTGTAATAATTATACTTATTACTTATATTATTCTCAATATAACATGCATTGTTACCCATGTTATGCAGTTATTATCGCTAGAAGTATAATAAATATACGTATTACTTTCATTATCATCAATATAACATGCATTATTACCCATATTATGCAGTTATTATCGATAGAACTGTAATAAATATACTTATTACTTTTACTATTATCAATATATTATGCACTATTAGCCATATTTTACTATTATTATCGCTAGAACTATAATAATTATACTTATTACCCCCGATATTATCAATATAACATGCCTTATTACGCATATAATGCAGTTATTATCGCTAGAACTGTAATAAATATACTTACTACTTTCATTATCATCAATATAACATGCATTATAACCCATATTAAGAAGTTATTATCGATAGAACGATAATAAATATACTTATTACTTTTATTATTATCAATATAACATGCATTATTACCCATATAATGCAGTTATTATCGCTAGAACTGTAATAATTATACTCATTACTTATATTATTAGCAATATAACGTGCATTATTACCCGTATTATGCAGTTATTATCGCTAGAACTGTAATAATTGTACTCATTAGTTATATTATTAGCAATATAACGTGCATTATTACCCATATTATGCAGTTATTATCGCTAGAACTGTAATAATTATACTTATTACTTATATCATTATCAATATAACATGCATTATTACCCATATAATGGAGGTATTATCGCTAGAACTGTAATAATTATACTTATTACTTATATTATTATCAATATAACATGCATTATTACCCATATTATGCAGTTATTATCGCTAGAACTGTAATAATTATACTTATTACTTATATTGTTAGCAATATAACGTGCATTATTACCCATATAATGCAGTTATTATCGCTAGAGCTGTAATAATTATACTTATTACTTATATTATTATCAATATAACATGCATTATTACCCATATAATGCAGTTATTATCGCTTGAACTGTAATAATTATACTTATTACTTATATTGCTAGCAATATAACGTGCATTATTACCCATATAATGCAGTAATTATCGCTAGAACTGTAATAATTATACTTATTACTTATATTATTATCAATATAACATGCATTATTACCCATATTATGCAGTTATTATTGCTAGAACTATAATAAATATACGTATTACTTTTATTATCATCAATATAACATGCATTATTACCCATATTATGCAGTTATTATCGATATAACTGTAATAAATATACTTATTACTTATATTATTATCAATATAACATGCATTATTACCCATATAATGGAGGTATTATCGCTAGAACTGTAATAATTATACTTATTACTTATACTATTAGCAATATAACGTGCATTATTACCCATATAATGCAGTTATTATCGCCAGAACTGTAATCATTATACTTATTACTTATATTATTCTCAATATAACATGCATTGTTACCCATATTATGCAGTTATTATCGCTAGAACTATAATAAATATACGTATTACTTTCATTATCATCAATATAACATGCATTATTACCCATATTAAGAAGTTATTATCGATAGAACGATAGTAAATATACTTATTACTTTTATTATTATCAATATAACATGCATTATTACCCATATAATGCAGTTATTATCGCTAGAACTGTAATAATTATACTTATTACTTATATTGTTAGCAATATAACGTGCATTATTACCCATATAATGCAGTTATTATCGCTAGAACTGTAATAATTATACTTATTACTTATATCATTATCAATATAACATGCATTATTACCCATATAATGCAGTTATTATCGCTAGAACTGTAATAATTATACTTATTACTTATATTGTTAGCAATATAACGTGCATTATTACCCTTATAATGCAGTTATTATCGGTAGAACTGTAATAATTATACTTATTACTTATATTATTATCAATATAACATGCATTATTACCCATATTATGCAGTTATTATCGCTTGAACTGTAATAATTATACTTATTACTTATATTGTTAGCAATATAACGTGCATTATTACCCATATAATGCAGTTATTATCGCTAGAACTGTAATAATTATACTTATTACTTATATCATTATCAATATAACATGCATTATTACCCATATAATGGAGGTATTATCGCTAGAACTGTAATAATTATACTTATTACTCCCAATATTATCAATATAACATGCATTATTACCCATATAATGCAGTTATTATCGCTAGAACTGTAATAATTATACTTATTACTTATATTTTTAGCAATATAACGTGCATTATTACCCATATTATGCAGTTATTATCGCTGGAACTGTAATAATTGTACTCATTACTTATATTATTAGCAATATAACGTGCATTATTACCCATATTATGCAGTTATTATCGCTAGAACTGTAATAATTATACTTATTACTTATATCATTATCAATATAACATGCATTATTACCCATATAATGGAGGTATTATCGCTAGAACTGTAATAATTATACTTGTTAAATACTATTAGCAATATAACGTGCATTATTACCCATATAATGCCGTTATTATCGCCAGAACTGTAATAATTATACTTAATACTTATATTATTCTCAATACAACATGCATTATTACCCATATTATGCAGTTATTATCGCAAGAACTATAATAAATATACGTATTACTTTCATTATCATCAATATAACATGCATTATTACCCATATAATGGAGGTATTATCGCTAGAACTGTAATAATTATACTGATTATTTATACTATTATCAATATAACATGCATTATTACCCATATTCTGCAGTTATTATCGCTAGAACTATAATAAATATAATTATTACTCCCAATATTATCAATATAACATGCATTATTACCCATATAATGGAGGTATTATCGCTAGATCTGTAATAATTATCCTTATTACTTATATTATTACGAATATAACGTGCATTATTACCCATATAATGCAGTTATTATCGCTAGAACTGTAATAATTATACTTATTACTTATACTATTATCAATATAACATGCATTATTACCCATATAATGCAGTTATTATCGCTAGAACTGTAATAATTGTACTCATTACTTATATTATTAGCAATATAACGTGCATTATTACCCATATTATGCAGTTATTATCGCTAGAACTGTAATAATTATACTTATTACTTATACTACTAGCAATATAACGTGCATTATTACCCATATAATGCAGTTATTATCGCTAGAACTGTAACAATTATACTTATTACTTATATTATTATCAATATAACATGCATTATTACCCATATAATGGAGGTATTATTGCTAGAACTGTAATAATTACACTTATTACTTATACTATTAGCAATATAACGTGCATTGTTACCCATATAATGCAGTTATTATCGCCAGAACTGTAATAATTATACTTATTACTTATATTATTCTCAATATAAAATGCATTATTACCCATATTATGCAGTTATTATCCCAAGAACTATAATAAATATACTTATTACTTATATTATTATCAATATAACATGCATTATTACCCATATATCGGAGGTATTATCGCAAGAACTGTAATAATTATACTTATTACTTATACTATTAGCAATATAACGTGCATTATTACCCATATAATGCAGTTATTATCGCTAGAACTGTAATAATTATACTTATTACTTATATTATTATCAATATAACATGCATTATTACCCATATTATGCAGTTATTATTGCTAGAACTATAATAAATATACGTATTACTTTTATTGTCATCAATATAACATGCATTATTACCCATATTATGCAGTTATTATCGATAGAACTGTAATAAATATACTTATTACTTTTACTATTGTCAATATATTATGCACTATTAGCCATATTTTACTATTATTATCGCTAGAACTATAATAATTATACTTATTACCCCCGATATTATCAATATAACATGCCTTATTACGCATATAATGCAGTTATTATCGCTAGAACTGTAATAAATATACTTACTACTTTCATTATCATCAATATAACATGCATTATAACCCATATTAAGAAGTTATTATCGATAGAACGATAATAAATATACTTATTACTTTTATTATTATCAATATAACATGCATTATTACCCATATAATGCAGTTATTATCGCTAGAACTGTAATAATTATACTCATTACTTATATTATTAGCAATATAACGTGCATTATTACCCGTATTATGCAGTTATTATCGCTAGAACTGTAATAATTATACTTATTACTTATATTATTATCAATATAACATGCATTATTACCCATATAATGGAGGTATTATCGCTAGAATTGTAATAATTATACTTATTACTTATACTATTATCAATATAACATGCATTATTACCCATATTCTGCAGTTATTATCGCTAGAACTATAATAAATACACTTATTACTCCCAATATTATCAATATAACATGCATTATTACCCATATAATGCAGTTATTATCGCTAGAACTGTAATAATTATACTTATTACTTATATTGTTAGCAATATAACGTGCATTATTACCCATATTCTGCAGTTATTATCGCTAGAACTATAATAAATATACTTATTACTCACAATATTATCAATATAACATGCATTATTACCCATATAATGCAGTTATTATCGGTAGAACTGTAATAATTATACTTATTACTTATATTGCTAGCAATATAACGTGCATTATTACCCATATAATGCAGTTATTATCGCCAGAACTGTAATCATTATACTTATTACTTATATTATTCTCAATATAACATGCATTGTTACCCATATTATGCAGTTATTATCGCTAGAACTATAATAAATATACGTATTACTTTCATTATCATCAATATAACATGCATTATTACCCATATTATGCAGTTATTATCGATAGAACTGTAATAAATATACTTATTACTTTTACTATTATCAATATATCATGCACTATTAGCCATATTTTACTATTATTATCGCTAGAACTATAATAATTATACTTATTACCCCCGATATCATCAATATAACATGCCTTATTACGCATATAATGCAGTTATTATCGCTAGAACTGTAATAAATATACTTACTACTTTCATTATCATCAATATAACATGCATTATTATCCATATTAAGATGTTATTATCGATAGAACGATAGTAAATATACTTATTACTTTTATTATTATCAATATAACATGCATTATTACCCATATAATGCAGTTATTATCGCTAGAACTGTAATAATTATACTCATTACTTATATTATTAGCAATATAACGTGCATTATTACCCGTATTATGCAGTTATTATCGCTAGAACTGTAATAATTATACTTATTACTTATATTATTATCAATATAACATGCATTATTACCCATATAATGGAGGTCTTATCGCTAGAATTGTAATAATTATACTTATTACTTATACTATTAGCAATATAACGTGCATTATTACCCATATAATGCAGTTATTATCGCCATAACTGTAATAATTATACTTATTACTTATATTATTCTCAATATAACATGCATTATTACCCATATTATGCAGTTATTATCGCTAGAACTATAATAAATATACGTATTACTTTCGTTATCATCAATATAACATGCATTATTACCCATATTATGCAGTTATTATCGCTAGAGCTGTAATAATTATACTTATTACTTATATTGTTAGCAATATAACGTGCATTATTACCCATATAATGCAGTTATTATCGCTAGAACTCTAATAATTATACTTATTACTTAGATTATTATCAATATAACATGCATTATTACCCATATTATGCAGTTATTATCGCTAGAACTATAATAAATATACGTATTACTTTTATTATCATCAATATAACATGCATTATTACCCATATTATGCAGTTATTATCGATAGAACTGTAATAAATATATTTATTACTTTTATTATTATCAATATAACATGCACTATTTGCCATATTTTACTATTATTATCGCCAGAACTATAATAATTATACTTATTACTCCCGATATTATCAATATAACATGCATTATTACCCATATTATGCAGTTATTATCGCTAGAACTGTAATAATTGTACTCATTACTTATATTATTAGCAATATAACGTGCATTATTACCCATATTATGCAGTTATTATCGCTAGAACTGTAATAATTATACTTATTACTTATGTCATTATCAATATAACATGCATTATTACCCATATAATGGAGGTATTATCGCTAGAACTGTAATAATTATACTTATTACTTATATTGTTAGCAATATAACGTGCATTATTATCCATATAATGCAGTTATTATCGCTAGAACTCTAATAATTATACTTATTACTTATATTATTAGCATTATAACGTGCATTATTACCCGTATTATGCAGTTATTATCGCTAGAACTGTAATAATTATACTTATTACTTATATTATTAGCAATATAACGTGAATTATTACCCATATTCTGCAGTTATTATCGCTAGAACTATAATAAATATACTTATTACTCACAATATTATCAATATAACATGCATTATTACCCATATAATGCAGTTATTATCGCTAGAACTGTAATAATTATACTTATTACTTATATTATTATCAATATAACATGCATTATTACCCATATAATGGAGGTATTATTGCTAGAACTGTAATAATTATACGTATTACTTATATTATTAGCAATATAACGTGCATTATTACCCATATTATGCAGTTATTATCGCTAGAACTGTAATAATTGTACTCATTACTTATATTATTGGCAATATAACGTGCATTATTACCCATATTATGCAGTTATTATCGCTAGAACTGTAATAATTATACTTATTACTTATATCATTATCAATATAACATGCATTATTACCCATATAATGGAGGTATTATCGCTAGAACTGTAATAATTATACTTATTACTTATATTATTATCAATATAACATGCATTATTACCCATATTATGCAGTTGTTATCGCTAGAACTGTAATAATTATACTTATTACTTATCTTGTTAGCAATATAACGTGCATTAATGTCCATATAATGCAGTAATTATCGCTAGAACTGTAATAATTATACTTATTTCTTATATTATTATCAATATAACATGCATTATTACCCATATTATGCAGTTATTATTGCTAGAACTATAATAAATTTACGTATTACTTTTATTATCATCAATATAACATGCATTATTACCCATATTATGCAGTTATTATCGATAGAACTGTAATAAATATACTTATTACTTTTACTATTATCAATATATCATGCACTATTAGCCATATTTTACTATTATTATCGCTAGAACTATAATAATTATACTTATTACCCCCGATATTATCAATATAACATGCCTTATTACGCATATAATGCAGTTATTATCGCTAGAACTGTAATAAATATACTTACTACTTTCATTATCATCAATATAACATGCATTATAACCCATATTAAGAAGTTATTATCGATAGAACGATAATAAATATACTTATTACTTTTATTATTATCAATATAACATGCATTATTACCCATATAATGCAGTTATTATCGCTAGAACTGTAATAATTATACTTATTACTTATATTATTATAAATATAACATGCATTATTACCCATATAATGGAGGTATTATCGCTAGAATTGTAATAATTATACTTATTACTTATACTATTATCAATATAACATGCATTATTACCCATATTCTGCAGTTATTATCGCTAGAACTATAATAACAATACTTATTACTCCCAATATTATCAATATAACATGCATTATTACCCATATAATGCAGTTATTATCGCTAGAACTGTAATAATTATACTTATTACTTATATCATTATCAATATAACATGCATTATTACCCATATAATGGAGGTATTATCGCTAGAACTGTAATAATTATACTTATTACTTATATTATTATCAATATAACATGCATTATTACCCATATTATGCAGTTATTATCGCTAGAACTGTAATAAATATACTTATTACTTATATTATTATCAATATAACATGCATTATTACCCATATAATGGAGGTATTATCGCTAGAACTGTAATAATTATACTTATTACTTATACTTTTAGCAATATAACGTGCATTATTACCCATATAATGCAGTTATTATCGCCAGAACTGTAATCATTATACTTATTACTTATATTATTCTCAATATAACATGCATTGTTACCCATATTATGCAGTTATTATCGCTAGAACTATAATAAATATACGTATTACTTTCATTATCATCAATATAACATGCATTATTACCCATATTATGCAGTTATTATCGATAGAACTGTAATAAATATACTTATTACTTTTACTATTATCAATATATCATGCACTATTAGCCATATTTTACTATTATTATCGCTAGAACTATAATAATTATACTTATTACCCCCGATATTATCAATATAACATGCCTTATTACGCATATAATGCAGTTATTATCGCTAGAACTGTAATAAATATACTTACTACTTTCATTATCATCAATATAACATGCATTATTATCCATATTAAGAAGTTATTATCGATAGAACGATAGTAAATATACTTATTACTTTCATTATTATCAATATAACATGCATTATTACCCATATAATGCAGTTATTATCGCTAGAACTGTAATAATTGTACTCATTACTTATATTATTAGCAATATAACGTGCATTATTACCCATATTATGCAGTTATTATCGCTAGAACTGTAATAATTATACTTATTACTTATATCATTATCAATATAACATGCATTATTACCCATATAATGGAGGTATTATCGCTAGATCTGTAATAATTATCCTTATTACTTATATTATTACGAATATAACGTGCATTATTACCCATATAATGCAGTTATTATCGCTAGAACTGTAATAATTATACTTATTACTTATATCATTATCAATATAACATGCATTATTACCCATATAATGGAGGTATTATCGCTAGAACTGTAATAATTATACTTATTACTTATATTATTATCAATATAACATGCATTATTACCCATATTATGCAGTTATTATCGCTAGAACTGTAATAATTATACTTATTACTTATATTGTTAGCAATATAACGTGCATTATTACCCATATAATGCAGTAATTATCGCTAGAACTGTAATAATTATACTTATTTCTTATATTATTATCAATATAACATGCATTATTACCCATATTATGCAGTTATTATTGCTAGAACTATAATAAATTTACGTATTACTTTTATTATCATCAATATAACATGCATTATTACCCATATTATGCAGTTATTATCGATATAACTGTAATAAATATACTTATTACTTATATTATTATCAATATAACATGCATTATTACCCATATAATGGAGGTATTATCGCTAGAACTGTAATAATTATACTTATTACTTATACTATTAGCAATATAACGTGCATTATTACCCATATAATGCAGTTATTATCGCCAGAACTGTAATAATTATACTTATTACTTATATTATTCTCAATATAACATGCATTGTTACCCATATTATGCAGTTATTATCGCTAGAACTATAATAAATATACGTATTACTTTCATTATCATCAATATAACATGCATTATTACCCATATTATGCAGTTATTATCGATAGAACTGTAATAAATATACTTATTACTTTTACTATTATCAATATATTATGCACTATTAGCCATATTTTACTATTATTATCGCTAGAACTATAATAATTATACTTATTACCCCCGATATTATCAATATAACATGCCTTATTACGCATATAATGCAGTTATTATCGCTAGAACTGTAATAAATATACTTACTACTTTCATTATCATCAATATAACATGCATTATAACCCATATTAAGAAGTTATTATCGATAGAACGATAATAAATATACTTATTACTTTTATTATTATCAATATAACATGCATTATTACCCATATAATGCAGTTATTATCGCTAGAACTGTAATAATTATACTTATTACTTATATTGCTAGCAATATAACGTGCATTATTACCCATATAATGCAGTTATTATCGCCAGAACTGTAATCATTATACTTATTACTTATATTATTCTCAATATAACATGCATTGTTACCCATATTATGCAGTTATTATCGCTAGAACTATAATAAATATACGTATTACTTTCATTATCATCAATATAACATGCATTATTACCCATATTATGCATTTATTATCGATAGAACTGTAATAAATATACTTATTACTTTTACTATTATCAATATATCATGCACTATTAGCCATATTTTACTATTATTATCGCTAGAACTATAATAATTATACTTATTACCCCCGATATTATCAATATAACATGCCTTATTACGCATATAATGCAGTTATTATCGCTAGAACTGTAATAAATATACTTACTACTTTCATTATCATCAATATAACATGCATTATTATCCATATTAAGAAGTTATTATCGACAGAACGATAGTAAATATACTTATTACTTTTATTATTATCAATATAACATGCATTATTACCCATATAATGCAGTTATTATCGCTAGAACTGTAATAATTGTACTCATTACTTATATTATTAGCAATATAACGTGCATTATTACCCATATTATGCAGTTATTATCGCTAGAACTGTAATAATTATACTTATTACTTATATCATTATCAATATAACATGCATTATTACCCATATAATGGAGGTATTATCGCTAGAACTGTAATAATTATACTTATTACTTATATTATTATCAATATAACATGCATTATTACCCATATTATGCAGTTATTATCGCTAGAGCTGTAATAATTATACTTATTACTTATGTTGTTAGCAATATAACGTGCATTATTACCCATATTATGCAGTTATTATCGCTAGAACTGTAATAATTGTACTCATTACTTATATTATTAGCAATATAACGGGCATTATTACCCATATTATGCAGTTATTATCGCTAGAACTGTAATAATTATACTTATTACTTATGTCATTATCAATATAACATGCATTATTACCCATATAATGGAGGTATTATCGCTAGAACTGTAATAATTATACTTATTACTTATATTGTTAGCAATATAACGTGCATTATTACCCATATAATGCAGTTATTATCGCTAGAACTCTAATAATTATACTTATTACTTATATTATTAGCATTATAACGTGCATTATTACCCGTATTATGCAGTTATTATCGCTAGAACTGTAATAATTATACTTATTACATATATTATTAGCAATATAACGTGAATTATTACCCATATTCTGCAGTTATTATCGCTAGAACTATAATAAATATACTTATTACTCACAATATTATCAATATAACATGCATGATTACCCATATAATGCAGTTATTATCGCTAGAATTGTAATAATTATACTTATTACTTATATTATTATCAATATAACATGCATTATTACCCATATAATGGAGGTATTATTGCTAGAACTGTAATAATTATACGTATTACTTATATTATTAGCAATATAACGTGCATTATTACCCATATTATGCAGTTATTATCGCTAGAACTGTAATAATTGTACTCATTACTTATATTATTAGCAATATAACGTGCATTATTGCCCATATTATGCAGTTATTATCGCTAGAACTGTAATAATTATACTTATTACTTATATCATTATCAATATAACATGCATTATTACCCATATAATGGAGGTATTATCGCTAGAACTGTAATAATTATACTTATTACTTATATTATTATCAATATAACATGCATTATTACCCATATTATGCAGTTATTATCGCTAGAACTGTAATAATTATACTTATTACTTATATTGTTAGCAATATAACGTGCATTATTACCCATATAATGCAGTAATTATCGCTAGAACTGTAATAATTATACTTATTTCTTATATTATTATCAATATAACATGCATTATTACCCATATTATGCAGTTATTATTGCTAGAACTATAATAAATTTACGTCTTACTTTTATTATCATCAATATAACATGCATTATTACCCATATTATGCAGTTATTATCGATATAACTGTAATAAATATACTTATTACTTATATTATTATCAATATAACATGCATTATTACCCATATAATGGAGGTATTATCGCTAGAACTGTAATAATTATACTTATTACTTATACTATTAGCAATATAACGTGCATTATTACCCATATAATGCAGTTATTATCGCCAGAACTGTAATCATTATACTTATTACTTATATTATTCTCAATATAACATGCATTGTTACCCATATTATGCAGTTATTATCGCTAGAACTATAATAAATATACGTATTACTTTCATTATCATCAATATAACATGCATTATTACCCATATTATGCAGTTATTATCGATAGAACTGTAATAAATATACTTATTACTTTTACTATTATCAATATATTATGCACTATTAGCCATATTTTACTGTTATTATCGCTAGAACTATAATAATTATACTTATTACCCCCGATATTATCAATATAACATGCCTTATTACGCATATAATGCAGTTATTATCGCTAGAACTGTAATAAATATACTTACTACTTTCATTATCATCAATATAACATGCATTATAACCCATATTAAGAAGTTATTATCGATAGAACGATAATAAATATACTTATTACCTTTATTATTATCAATATAACATGCATTATTACCCATATAATGCAGTTATTATCGCTAGAACTGTAATAATTATACTCATTACTTATATTATTAGCAATATAACGTGCATTATTACCCGTATTATGCAGTTATTATCGCTAGAACTCTAATAATTATACTTATTACTTATATTATTATCAATATAACATGCATTATTACCCATATAATGGAGGTATTATCGCTAGAATTGTAATAATTATACTTATTACTTATACTATTATCAATATAACATGCATTATTACCCATATTCTGCAGTTATTATCGCTAGAACTATAATAAATATACTTATTACTCCCAATATTATCAATATAACATGCATTATTACCCATATAATGCAGTTATTATCGCTAGAACTGTAATAATTATACTTATTACTTATATTGTTAGCAATATAACGTGCATTATTACCCATATTCTACAGTTATTATCGCTAGAACTATAATAAATATACTTATTACTCACAATATTATCAATATAACATGCATTATTACCCATATAATGCAGTTATTATCGCCAGAACTGTAATCATTATACTTATTACTTATATTATTCTCAATATAACATGCATTGTTACCCATATTATGCAGTTATTATCGCTAGAACTATAATAAATATACGTATTACTTTCATTATCATCAATATAACATGCATTATTACCCATATTATGCAGTTATTATCGATAGAACTGTAATAAATATACTTATTACTTTTACTATTATCAATATATCATGCACTATTAGCCATATTTTACTATTATTATCGCTAGAACTATAATAATTATACTTATTACCCCCGATATTATCAATATAACATGCCTTATTACGCATATAATGCAGTTATTATCGCTAGAACTGTAATAAATATACTTACTACTTTCATTATCATCAATATAACATGCATTATTATCCATATTAAGAAGTTATTATCGATAGAACGATAGCAAATATACTTATTACTTTTATTATTATCAATATAACATGCATTATTACCCATATAATGCAGTTATTATCGCTAGAACTGTAATAATTATACTCATTACTTATATTATTAGCAACATAACGTGCATTATTACCCGTATTATGCAGTTATTATCGCTAGAACTGTAATAATTATACTTATTACTTATATCATTATCAATATAACATGCATTATTACCCATATAATGGAGGTATTATCGCTAGAACTGTAATAATTATACTTATTACTTATATTATTATCAATATAACATGCATTATTACCCATATTATGCAGTTATTATCGCTAGAACTGTAATAATTATACTTATTACTTATATTGTTAGCAATATAACGTGCATTATTACCCATATAATGCAGTAATTATCGCTAGAACTGTAATAATTATACTTATTTCTTATATTATTATCAATATAACATGCATTATTACCCATATAATGGAGGTATTATCGCTAGAACTGTAATAATTATACTTATTACTTATATTATTATCAATATAACATGCATTATTACCCATATTATGCAGTTATTATCGCTAGAACTGTAATAATTATACTTATTACTTATATTGTTAGCTATATAACGTGCATTATTACCCATATAATGCAGTAATTATCGCTAGAACTGTAATAATTATACTTATTTCTTATATTATTATCAATATAACATGCATTATTACCCATATTATGCAGTTATTATTGCTAGAACTATAATAAATTTACGTATTACTTTTATTATCATCAATATAACATGCATTATTACCCATATTATGCAGTTATTATCGATATAACTGTAATAAATATACTTATTACTTATATTATTATCAATATAACATGCATTATTACCCATATAATGGAGGTATTATCGCTAGAACTGTAATAATTATACTTATTACTTATACTATTAGCAATATAACGTGCATTATTACCCATATAATGCAGTTATTATCGCCAGAACTGTAATCATTATACTTATTACTTATATTATTCTCAATATAACATGCATTGTTACCCATATTATGCAGTTATTATCGCTAGAACTATAATAAATATACGTATTACTTTCATTATCATCAATATAACATGCATTATTACCCATATTATGCAGTTATTATCGATAGAACTGTAATAAATATACTTATTACTTTTACTATTATCAATATATTATGCACTATTAGCCATATTTTACTGTTATTATCGCTAGAACTATAATAATTATACTTATTACCCCCGATATTATCAATATAACATGCCTTATTACGCATATAATGCAGTTATTATCGCTAGAACTGTAATAAATATACTTACTACTTTCATTATCATCAATATAACATGCATTATTATCCATATTAAGAAGTTATTATCGATAGAACGATAGCAAATATACTTATTACTTTTATTATTATCAATATAACATGCATTATTACCCATATAATGCAGTTATTATCGCTAGAACTGTAATAATTATACT
This sequence comes from Megachile leachella, assembly GCA_963576845.1. Classification (NCBI taxonomy): domain Eukaryota; kingdom Metazoa; phylum Arthropoda; class Insecta; order Hymenoptera; family Megachilidae; genus Megachile; species Megachile leachella. The sequence continues at coordinate 501,272 of CAUYWW010000145.1, read as the reverse complement.
CATTACTTATATTATTAGCAACATAACGTGCATTATTACCCGTATTATGCAGTTATTATCGCTAGAACTGTAATAATTATACTTATTACTTATATTATTATCAATATAACATGCATTATTACCCATATAATGGAGGTATTATCGCTAGAATTGTAATAATCATACTTATTACTTATACTATTAGCAATATAACGTGCATTATTACCCATATAATGCAGTTATTATCGCCATAACTGTAATAATTATACTTATTACTTATATTATTCTCAATATAACATGCATTATTACCCATATTATGCAGTTATTATCGCTAGAACTATAATAAATATACGTATTACCTTTATTATCATCAATATAACATGCATTATTACCCGTATTATGCAGTTATTATCGACAGAACTGTAATAAATATACTTATTACTTTTACTATTATCAATATATCATGCACTATTAGCCATATTTTACTATTATTATCGCTAGAACTGTAATAATTATACTTATTACTTATATTGTTAGCAATATAACGTGCATTATTAGCCATATAGTGCAGTTATTATCGCTAGAACTGCAATAATTATACTTATTACTTATATTGATATCAATATAACATGCATTATTACCCATATTATGCAGTTATTATCGCTAGAACTATAATAAATATACGTATTACTTTTATTATCATCAATATAACATGCATTATTACCCATATTATGCAGTTATTATCGCTAGAACTGTAATAATTATACTTATTACTTATATTATTATCAATATAACATGCATTATTACCCATATAATGGAGGTATTATTGCTAGAACTGTAATAATTATACTTATTACTTATATTATTAGCAATATAACGTGCATTATTACCCATATTATGCAGTTATTATCGCTAGAACTGTAATAATTGTACTCATTACTTATATTATTAGCAATATAACGTGCATTATTACCCATATTATGCAGTTATTATCGCTAGAACTGTAATAATTATACTTATTACTTATATCATTATCAATATAACATGCATTATTACCCATATAATGGAGGTATTATCGCTAGAACTGTAATAATTATACTTATTACTTATATTATTATCAATATAACATGCATTATTACCCATATTATGCAGTTATTATTGCTAGAACTATAATAAATTTACGTATTACTTTTATTATCATCAATATAACATGCATTATTACCCATATTATGCAGTTATTATCGATATAACTGTAATAAATATACTTATTACTTATATTATTATCAATATAACATGCATTATTACCCATATAATGGAGGTATTATCGCTAGAACTGTAATAATTATACTTATTACTTATACTATTAGCAATATAACGTGCATTATTACCCATATAATGCAGTTATTATCGCCAGAACTGTAATAATTATACTTATTACTTATATTATTCTCAATATAACATGCATTGTTACCCATATTATGCAGTTATTATCGCTAGAACTATAATAAATATACGTATTACTTTCATTATCATCAATATAACATGCATTATTACCCATATTATGCAGTTATTATCGATAGAACTGTAATAAATATACTTATTACTTTTACTATTATCAATATATTATGCACTATTAGCCATATTTTACTATTATTATCGCTAGAACTATAATAATTATACTTATTACCCCCGATATTATCAATATAACATGCCTTATTACGCATATAATGCAGTTATTATCGCTAGAACTGTAATAAATATACTTACTACTTTCATTATCATCAATATAACATGCATTATAACCCATATTAAGAAGTTATTATCGATAGAACGATAATAAATATACTTATTACTTTTATTATTATCAATATAACATGCATTATTACCCATATAATGCAGTTATTATCGCTAGAACTGTAATAATTATACTCATTACTTATATTATTAGCAATATAACGTGCATTATTACCCGTATTATGCAGTTATTATCGCTAGAACTGTAATAATTATACTTATTACTTATATCATTATCAATATAACATGCATTATTACCCATATAATGGAGGTATTATCGCTAGAACTGTAATAATTATACTTATTACTTATATTATTATCAATATAACATGCATTATTACCCATATTATGCAGTTATTATCGCTAGAACTGTAATAATTATACTTATTACTTATATTGTTAGCAATATAACGTGCATTATTACCCATATAATGCAGTAATTATCGCTAGAACTGTAATAATTATACTTATTTCTTATATTATTATCAATATAACATGCATTATTACCCATATAATGGAGGTATTATCGCTAGAACTGTAATAATTATACTTATTACTTATATTATTATCAATATAACATGCATTATTACCCATATTATGCAGTTATTATCGCTAGAACTGTAATAATTATACTTATTACTTATATTGTTAGCTATATAACGTGCATTATTACCCATATAATGCAGTAATTATCGCTAGAACTGTAATAATTATACTTATTTCTTATATTATTATCAATATAACATGCATTATTACCCATATTATGCAGTTATTATTGCTAGAACTATAATAAATTTACGTATTACTTTTATTATCATCAATATAACATGCATTATTACCCATATTATGCAGTTATTATCGATATAACTGTAATAAATATACTTATTACTTATATTATTATCAATATAACATGCATTATTACCCATATAATGGAGGTATTATCGCTAGAACTGTAATAATTATACTTATTACTTATACTATTAGCAATATAACGTGCATTATTACCCATATAATGCAGTTATTATCGCCAGAACTGTAATCATTATACTTATTACTTATATTATTCTCAATATAACATGCATTGTTACCCATATTATGCAGTTGTTATCGCTAGAACTATAATAAATATACGTATTACTTTCATTATCATCAATATAACATGCATTATTACCCATATTATGCAGTTATTATCGATAGAACTGTAATAAATATATTTATTACTTTTACTATTATCAATATATTATGCACTATTAGCCATATTTTACTGTTATTATCGCTAGAACTATAATAATTATACTTATTACCCCCGATATTATCAATATAACATGCCTTATTACGCATATAATGCAGTTATTATCGCTAGAACTGTAATAAATATACTTACTACTTTCATTATCATCAATATAACATGCATTATTATCCATATTAAGAAGTTATTATCGATAGAACGATAGCAAATATACTTATTACTTTTATTATTATCAATATAACATGCATTATTACCCATATAATGCAGTTATTATCGCTAGAACTGTAATAATTATACTCATTACTTATATTATTAGCAACATAACGTGCATTATTACCCGTATTATGCAGTTATTATCGCTAGAACTGTAATAATTATACTTATTACTTATATTATTATCAATATAACATGCATTATTACCCATATAATGGAGGTATTATCGCTAGAATTGTAATAATCATACTTATTACTTATACTATTAGCAATATAACGTGCATTATTACCCATATAATGCAGTTATTATCGCCATAACTGTAATAATTATACTTATTACTTATATTATTCTCAATATAACATGCATTATTACCCATATTATGCAGTTATTATCGCTAGAACTATAATAAATATACGTATTACCTTTATTATCATCAATATAACATGCATTATTACCCGTATTATGCAGTTATTATCGACAGAACTGTAATAAATATACTTATTACTTTTACTATTATCAATATATCATGCACTATTAGCCATATTTTACTATTATTATCGCTAGAACTGTAATAATTATACTTATTACTTATATTGTTAGCAATATAACGTGCATTATTAGCCATATAGTGCAGTTATTATCGCTAGAACTGCAATAATTATACTTATTACTTATATTGATATCAATATAACATGCATTATTACCCATATTATGCAGTTATTATCGCTAGAACTATAATAAATATACGTATTACTTTTATTATCATCAATATAACATGCATTATTACCCATATTATGCAGTTATTATCGCTAGAACTGTAATAATTATACTTATTACTTATATTATTATCAATATAACATGCATTATTACCCATATAATGGAGGTATTATTGCTAGAACTGTAATAATTATACTTATTACTTATATTATTAGCAATATAACGTGCATTATTACCCATATTATGCAGTTATTATCGCTAGAACTGTAATAATTGTACTCATTACTTATATTATTAGCAATATAACGTGCATTATTACCCATATTATGCAGTTATTATCGCTAGAACTGTAATAATTATACTTATTACTTATATCATTATCAATATAACATGCATTATTACCCATATAATGGAGGTATTATCGCTAGAACTGTAATAATTATACTTATTACTTATATTATTATCAATATAACATGCATTATTACCCATATTATGCAGTTATTATTGCTAGAACTATAATAAATTTACGTATTACTTTTATTATCATCAATATAACATGCATTATTACCCATATTATGCAGTTATTATCGATATAACTGTAATAAATATACTTATTACTTATATTATTATCAATATAACATGCATTATTACCCATATAATGGAGGTATTATCGCTAGAACTGTAATAATTATACTTATTACTTATACTATTAGCAATATAACGTGCATTATTACCCATATAATGCAGTTATTATCGCCAGAACTGTAATAATTATACTTATTACTTATATTATTCTCAATATAACATGCATTGTTACCCATATTATGCAGTTATTATCGCTAGAACTATAATAAATATACGTATTACTTTCATTATCATCAATATAACATGCATTATTACCCATATTATGCAGTTATTATCGATAGAACTGTAATAAATATACTTATTACTTTTACTATTATCAATATATTATGCACTATTAGCCATATTTTACTATTATTATCGCTAGAACTATAATAATTATACTTATTACCCCCGATATTATCAATATAACATGCCTTATTACGCATATAATGCAGTTATTATCGCTAGAACTGTAATAAATATACTTACTACTTTCATTATCATCAATATAACATGCATTATAACCCATATTAAGAAGTTATTATCGATAGAACGATAATAAATATACTTATTACTTTTATTATTATCAATATAACATGCATTATTACCCATATAATGCAGTTATTATCGCTAGAACTGTAATAATTATACTCATTACTTATATTATTAGCAATATAACGTGCATTATTACCCGTATTATGCAGTTATTATCGCTAGAACTGTAATAATTATACTTATTACTTATATTATTATCAATATAACATGCATTATTACCCATATAATGGAGGTATTATCGCTAGAATTGTAATAATTATACTTATTACTTATACTATTATCAATATAACATGCATTATTACCCATATTCTGCAGTTATTATCGCTAGAACTATAATAAATATACTTATTACTCCCAATATTATCAATATAACATGCATTATTACCCATATAATGCAGTTATTATCGCTAGAACTGTAATAATTATACTTATTACTTATATTGTTAGCAATATAACGTGCATTATTACCCATATTCTGCAGTTATTATCGCTAGAACTATAATAAATATACTTATTACTCACAATATTATCAATATAACATGCATTATTACCCATATAATGCAGTTATTATCGCTAGAACTGTAATAATTATACTTATTACTTATATTATTATCAATATAACATGCATTATTACCCATATAATGCAGTTATTATCGCTAGAACTGTAATAATTATACTTATTACTTATATTGCTAGCAATATAACGTGCATTATTACCCATATAATGCAGTTATTATCGCCAGAACTGTAATCATTATACTTATTACTTATATTATTCTCAATATAACATGCATTGTTACCCATATTATGCAGTTATTATCGCTAGAACTATAATAAATATACGTATTACTTTCATTATCATCAATATAACATGCATTATTACCCATATTATGCAGTTATTATCGATAGAACGATAATAAATATACTTATTACTTTTATTATTATCAATATAACATGCATTATTACCCATATAATGCAGTTATTATCGCTAGAACTGTAATAATTATACTCATTACTTATATTATTAGCAATATAACGTGCATTATTACCCGTATTATGCAGTTATTATCGCTAGAACTGTAATAATTATACTTATTACTTATATTATTATCAATATAACATGCATTATTACCCATATAATGGAGGTATTATCGCTAGAATTGTAATAATTATACTTATTACTTATACTATTATCAATATAACATGCATTATTACCCATATTCTGCAGTTATTATCGCTAGAACTATAATAAATATACTTATTACTCCCAATATTATCAATATAACATGCATTATTACCCATATAATGCAGTTATTATCGCTAGAACTGTAATAATTATACTTATTACTTATATTGTTAGCAATATAACGTGCATTATTACCCATATTCTGCAGTTATTATCGCTAGAACTATAATAAATATACTTATTACTCACAATATTATCAATATAACATGCATTATTACCCATATAATGCAGTTATTATCGCTAGAACTGTAATAATTATACTTATTACTTATATTATTATCAATATAACATGCATTATTACCCATATAATGCAGTTATTATCGCTAGAACTGTAATAATTATACTTATTACTTATATTGCTAGCAATATAACGTGCATTATTACCCATATAATGCAGTTATTATCGCCAGAACTGTAATCATTATACTTATTACTTATATTATTCTCAATATAACATGCATTGTTACCCATATTATGCAGTTATTATCGCTAGAACTATAATAAATATACGTATTACTTTCATTATCATCAATATAACATGCATTATTACCCATATTATGCAGTTATTATCGATAGAACTGTAATAAATATACTTATTACTTTTACTATTATCAATATATTATGCACTATTAGCCATATTTTACTGTTATTATCGCTAGAACTATAATAATTATACTTATTACCCCCGATATTATCAATATAACATGCCTTATTACGCATATAATGCAGTTATTATCGCTAGAACTGTAATAAATATACTTACTACTTTCATTATCATCAATATAACATGCATTATTATCCATATTAAGAAGTTATTATCGATAGAACGATAGCAAATATACTTATTACTTTTATTATTATCAATATAACATGCATTATTACCCATATAATGCAGTTATTATCGCTAGAACTGTAATAATTATACTCATTACTTATATTATTAGCAACATAACGTGCATTATTACCCGTATTATGCAGTTATTATCGCTAGAACTGTAATAATTATACTTATTACTTATATTATTATCAATATAACATGCATTATTACCCATATAATGGAGGTATTATCGCTAGAATTGTAATAATCATACTTATTACTTATACTATTAGCAATATAACGTGCATTATTACCCATATAATGCAGTTATTATCGCCATAACTGTAATAATTATACTTATTACTTATATTATTCTCAATATAACATGCATTATTACCCATATTATGCAGTTATTATCGCTAGAACTATAATAAATATACGTATTACCTTTATTATCATCAATATAACATGCATTATTACCCGTATTATGCAGTTATTATCGACAGAACTGTAATAAATATACTTATTACTTTTACTATTATCAATATATCATGCACTATTAGCCATATTTTACTATTATTATCGCTAGTACTGTAATAATTATACTTATTACTTATATTGTTAGCAATATAACGTGCATTATTAGCCATATAGTGCAGTTATTATCGCTAGAACTGCAATAATTATACTTATTACTTATATTGATATCAATATAACATGCATTATTACCCATATTATGCAGTTATTATCGCTAGAACTATAATAAATATACGTATTACTTTTATTATCATCAATATAACATGCATTATTACCCATATTATGCAGTTATTATCGCTAGAACTGTAATAATTATACTTATTACTTATATTATTATCAATATAACATGCATTATTACCCATATAATGGAGGTATTATTGCTAGAACTGTAATAATTATACTTATTACTTATATTATTAGCAATATAACGTGCATTATTACCCATATTATGCAGTTATTATCGCTAGAACTGTAATAATTGTACTCATTACTTATATTATTAGCAATATAACGTGCATTATTACCCATATTATGCAGTTATTATCGCTAGAACTGTAATAATTATACTTATTACTTATATCATTATCAATATAACATGCATTATTACCCATATAATGGAGGTATTATCGCTAGAACTGTAATAATTATACTTATTACTTATATTATTATCAATATAACATGCATTATTACCCATATTATGCAGTTATTATTGCTAGAACTATAATAAATTTACGTATTACTTTTATTATCATCAATATAACATGCATTATTACCCATATTATGCAGTTATTATCGATATAACTGTAATAAATATACTTATTACTTATATTATTATCAATATAACATGCATTATTACCCATATAATGGAGGTATTATCGCTAGAACTGTAATAATTATACTTATTACTTATACTATTAGCAATATAACGTGCATTATTACCCATATAATGCAGTTATTATCGCCAGAACTGTAATAATTATACTTATTACTTATATTATTCTCAATATAACATGCATTGTTACCCATATTATGCAGTTATTATCGCTAGAACTATAATAAATATACGTATTACTTTCATTATCATCAATATAACATGCATTATTACCCATATTATGCAGTTATTATCGATAGAACTGTAATAAATATACTTATTACTTTTACTATTATCAATATATTATGCACTATTAGCCATATTTTACTATTATTATCGCTAGAACTATAATAATTATACTTATTACCCCCGATATTATCAATATAACATGCCTTATTACGCATATAATGCAGTTATTATCGCTAGAACTGTAATAAATATACTTACTACTTTCATTATCATCAATATAACATGCATTATAACCCATATTAAGAAGTTATTATCGATAGAACGATAATAAATATACTTATTACTTTTATTATTATCAATATAACATGCATTATTACCCATATAATGCAGTTATTATCGCTAGAACTGTAATAATTATACTCATTACTTATATTATTAGCAATATAACGTGCATTATTACCCGTATTATGCAGTTATTATCGCTAGAACTGTAATAATTATACTTATTACTTATATTATTATCAATATAACATGCATTATTACCCATATAATGGAGGTATTATCGCTAGAATTGTAATAATTATACTTATTACTTATACTATTATCAATATAACATGCATTATTACCCATATTCTGCAGTTATTATCGCTAGAACTATAATAAATATACTTATTACTCCCAATATTATCAATATAACATGCATTATTACCCATATAATGCAGTTATTATCGCTAGAACTGTAATAATTATACTTATTACTTATATTGTTAGCAATATAACGTGCATTATTACCCATATTCTGCAGTTATTATCGCTAGAACTATAATAAATATACTTATTACTCACAATATTATCAATATAACATGCATTATTACCCATATAATGCAGTTATTATCGCTAGAACTGTAATAATTATACTTATTACTTATATTATTATCAATATAACATGCATTATTACCCATATAATGCAGTTATTATCGCTAGAACTGTAATAATTATACTTATTACTTATATTGCTAGCAATATAACGTGCATTATTACCCATATAATGCAGTAATTATCGCTAGAACTGTAATAATTATACTTATTACTTATATTATTCTCAATATAACATGCATTATTACCCATATTATGCAGTTATTATCGATAGAACTGTAATAAATATACTTATTACTTTTACTATTATCAATATATCATGCACTATTAGCCATATTTTACTATTATTATCGCTAGAACTATAATAATTATACTTATTACCCCCGATATTATCAATATAACATGCCTTATTACGCATATAATGCAGTTATTATCGCTAGAACTGTAATAAATATACTTACTACTTTCATTATCATCAATATAACATGCATTATTATCCATATTAAGAAGTTATTATCGATAGAACGATAGTAAATATACTTATTACTTTTATTATTATCAATATAACATGCATTATTACCCATATAATGCAGTTATTATCGCTAGAACTGTAATAATTATACTCATTACTTATATTATTAGCAACATAACGTGCATTATTACCCGTATTATGCAGTTATTATCGCTAGAACTGTAATAATTATACTTATTACTTATATTATTATCAATATAACATGCATTATTACCCATATAATGGAGGTATTATCGCTAGAATTGTAATAATCATACTTATTACTTATACTATTAGCAATATAACGTGCATTATTACCCATATAATGCAGTTATTATCGCCATAACTGTAATAATTATACTTATTACTTATATTATTCTCAATATAACATGCATTATTACCCATATTATGCAGTTATTATCGCTAGAACTATAATAAATATACGTATTACTTTCATTATCATCAATATAACATGCATTATTACCCATATTATGCATTTATTATCGATAGAACTGTAATAAATATACTTATTACTTTTACTATTATCAATATATCATGCACTATTAGCCATATTTTACTATTATTATCGCTAGAACTATAATAATTATACTTATTACCCCCGATATTATCAATATAACATGCCTTATTACGCATATAATGCAGTTATTATCGCTAGAACTGTAATAAATATACTTACTACTTTCATTATCATCAATATAACATGCATTATTATCCATATTAAGAAGTTATTATCGATAGAACGATAGTAAATATACTTATTACTTTTATTATTATCAATATAACATGCATTATTACCCATATAATGCAGTTATTATCGCTAGAACTGTAATAATTGTACTCATTACTTATATTATTAGCAATATAACGTGCATTATTACCCATATTATGCAGTTATTATCGCTAGAACTGTAATAATTATACTTATTACTTATATCATTATCAATATAACATGCATTATTACCCATATAATGGAGGTATTATCGCTAGAACTGTAATAATTATACTTATTACTTATATTATTATCAATATAACATGCATTATTACCCATATTATGCAGTTATTATCGCTAGAGCTGTAATAATTATACTTATTACTTATATTGTTAGCAATATAACGTGCATTATTACCCATATAATGCAGTTATTATCGCTAGAACTCTAATAATTATACTTATTACTTAGATTATTATCAATATAACATGCATTATTACCCATATTATGCATTATTATCGCTAGAACTATAATAAATATACGTATTACTTTTATTATCATCAATATAACATGCATTATTACCCATATTATGCAGTTATTATCGATAGAACTGTAATAAATATATTTATTACTTTTATTATTATCAATATAACATGCACTATTTGCCATATTTTACTATTATTATCGCTAGAACTATAATAATTATACTTATTACTCCCGATATTATCAATATAACATGCATTATTACCCATATTATGCAGTTATTATCGCTAGAACTGTAATAATTGTACTCATTACTTATATTATTAGCAATATAACGGGCATTATTACCCATGTTATGCAGTTATTATCGCTAGAACTGTAATAATTATACTTATTACTTATGTCATTATCAATATAACATGCATTATTACCCATATAATGGAGGTGTTATCGCTAGAACTGTAATAATTATACTTATTACTTATATTGTTAGCAATATAACGTGCATTATTACCCATATAATGCAGTTATTATCGCTAGAACTCTAATAATTATACTTATTACTTATATTATTAGCATTATAACGTGCATTATTACCCGTATTATGCAGTTATTATCGCTAGAACTGTAATAATTATACTTATTACATATATTATTAGCAATATAACGTGAATTATTACCCATATTCTGCAGTTATTATCGCTAGAACTATAATAAATATACTTATTACTCACAATATTATCAATATAACATGCATGATTACCCATATAATGCAGTTATTATCGCTAGAATTGTAATAATTATACTTATTACTTATATTATTATCAATATAACATGCATTATTACCCATATAATGGAGGTATTATTGCTAGAACTGTAATAATTATACGTATTACTTATATTATTAGCAATATAACGTGCATTATTACCCATATTATGCAGTTATTATCGCTAGAACTGTAATAATTGTACTCATTACTTATATTATTAGCAATATAACGTGCATTATTGCCCATATTATGCAGTTATTATCGCTAGAACTGTAATAATTATACTTATTACTTATATCATTATCAATATAACATGCATTATTACCCATATAATGGAGGTATTATCGCTAGAACTGTAATAATTATACTTATTACTTATATTATTATCAATATAACATGCATTATTACCCATATTATGCAGTTATTATCGCTAGAACTATAATAAATATACGTATTACCTTTATTATCATCAATATAACATGCATTATTACCCGTATTATGCAGTTATTATCGACAGAACTGTAATAAATATACTTATTACTTTTACTATTATCAATATATCATGCACTATTAGCCATATTTTACTATTATTATCGCTAGAACTGTAATAATTATACTTATTACTTATATTGTTAGCAATATAACGTGCATTATTAGCCATATAGTGCAGTTATTATCGCTAGAACTGCAATAATTATACTTATTACTTATATTGATATCAATATAACATGCATTATTACCCATATTATGCAGTTATTATCGCTAGAACTATAATAAATATACGTATTACTTTTATTATCATCAATATAACATGCATTATTACCCATATTATGCAGTTATTATCGCTAGAACTGTAATAATTATACTTATTACTTATATTATTATCAATATAACATGCATTATTACCCATATAATGGAGGTATTATTGCTAGAACTGTAATAATTATACTTATTACTTATATTATTAGCAATATAACGTGCATTATTACCCATATTATGCAGTTATTATCGCTAGAACTGTAATAATTGTACTCATTACTTATATTATTAGCAATATAACGTGCATTATTACCCATATTATGCAGTTATTATCGCTAGAACTGTAATAATTATACTTATTACTTATATCATTATCAATATAACATGCATTATTACCCATATAATGGAGGTATTATCGCTAGAACTGTAATAATTATACTTATTACTTATATTATTATCAATATAACATGCATTATTACCCATATTATGCAGTTATTATTGCTAGAACTATAATAAATTTACGTATTACTTTTATTATCATCAATATAACATGCATTATTACCCATATTATGCAGTTATTATCGATATAACTGTAATAAATATACTTATTACTTATATTATTATCAATATAACATGCATTATTACCCATATAATGGAGGTATTATCGCTAGAACTGTAATAATTATACTTATTACTTATACTATTAGCAATATAACGTGCATTATTACCCATATAATGCAGTTATTATCGCCAGAACTGTAATAATTATACTTATTACTTATATTATTCTCAATATAACATGCATTGTTACCCATATTATGCAGTTATTATCGCTAGAACTATAATAAATATACGTATTACTTTCATTATCATCAATATAACATGCATTATTACCCATATTATGCAGTTATTATCGATAGAACTGTAATAAATATACTTATTACTTTTACTATTATCAATATATTATGCACTATTAGCCATATTTTACTATTATTATCGCTAGAACTATAATAATTATACTTATTACCCCCGATATTATCAATATAACATGCCTTATTACGCATATAATGCAGTTATTATCGCTAGAACTGTAATAAATATACTTACTACTTTCATTATCATCAATATAACATGCATTATAACCCATATTAAGAAGTTATTATCGATAGAACGATAATAAATATACTTATTACTTTTATTATTATCAATATAACATGCATTATTACCCATATAATGCAGTTATTATCGCTAGAACTGTAATAATTATACTCATTACTTATATTATTAGCAATATAACGTGCATTATTACCCGTATTATGCAGTTATTATCGCTAGAACTGTAATAATTATACTTATTACTTATATTATTATCAATATAACATGCATTATTACCCATATAATGGAGGTATTATCGCTAGAATTGTAATAATTATACTTATTACTTATACTATTATCAATATAACATGCATTATTACCCATATTCTGCAGTTATTATCGCTAGAACTATAATAAATATACTTATTACTCCCAATATTATCAATATAACATGCATTATTACCCATATAATGCAGTTATTATCGCTAGAACTGTAATAATTATACTTATTACTTATATTGTTAGCAATATAACGTGCATTATTACCCATATTCTGCAGTTATTATCGCTAGAACTATAATAAATATACTTATTACTCACAATATTATCAATATAACATGCATTATTACCCATATAATGCAGTTATTATCGCTAGAACTGTAATAATTATACTTATTACTTATATTATTATCAATATAACATGCATTATTACCCATATAATGCAGTTATTATCGCTAGAACTGTAATAATTATACTTATTACTTATATTGCTAGCAATATAACGTGCATTATTACCCATATAATGCAGTAATTATCGCTAGAACTGTAATAATTATACTTATTACTTATATTATTCTCAATATAACATGCATTATTACCCATATTATGCAGTTATTATCGATAGAACTGTAATAAATATACTTATTACTTTTACTATTATCAATATATCATGCACTATTAGCCATATTTTACTATTATTATCGCTAGAACTATAATAATTATACTTATTACCCCCGATATTATCAATATAACATGCCTTATTACGCATATAATGCAGTTATTATCGCTAGAACTGTAATAAATATACTTACTACTTTCATTATCATCAATATAACATGCATTATTATCCATATTAAGAAGTTATTATCGATAGAACGATAGTAAATATACTTATTACTTTTATTATTATCAATATAACATGCATTATTACCCATATAATGCAGTTATTATCGCTAGAACTGTAATAATTGTACTCATTACTTATATTATTAGCAATATAACGTGCATTATTACCCATATTATGCAGTTATTATCGCTAGAACTGTAATAATTATACTTATTACTTATATCATTATCAATATAACATGCATTATTACCCATATAATGGAGGTATTATCGCTAGAACTGTAATAATTATACTTATTACTTATATTATTATCAATATAACATGCATTATTACCCATATTATGCAGTTATTATCGCTAGAGCTGTAATAATTATACTTATTACTTATATTGTTAGCAATATAACGTGCATTATTACCCATATAATGCAGTTATTATCGCTAGAACTCTAATAATTATACTTATTACTTAGATTATTATCAATATAACATGCATTATTACCCATATTATGCATTATTATCGCTAGAACTATAATAAATATACGTATTACTTTTATTATCATCAATATAACATGCATTATTACCCATATTATGCAGTTATTATCGATAGAACTGTAATAAATATATTTATTACTTTTATTATTATCAATATAACATGCACTATTTGCCATATTTTACTATTATTATCGCTAGAACTATAATAATTATACTTATTACTCCCGATATTATCAATATAACATGCATTATTACCCATATTATGCAGTTATTATCGCTAGAACTGTAATAATTGTACTCATTACTTATATTATTAGCAATATAACGGGCATTATTACCCATGTTATGCAGTTATTATCGCTAGAACTGTAATAATTATACTTATTACTTATGTCATTATCAATATAACATGCATTATTACCCATATAATGGAGGTGTTATCGCTAGAACTGTAATAATTATACTTATTACTTATATTGTTAGCAATATAACGTGCATTATTACCCATATAATGCAGTTATTATCGCTAGAACTCTAATAATTATACTTATTACTTATATTATTAGCATTATAACGTGCATTATTACCCGTATTATGCAGTTATTATCGCTAGAACTGTAATAATTATACTTATTACATATATTATTAGCAATATAACGTGAATTATTACCCATATTCTGCAGTTATTATCGCTAGAACTATAATAAATATACTTATTACTCACAATATTATCAATATAACATGCATGATTACCCATATAATGCAGTTATTATCGCTAGAATTGTAATAATTATACTTATTACTTATATTATTATCAATATAACATGCATTATTACCCATATAATGGAGGTATTATTGCTAGAACTGTAATAATTATACGTATTACTTATATTATTAGCAATATAACGTGCATTATTACCCATATTATGCAGTTATTATCGCTAGAACTGTAATAATTGTACTCATTACTTATATTATTAGCAATATAACGTGCATTATTGCCCATATTATGCAGTTATTATCGCTAGAACTGTAATAATTATACTTATTACTTATATCATTATCAATATAACATGCATTATTACCCATATAATGGAGGTATTATCGCTAGAACTGTAATAATTATACTTATTACTTATATTATTATCAATATAACATGCATTATTACCCATATTATGCAGTTATTATCGCTAGAACTGTAATAATTATACTTATTACTTATATTGTTAGCAATATAACGTGCATTATTACCCATATAATGCAGTAATTATCGCTAGAACTGTAATAATTATACTTATTTCTTATATTATTATCAATATAACATGCATTATTACCCATATTATGCAGTTATTATTGCTAGAACTATAATAAATTTACGTATTACTTTTATTATCATCAATATAACATGCATTATTACCCATATTATGCAGTTATTATCGATATAACTGTAATAAATATACTTATTACTTATATTATTATCAATATAACATGCATTATTACCCATATAATGGAGGTATTATCGCTAGAACTGTAATAATTATACTTATTACTTATACTATTAGCAATATAACGTGCATTATTACCCATATAATGCAGTTATTATCGCCAGAACTGTAATCATTATACTTATTACTTATATTATTCTCAATATAACATGCATTGTTACCCATATTATGCAGTTATTATCGCTAGAACTATAATAAATATACGTATTACTTTCATTATCATCAATATAACATGCATTATTACCCATATTATGCAGTTATTATCGATAGAACTGTAATAAATATACTTATTACTTTTACTATTATCAATATATTATGCACTATTAGCCATATTTTACTGTTATTATCGCTAGAACTATAATAATTATACTTATTACCCCCGATATTATCAATATAACATGCCTTATTACGCATATAATGCAGTTATTATCGCTAGAACTGTAATAAATATACTTACTACTTTCATTATCATCAATATAACATGCATTATAACCCATATTAAGAAGTTATTATCGATAGAACGATAATAAATATACTTATTACTTTTATTATTATCAATATAACATGCATTATTACCCATATAATGCAGTTATTATCGCTAGAACTGTAATAATTATACTCATTACTTATATTATTAGCAATATAACGTGCATTATTACCCGTATTATGCAGTTATTATCGCTAGAACTGTAATAATTATACTTATTACTTATATTATTATCAATATAACATGCATTATTACCCATATAATGGAGGTATTATCGCTAGAATTGTAATAATTATACTTATTACTTATACTATTATCAATATAACATGCATTATTACCCATATTCTGCAGTTATTATCGCTAGAACTATAATAAATATACTTATTACTCCCAATATTATCAATATAACATGCATTATTACCCATATAATGCAGTTATTATCGCTAGAACTGTAATAATTATACTTATTACTTATATTGTTAGCAATATAACGTGCATTATTACCCATATTCTACAGTTATTATCGCTAGAACTATAATAAATATACTTATTACTCACAATATTATCAATATAACATGCATTATTACCCATATAATGCAGTTATTATCGCCAGAACTGTAATCATTATACTTATTACTTATATTATTCTCAATATAACATGCATTGTTACCCATATTATGCAGTTATTATCGCTAGAACTATAATAAATATACGTATTACTTTCATTATCATCAATATAACATGCATTATTACCCATATTATGCAGTTATTATCGATAGAACTGTAATAAATATACTTATTACTTTTACTATTATCAATATATCATGCACTATTAGCCATATTTTACTATTATTATCGCTAGAACTATAATAATTATACTTATTACCCCCGATATTATCAATATAACATGCCTTATTACGCATATAATGCAGTTATTATCGCTAGAACTGTAATAAATATACTTACTACTTTCATTATCATCAATATAACATGCATTATTATCCATATTAAGAAGTTATTATCGATAGAACGATAGCAAATATACTTATTACTTTTATTATTATCAATATAACATGCATTATTACCCATATAATGCAGTTATTATCGCTAGAAGTGTAATAATTATACTCATTACTTATATTATTAGCAACATAACGTGCATTATTACCCGTATTATGCAGTTATTATCGCTAGAACTGTAATAATTATACTTATTACTTATATCATTATCAATATAACATGCATTATTACACATATAATGGAGGTATTATCGCTAGAACTGTAATAATTATACTTATTACTTATATTATTATCAATATAACATGCATTATTACCCATATTATGCAGTTATTATCGCTAGAACTGTAATAATTATACTTATTACTTATATTGTTAGCAATATAACGTGCATTATTACCCATATAATGCAGTAATTATCGCTAGAACTGTAATAATTATACTTATTTCTTATATTATTATCAATATAACATGCATTATTACCCATATTATGCAGTTATTATTGCTAGAACTATAATAAATTTACGTATTACTTTTATTATCATCAATATAACATGCATTATTACCCATATTATGCAGTTATTATCGATATAACTGTAATAAATATACTTATTACTTATATTATTATCAATATAGCATGCATTATTACCCATATAATGGAGGTATTATCGCTAGAACTGTAATAATTATACTTATTACTTATACTATTAGCAATATAACGTGCATTATTACCCATATAATGCAGTTATTATCGCCAGAACTGTAATCATTATACTTATTACTTATATTATTCTCAATATAACATGCATTGTTACCCATATTATGCAGTTATAATCGCTAGAACTATAATAAATATACGTATTACTTTCATTATCATCAATATAACATGCATTATTACCCATATTATGCAGTTATTATCGATAGAACTGTAATAAATATACTTATTACTTTTACTATTATCAATATATTATGCACTATTAGCCATATTTTACTGTTATTATCGCTAGAACTATAATAATTATACTTATTACCCCCGATATTATCAATATAACATGCCTTATTACGCATATAATGCAGTTATTATCGCTAGAACTGTAATAAATATACTTACTACTTTCATTATCATCAATATAACATGCATTATAACCCATATTAAGAAGTTATTATCGATAGAACGATAATAAATATACTTATTACTTTTATTATTATCAATATAACATGCATTATTACCCATATTATGCAGTTATTATCGCTAGAACTATAATAAATATACGTATTACTTTTATTATCATCAATATAACATGCATTATTACCCATATTATGCAGTTATTATCGCTAGAACTGTAATAATTATACTTATTACTTATATTATTATCAATATAACATGCATTATTACCCATATAATGGAGGTATTATTGCTAGAACTGTAATAATTATACTTATTACTTATATTATTAGCAATATAACGTGCATTATTACCCATATTATGCAGTTATTATCGCTAGAACTGTAATAATTGTACGCATTACTTATATTATTAGCAATATAACGTGCATTATTACCCATATTATGCAGTTATTATCGCTAGAACTGTAATAATTATACTTATTACTTATATCATTATCAATATAACATGCATTATTACCCATATAATGGAGGTATTATCGCTAGAACTGTAATAATTATACTTATTTCTTATATTATTATCAATATAACATGCATTATTACCCATATTATGCAGTTATTATTGCTAGAACTATAATAAATTTACGTATTACTTTTATTATCATCAATATAACATGCATTATTACCCATATTATGCAGTTATTATCGATATAACTGTAATAAATATACTTATTACTTATATTATTATCAATATAGCATGCATTATTACCCATATAATGGAGGTATTATCGCTAGAACTGTAATAATTATACTTATTACTTATACTATTAGCAATATAACGTGCATTATTACCCATATAATGCAGTTATTATCGCCAGAACTGTAATCATTATACTTATTACTTATATTATTCTCAATATAACATGCATTGTTACCCATATTATGCAGTTATTATCGCTAGAACTATAATAAATATACGTATTACTTTCATTATCATCAATATAACATGCATTATTACCCATATTATGCAGTTATTATCGATAGAACTGTAATAAATATACTTATTACTTTTACTATTATCAATATATTATGCACTATTAGCCATATTTTACTGTTATTATCGCTAGAACTATAATAATTATACTTATTACCCCCGATATTATCAATATAACATGCCTTATTACGCATATAATGCAGTTATTATCGCTAGAACTGTAATAAATATACTTACTACTTTCATTATCATCAATATAACATGCATTATAACCCATATTAAGAAGTTATTATCGATAGAACGATAATAAATATACTTATTACTTTTATTATTATCAATATAACATGCATTATTACCCATATAATGCAGTTATTATCGCTAGAACTGTAATAATTATACTCATTACTTATATTATTAGCAATATAACGTGCATTATTACCCGTATTATGCAGTTATTATCGCTAGAACTGTAATAATTATACTTATTACTTATATTATTATCAATATAACATGCATTATTACCCATATAATGGAGGTATTATCGCTAGAATTGTAATAATTATACTTATTACTTATACTATTATCAATATAACATGCATTATTACCCATATTCTGCAGTTATTATCGCTAGAACTATAATAAATATACTTATTACTCCCAATATTATCAATATAACATGCATTATTACCCATATAATGCAGTTATTATCGCTAGAACTGTAATAATTATACTTATTACTTATATTGTTAGCAATATAACGTGCATTATTACCCATATTCTACAGTTATTATCGCTAGAACTATAATAAATATACTTATTACTCACAATATTATCAATATAACATGCATTATTACCCATATAATGCAGTTATTATCGCCAGAACTGTAATCATTATACTTATTACTTATATTATTCTCAATATAACATGCATTGTTACCCATATTATGCAGTTATTATCGCTAGAACTATAATAAATATACGTATTACTTTCATTATCATCAATATAACATGCATTATTACCCATATTATGCAGTTATTATCGATAGAACTGTAATAAATATACTTATTACTTTTACTATTATCAATATATCATGCACTATTAGCCATATTTTACTATTATTATCGCTAGAACTATAATAATTATACTTATTACCCCCGATATTATCAATATAACATGCCTTATTACGCATATAATGCAGTTATTATCGCTAGAACTGTAATAAATATACTTACTACTTTCATTATCATCAATATAACATGCATTATTATCCATATTAAGAAGTTATTATCGATAGAACGATAGCAAATATACTTATTACTTTTATTATTATCAATATAACATGCATTATTACCCATATAATGCAGTTATTATCGCTAGAACTGTAATAATTATACTCATTACTTATATTATTAGCAACATAACGTGCATTATTACCCGTATTATGCAGTTATTATCGCTAGAACTGTAATAATTATACTTATTACTTATATTATTATCAATATAACATGCATTATTACCCATATAATGGAGGTATTATCGCTAGAATTGTAATAATCATACTTATTACTTATACTATTAGCAATATAACGTGCATTATTACCCATATAATGCAGTTATTATCGCCATAACTGTAATAATTATACTTATTACTTATATTATTCTCAATATAACATGCATTATTACCCATATTATGCAGTTATTATCGCTAGAACTATAATAAATATACGTATTACCTTTATTATCATCAATATAACATGCATTATTACCCGTATTATGCAGTTATTATCGACAGAACTGTAATAAATATACTTATTACTTTTACTATTATCAATATATCATGCACTATTAGCCATATTTTACTATTATTATCGCTAGAACTGTAATAATTATACTTATTACTTATATTGTTAGCAATATAACGTGCATTATTAGCCATATAGTGCAGTTATTATCGCTAGAACTGTAATAATTATACTTATTACTTATATTGATATCAATATAACATGCATTATTACCCATATTATGCAGTTATTATCGCTAGAACTATAATAAATATACGTATTACTTTTATTATCATCAATATAACATGCATTATTACCCATATTATGCAGTTATTATCGCTAGAACTGTAATAATTATACTTATTACTTATATTATTATCAATATAACATGCATTATTACCCATATAATGGAGGTATTATTGCTAGAACTGTAATAATTATACTTATTACTTATATTATTAGCAATATAACGTGCATTATTACCCATATTATGCAGTTATTATCGCTAGAACTGTAATAATTGTACGCATTACTTATATTATTAGCAATATAACGTGCATTATTACCCATATTATGCAGTTATTATCGCTAGAACTGTAATAATTATACTTATTACTTATATCATTATCAATATAACATGCATTATTACCCATATAATGGAGGTATTATCGCTAGAACTGTAATAATTATACTTATTACTTATACTATTAGCAATATAACGTGCATTATTACCCATATAATGCAGTTATTATCGCCAGAACTGTAATAATTATACTTATTACTTATATTATTCTCAATATAACATGCATTGTTACCCATATTATGCAGTTATTATCGCTAGAACTATAATAAATATACGTATTACTTTCATTATCATCAATATAACATGCATTATTACCCATATTATGCAGTTATTATCGATAGAACTGTAATAAATATACTTATTACTTTTACTATTATCAATATATTATGCACTATTAGCCATATTTTACTATTATTATCGCTAGAACTATAATAATTATACTTATTACCCCCGATATTATCAATATAACATGCCTTATTACGCATATAATGCAGTTATTATCGCTAGAACTGTAATAAATATACTTACTACTTTCATTATCATCAATATAACATGCATTATAACCCATATTAAGAAGTTATTATCGATAGAACGATAATAAATATACTTATTACTTTTATTATTATCAATATAACATGCATTATTACCCATATAATGCAGTTATTATCGCTAGAACTGTAATAATTATACTCATTACTTATATTATTAGCAATATAACGTGCATTATTACCCGTATTATGCAGTTATTATCGCTAGAACTGTAATAATTATACTTATTACTTATATTATTATCAATATAACATGCATTATTACCCATATAATGGAGGTATTATCGCTAGAATTGTAATAATTATACTTATTACTTATACTATTATCAATATAACATGCATTATTACCCATATTCTGCAGTTATTATCGCTAGAACTATAATAAATATACTTATTACTCCCAATATTATCAATATAACATGCATTATTACCCATATAATGCAGTTATTATCGCTAGAACTGTAATAATTATACTTATTACTTATATTGTTAGCAATATAACGTGCATTATTACCCATATTCTGCAGTTATTATCGCTAGAACTATAATAAATATACTTATTACTCACAATATTATCAATATAACATGCATTATTACCCATATAATGCAGTTATTATCGCTAGAACTGTAATAATTATACTTATTACTTATATTATTATCAATATAACATGCATTATTACCCATATAATGCAGTTATTATCGCTAGAACTGTAATAATTATACTTATTACTTATATTGCTAGCAATATAACGTGCATTATTACCCATATAATGCAGTAATTATCGCTAGAACTGTAATAATTATACTTATTACTTATATTATTATCAATATAACATGCATTATTACCCATATTATGCAGTTATTATTGCTAGAACTATAATAAATATACGTATTACTTTTATTATCATCAATATAACATGCATTATTACCCATATTATGCAGTTATTATCGATATAACTGTAATAAATATACTTATTACTTATATTATTATCAATATAACATGCATTATTACCCATATAATGGAGGTATTATCGCTAGAACTGTAATAATTATACTTATTACTTATACTATTAGCAATATAACGTGCATTATTACCCATATAATGCAGTAATTATCGCTAGAACTGTAATCATTATACTTATTACTTATATTATTCTCAATACAACATGCATTATTACCCATATTATGCAGTTATTATCGATAGAACTGTAATAAATATACTTATTACTTTTACTATTATCAATATATCATGCACTATTAGCCATATTTTACTATTATTATCGCTAGAACTATAATAATTATACTTATTACCCCCGATATTATCAATATAACATGCCTTATTACGCATATAATGCAGTTATTATCGCTAGAACTGTAATAAATATACTTACTACTTTCATTATCATCAATATAACATGCATTATTATCCATATTAAGAAGTTATTATCGATAGAACGATAGTAAATATACTTATTACTTTTATTATTATCAATATAACATGCATTATTACCCATATAATGCAGTTATTATCGCTAGAACTGTAATAATTATACTCATTACTTATATTATTAGCAACATAACGTGCATTATTACCCGTATTATGCAGTTATTATCGCTAGAACTGTAATAATTATACTTATTACTTATATTATTATCAATATAACATGCATTATTACCCATATAATGGAGGTATTATCGCTAGAATTGTAATAATCATACTTATTACTTATACTATTAGCAATATAACGTGCATTATTACCCATATAATGCAGTTATTATCGCCATAACTGTAATAATTATACTTATTACTTATATTATTCTCAATATAACATGCATTATTACCCATATTATGCAGTTATTATCGCTAGAACTATAATAAATATACGTATTACCTTTATTATCATCAATATAACATGCATTATTACCCGTATTATGCAGTTATTATCGACAGAACTGTAATAAATATACTTATTACTTTTACTATTATCAATATATCATGCACTATTAGCCATATTTTACTATTATTATCGCTAGAACTGTAATAATTATACTTATTACTTATATTGTTAGCAATATAACGTGCATTATTAGCCATATAGTGCAGTTATTATCGCTAGAACTGTAATAATTATACTTATTACTTATATTGATATCAATATAACATGCATTATTACCCATATTATGCAGTTATTATCGCTAGAACTATAATAAATATACGTATTACTTTTATTATCATCAATATAACATGCATTATTACCCATATTATGCAGTTATTATCGCTAGAACTGTAATAATTATACTTATTACTTATACTATTATCAATATAACATGCATTATTACCCATATTCTGCAGTTATTATCGCTAGAACTATAATAAATATACTTATTACTCCCAATATTATCAATATAACATGCATTATTACCCATATAATGCAGTTATTATCGCTAGAACTGTAATAATTATACTTATTACTTATATTATTATCAATATAACATGCATTATTACCCATATAATGGAGGTATTATTGCTAGAACTGTAATAATTATACTTATTACTTATATTATTAGCAATATAACGTGCATTATTACCCATATTATGCAGTTATTATCGCTAGAACTGTAATAATTGTACTCATTACTTATATTATTAGCAATATAACGTGCATTATTACCCATATTATGCAGTTATTATCGCTAGAACTGTAATAATTATACTTATTACTTATATCATTATCAATATAACATGCATTATTACCCATATAATGGAGGTATTATCGCTAGAACTGTAATAATTATACTTATTACTTATATTATTATCAATATAACATGCATTATTACCCATATTATGCAGTTATTATTGCTAGAACTATAATAAATTTACGTATTACTTTTATTATCATCAATATAACATGCATTATTACCCATATTATGCAGTTATTATCGATATAACTGTAATAAATATACTTATTACTTATATTATTATCAATATAACATGCATTATTACCCATATAATGGAGGTATTATCGCTAGAACTGTAATAATTATACTTATTACTTATACTATTAGCAATATAACGTGCATTATTACCCATATAATGCAGTTATTATCGCCAGAACTGTAATAATTATACTTATTACTTATATTATTCTCAATATAACATGCATTGTTACCCATATTATGCAGTTATTATCGCTAGAACTATAATAAATATACGTATTACTTTCATTATCATCAATATAACATGCATTATTACCCATATTATGCAGTTATTATCGATAGAACTGTAATAAATATACTTATTACTTTTACTATTATCAATATATTATGCACTATTAGCCATATTTTACTATTATTATCGCTAGAACTATAATAATTATACTTATTACCCCCGATATTATCAATATAACATGCCTTATTACGCATATAATGCAGTTATTATCGCTAGAACTGTAATAAATATACTTACTACTTTCATTATCATCAATATAACATGCATTATAACCCATATTAAGAAGTTATTATCGATAGAACGATAATAAATATACTTATTACTTTTATTATTATCAATATAACATGCATTATTACCCATATAATGCAGTTATTATCGCTAGAACTGTAATAATTATACTTATTACTTATATTGTTAGCAATATAACGTGCATTATTACCCATATTCTGCAGTTATTATCGCTAGAACTATAATAAATATACTTATTACTCACAATATTATCAATATAACATGCATTATTACCCATATAATGCAGTTATTATCGCTAGAACTGTAATAATTATACTTATTACTTATATTATTATCAATATAACATGCATTATTACCCATATAATGCAGTTATTATCGCTAGAACTGTAATAATTATACTTATTACTTATATTGCTAGCAATATAACGTGCATTATTACCCATATAATGCAGTAATTATCGCTAGAACTGTAATAATTATACTTATTACTTATATTATTATCAATATAACATGCATTATTACCCATATTATGCAGTTATTATTGCTAGAACTATAATAAATATACGTATTACTTTTATTATCATCAATATAACATGCATTATTACCCATATTATGCAGTTATTATCGATATAACTGTAATAAATATACTTATTACTTATATTATTATCAATATAACATGCATTATTACCCATATAATGGAGGTATTATCGCTAGAACTGTAATAATTATACTTATTACTTATACTATTAGCAATATAACGTGCATTATTACCCATATAATGCAGTAATTATCGCTAGAACTGTAATCATTATACTTATTACTTATATTATTCTCAATATAACATGCATTATTACCCATATTATGCAGTTATTATCGATAGAACTGTAATAAATATACTTATTACTTTTACTATTATCAATATATCATGCACTATTAGCCATATTTTACTATTATTATCGCTAGAACTATAATAATTATACTTATTACCCCCGATATTATCAATATAACATGCCTTATTACGCATATAATGCAGTTATTATCGCTAGAACTGTAATAAATATACTTACTACTTTCATTATCATCAATATAACATGCATTATTATCCATATTAAGAAGTTATTATCGATAGAACGATAGTAAATATACTTATTACTTTTATTATTATCAATATAACATGCATTATTACCCATATAATGCAGTTATTATCGCTAGAACTGTAATAATTATACTCATTACTTATATTATTAGCAACATAACGTGCATTATTACCCGTATTATGCAGTTATTATCGCTAGAACTGTAATAATTATACTTATTACTTATATTATTATCAATATAACATGCATTATTACCCATATAATGGAGGTATTATCGCTAGAATTGTAATAATCATACTTATTACTTATACTATTAGCAATATAACGTGCATTATTACCCATATAATGCAGTTATTATCGCCATAACTGTAATAATTATACTTATTACTTATATTATTCTCAATATAACATGCATTATTACCCATATTATGCAGTTATTATCGCTAGAACTATAATAAATATACGTATTACCTTTATTATCATCAATATAACATGCATTATTACCCGTATTATGCAGTTATTATCGACAGAACTGTAATAAATATACTTATTACTTTTACTATTATCAATATATCATGCACTATTAGCCATATTTTACTATTATTATCGCTAGAACTGTAATAATTATACTTATTACTTATATTGTTAGCAATATAACGTGCATTATTAGCCATATAGTGCAGTTATTATCGCTAGAACTGTAATAATTATACTTATTACTTATATTGATATCAATATAACATGCATTATTACCCATATTATGCAGTTATTATCGCTAGAACTATAATAAATATACGTATTACTTTTATTATCATCAATATAACATGCATTATTACCCATATTATGCAGTTATTATCGCTAGAACTGTAATAATTATACTTATTACTTATACTATTATCAATATAACATGCATTATTACCCATATTCTGCAGTTATTATCGCTAGAACTATAATAAATATACTTATTACTCCCAATATTATCAATATAACATGCATTATTACCCATGTAATGCAGTTATTATCGCTAGAACTGTAATAATTATACTTATTACTTATATTATTATCAATATAACATGCATTATTACCCATATAATGGAGGTATTATTGCTAGAACTGTAATAATTATACTTATTACTTATATTATTAGCAATATAACGTGCATTATTACCCATATTATGCAGTTATTATCGCTAGAACTGTAATAATTGTACTCATTACTTATATTATTAGCAATATAACGTGCATTATTACCCATATTATGCAGTTATTATCGCTAGAACTGTAATAATTATACTTATTACTTATATCATTATCAATATAACATGCATTATTACCCATATAATGGAGGTATTATCGCTAGAACTGTAATAATTATACTTATTACTTATATTATTATCAATATAACATGCATTATTACCCATATTATGCAGTTATTATCGCTAGAGCTGTAATAATTATACTTATTACTTATATTGTTAGCAATATAACGTGCATTATTACCCATATAATGCAGTTATTATCGCTAGAACTCTAATAATTATACTTATTACTTAGATTATTATCAATATAACATGCATTATTACCCATATTATGCAGTTATTATCGCTAGAACTATAATAAATATACGTATTACTTTTATTATCATCAATATAACATGCATTATTACCCATATTATGCAGTTATTATCGATAGAACTGTAATAAATATATTTATTACTTTTATTATTATCAATATAACATGCACTATTTGCCATATTTTACTATTATTATCGCTAGAACTATAATAATTATACTTATTACTCCCGATATTATCAATATAACATGCATTATTACCCATATTATGCAGTTATTATCGCTAGAACTGTAATAATTGTACTCATTACTTATATTATTAGCAATATAACGTGCATTATTACCCATATTATGCAGTTATTATCGCTAGAACTGTAATAATTATACTTATTACTTATGTCATTATCAATATAACATGCATTATTACCCATATAATGGAGGTATTATCGCTAGAACTGTAATAATTATACTTATTACTTATATTGTTAGCAATATAACGTGCATTATTACCCATATAATGCAGTTATTATCGCTAGAACTCTAATAATTATACTTATTACTTAGATTATTATCAATATAACATGCATTATTACCCATATTATGCAGTTATTATCGCTAGAACTATAATAAATATACGTATTACTTTTATTATCATCAATATAACATGCATTATTACCCATATTATGCAGTTATTATCGATAGAACTGTAATAAATATACTCATTACTTATATTATTATCAATATAACATGCATTATTACCCATATAATGGAGGTATTATCGCTAGAACTGTAATAAATGTACTTACTACTTTCATTATCATCAATATAACATGCATTATTACCCATATTATGCAGTTATTATCGCTAGAACTGTAATAATTATACTTATTACTTATATTATTATCAATATAACATGCATTATTACCCATATAATGGAGGTATTATTGCTAGAACTGTAATAATTATACTTATTACTTATATTATTAGCAATATAACGTGCATTATTACCCATATTATGCAGTTATTATCGCTAGAACTGTAATAATTGTACTCATTACTTATATTATTAGCAATATAACGTGCATTATTACCCATATTATGCAGTTATTATCGCTAGAACTGTAATAATTATACTTATTACTTATATCATTATCAATATAACATGCATTATTACCCATATAATGGAGGTATTATCGCTAGAACTGTAATAATTATACTTATTACTTATATTATTATCAATATAACATGCATTATTACCCATATTATGCAGTTATTATTGCTAGAACTATAATAAATTTACGTATTACTTTTATTATCATCAATATAACATGCATTATTACCCATATTATGCAGTTATTATCGATATAACTGTAATAAATATACTTATTACTTATATTATTATCAATATAACATGCATTATTACCCATATAATGGAGGTATTATCGCTAGAACTGTAATAATTATACTTATTACTTATACTATTAGCAATATAACGTGCATTATTACCCATATAATGCAGTTATTATCGCCAGAACTGTAATAATTATACTTATTACTTATATTATTCTCAATATAACATGCATTGTTACCCATATTATGCAGTTATTATCGCTAGAACTATAATAAATATACGTATTACTTTCATTATCATCAATATCACATGCATTATTACCCATATTATGCAGTTATTATCGATAGAACTGTAATAAATATACTTATTACTTTTACTATTATCAATATATTATGCACTATTAGCCATATTTTACTATTATTATCGCTAGAACTATAATAATTATACTTATTACCCCCGATATTATCAATATAACATGCCTTATTACGCATATAATGCAGTTATTATCGCTAGAACTGTAATAAATATACTTACTACTTTCATTATCATCAATATAACATGCATTATAACCCATATTAAGAAGTTATTATCGATAGAACGATAATAAATATACTTATTACTTTTATTATTATCAATATAACATGCATTATTACCCATATAATGCAGTTATTATCGCTAGAACTGTAATAATTATACTCATTACTTATATTATTAGCAATATAACGTGCATTATTACCCGTATTATGCAGTTATTATCGCTAGAACTGTAATAATTATACTTATTACTTATATTATTATCAATATAACATGCATTATTACCCATATAATGGAGGTATTATCGCTAGAATTGTAATAATTATACTTATTACTTATACTATTATCAATATAACATGCATTATTACCCATATTCTGCAGTTATTATCGCTAGAACTATAATAAATATACTTATTACTCCCAATATTATCAATATAACATGCATTATTACCCATATAATGCAGTTATTATCGCTAGAACTGTAATAATTATACTTATTACTTATATTGTTAGCAATATAACGTGCATTATTACCCATATTCTGCAGTTATTATCGCTAGAACTATAATAAATATACTTATTACTCACAATATTATCAATATAACATGCATTATTACCCATATAATGCAGTTATTATCGCTAGAACTGTAATAATTATACTTATTACTTATATTATTATCAATATAACATGCATTATTACCCATATAATGCAGTTATTATCGCTAGAACTGTAATAATTATACTTATTACTTATATTGCTAGCAATATAACGTGCATTATTACCCATATAATGCAGTAATTATCGCTAGAACTGTAATAATTATACTTATTACTTATATTATTATCAATATAACATGCATTATTACCCATATTATGCAGTTATTGTTGCTAGAACTATAATAAATATACGTATTACTTTTATTATCATCAATATAACATGCATTATTACCCATATTATGCAGTTATTATCGATATAACTGTAATAAATATACTTATTACTTATATTATTATCAATATAACATGCATTATTACCCATATAATGGAGGTATTATCGCTAGAACTGTAATAATTATACTTATTACTTATACTATTAGCAATATAACGTGCATTATTACCCATATAATGCAGTAATTATCGCTAGAACTGTAATCATTATACTTATTACTTATATTATTCTCAATATAACATGCATTATTACCCATATTATGCAGTTATTATCGATAGAACTGTAATAAATATACTTATTACTTTTACTATTATCAATATATCATGCACTATTAGCCATATTTTACTATTATTATCGCTAGAACTATAATAATTATACTTATTACCCCCGATATTATCAATATAACATGCCTTATTACGCATATAATGCAGTTATTATCGCTAGAACTGTAATAAATATACTTACTACTTTCATTATCATCAATATAACATGCATTATTATCCATATTAAGAAGTTATTATCGATAGAACGATAGTAAATATACTTATTACTTTTATTATTATCAATATAACATGCATTATTACCCATATAATGCAGTTATTATCGCTAGAACTGTAATAATTATACTCATTACTTATATTATTAGCAACATAACGTGCATTATTACCCGTATTATGCAGTTATTATCGCTAGAACTGTAATAATTATACTTATTACTTATATTATTATCAATATAACATGCATTATTACCCATATAATGGAGGTATTATCGCTAGAATTGTAATAATCATACTTATTACTTATACTATTAGCAATATAACGTGCATTATTACCCATATAATGCAGTTATTATCGCCATAACTGTAATAATTATACTTATTACTTATATTATTCTCAATATAACATGCATTATTACCCATATTATGCAGTTATTATCGCTAGAACTATAATAAATATACGTATTACCTTTATTATCATCAATATAACATGCATTATTACCCGTATTATGCAGTTATTATCGACAGAACTGTAATAAATATACTTATTACTTTTACTATTATCAATATATCATGCACTATTAGCCATATTTTACTATTATTATCGCTAGAACTGTAATAATTATACTTATTACTTATATTGTTAGCAATATAACGTGCATTATTAGCCATATAGTGCAGTTATTATCGCTAGAACTGTAATAATTATACTTATTACTTATATTGATATCAATATAACATGCATTATTACCCATATTATGCAGTTATTATCGCTAGAACTATAATAAATATACGTATTACTTTTATTATCATCAATATAACATGCATTATTACCCATATTATGCAGTTATTATCGCTAGAACTGTAATAATTATACTTATTACTTATACTATTATCAATATAACATGCATTATTACCCATATTCTGCAGTTATTATCGCTAGAACTATAATAAATATACTTATTACTCCCAATATTATCAATATAACATGCATTATTACCCATATAATGCAGTTATTATCGCTAGAACTGTAATAATTATACTTATTACTTATATTATTATCAATATAACATGCATTATTACCCATATAATGGAGGTATTATTGCTAGAACTGTAATAATTATACTTATTACTTATATTATTAGCAATATAACGTGCATTATTACCCATATTATGCAGTTATTATCGCTAGAACTGTAATAATTGTACTCATTACTTATATTATTACCAATATAACGTGCATTATTACCCATATTATGCAGTTATTATCGCTAGAACTGTAATAATTATACTTATTACTTATATCATTATCAATATAACATGCATTATTACCCATATAATGGAGGTATTATCGCTAGAACTGTAATAATTATACTTATTACTTATATTATTATCAATATAACATGCATTATTACCCATATAATGCAGTTATTATCGCTAGAACTGTAATAATTGTACTCATTACTTATATTATTAGCAATATAACGTGCATTGTTACCCACATAATGCAGTTATTATCGCTAGAACTGTAATAATTATACTTATTACTTATATTATTATCAATATTACATGCATTATTACCCATATAATGGAGGTATTATCGCAAGAACTGTAATAATTTTACTTATTACTTATACTATTAGCAATATAACGTGCATTATTACCCATATAATGCCGTTATTATCGCCAGAACTGTAATAATTATACTTATTACTTATATTATTCTGAATATAACATGCATTATTACCCATATTATGCAGTTATTATCGCTAGAACTATAATAAATATACGTATTACTTTTATTATCATCAATATAACATGCATTATTACCCATATTATGCAGTTATTATCGATAGGACTGTAATAAATATACTTATTACTTTTATTATTATCAATATAACATGCACTATTTGCCATTTTTTACTATTATTATCGCTAGAACTGTAATAATTATACTTATTACTTATATTATTATCAATAAAACATGCATTATTACCCATATAATGCAGTTATTATCGCTAGAACTGTAATAATTGTACTCATTACTTATATTATTAGCAATATAACGTGCATTATTACCCATATTATGCAGTTATTATCGCTAGAACTATAATAATTATACTTATTACTCCCGATATTATCAATATAACATGCATTATTACCCATATAATGCAGTTATTATCGCTAGAACAGTAATAATTATACTTATTACTTATATTATTAGCAATATAACATGCATTATTACCCATATAATGCAGTTATTATCGCTAGAACTGTAATAATTATACTTATTACTTATATTATTATCAATAAAACATGCATTATTACCCATGTACTGCAGTTATTATCGCTAGAACTGTAATAATTATACTTATTACTTATATTATTATCAATAAAACATGCATTATTACCCATATAATGCAGTTATTATCGCTAGAACTGTAATAATTGTACTCATTACTTATATTATTAGCAATATAACGTGCATTGTTACCCACATAATGCAGTTATTATCGCTAGAACTGTAATAATTATACTTATTACTTATATTATTATCAATATAACATGCATTATTACCCATATAATGGAGGTATTATCGCAAGAACTGTAATAATTATACTTATTACTTATACTATTAGCAATATAACGTGCATTATTACCCATATAATGCCGTTATTATCGCCAGAACTGTAATAATTATACTTATTACTTATATTATTCTGAATATAACATGCATTATTACCCATATTATGCAGTTATTATCGCTAGAACTATAATAAATATACGTATTACTTTTATTATCATCACTGTAACATGCATTATTACCCATATTATGCAGTTATTATCGATAGAACTGTAATAATTATACTTATTACTCTTATTATTATCAATATAACATGCACTATTTGCCATATTTTACTATTATTATCGCTAGAACTATAATAATTATACTTATTACTCCCGATATTATCAATATAACATGCATTATTACCCATATAATGCAGTTATTATCGCTAGAACTGTAATAATTATACTTATTACTTATATTATTAGCAATATAACATGCACTATTTGCCATATTTTACTATTATTATCGCTAGAACTATAATAATTATACTTATTACTCCCAATATTATCACTATAACATGCATTATTACCCATATAATGCAGTTATTATCGCTAGAACTGTAATAATTATACTTATTACTTATATTGTTAGCAATATAACATGCATTATTACCCATATAATGCAGTTATTATCGCTAGAACTGTAATAATTATACTTATTACTTATATTATTATCAATAAAACGTGCATTATTACCCATATAATGCAGTTATTATCGCTAGAACTGTAATAATTATACTTATTACTTATATTATTATCAATATAACATGCATTATTACCCATATTATGCAGTTATTATCGCTAGAACTATAATAAATATACGTATTACTTTTATTATCATCAATATAACATGTATTATTACCCATATTGTGCAGTTATTATCGATAGGACTGTAATAAATATACTTATTACTTTTATTGTTATCAATATAACATGCACTATTTGCCATTTTTTACTATTATTATCGCTAGAACTATAATAATTATACTGATTACTTATATTATTATCAATAAAACATGCATTATTACCCATATAATGCAGTTATTATCGCTAGAACTGTAATAATTGTACTCATTACTTATATTACTAGCAATATAACGTGCATTATTACCCATATTATGCAGTTATTATCGCTAGAACTGTAATAATTATACTTATTACTTATATTATTATCAATAAAACATGCATTATTACCCATATAATGCAGTTATTATCGCTAGAACTGTAATAATTGTACTCATTACTTATATTACTAGCAATATAACGTGCATTATTACCCATATTATGCAGTTATTATCGTTAGAACTATAATAATTATACTTATTACTCCCGATATTATCAATATAACATGCATTATTACCCATATAATGCAGTTATTATCGCTAGAACAGTAATAATTATACTTATTACTTATATTATTAGCAATATAACGTGCATTGTTACCCACATAATGCAGTTATTATCGCTAGAACTGTAATAATTATACTTATTACTTATATTATTATCAATATTACATGCATTATTACCCATATAATGGAGGTATTATCGCAAGAACTGTAATAATTTTACTTATTACTTATACTATTAGCAATATAACGTGCATTATTACCCATATAATGCCGTTATTATCGCCAGAACTGTAATAATTATACTTATTACTTATATTATTCTGAATATAACATGCATTATTACCCATATTATGCAGTTATTATCGCTAGAACTATAATAAATATACGTATTACTTTTATTATCATCAATATAACATGCATTATTACCCATATTATGCAGTTATTATCGATAGGACTGTAATAAATATACTTATTACTTTTATTATTATCAATATAACATGCACTATTTGCCATTTTTTACTATTATTATCGCTAGAACTGTAATAATTATACTTATTACTTATATTATTATCAATAAAACATGCATTATTACCCATATAATGCAGTTATTATCGCTAGAACTGTAATAATTGTACTCATTACTTATATTATTAGCAATATAACGTGCATTATTACCCATATTATGCAGTTATTATCGCTAGAACTATAATAATTATACTTATTACTCCCGATATTATCAATATAACATGCATTATTACCCATATAATGCAGTTATTATCGCTAGAACAGTAATAATTATACTTATTACTTATATTATTAGCAATATAACATGCATTATTACCCATATAATGCAGTTATTATCGCTAGAACTGTAATAATTATACTTATTACTTATATTATTATCAATAAAACATGCATTATTACCCATGTACTGCAGTTATTATCGCTAGAACTGTAATAATTATACTTATTACTTATATTATTATCAATAAAACATGCATTATTACCCATATAATGCAGTTATTATCGCTAGAACTGTAATAATTGTACTCATTACTTATATTATTAGCAATATAACGTGCATTGTTACCCACATAATGCAGTTATTATCGCTAGAACTGTAATAATTATACTTATTACTTATATTATTATCAATATAACATGCATTATTACCCATATAATGGAGGTATTATCGCAAGAACTGTAATAATTATACTTATTACTTATACTATTAGCAATATAACGTGCATTATTACCCATATAATGCCGTTATTATCGCCAGAACTGTAATAATTATACTTATTACTTATATTATTCTGAATATAACATGCATTATTACCCATATTATGCAGTTATTATCGCTAGAACTATAATAAATATACGTATTACTTTTATTATCATCACTGTAACATGCATTATTACCCATATTATGCAGTTATTATCGATAGAACTGTAATAATTATACTTATTACTCTTATTATTATCAATATAACATGCACTATTTGCCATATTTTACTATTATTATCGCTAGAACTATAATAATTATACTTATTACTCCCGATATTATCAATATAACATGCATTATTACCCATATAATGCAGTTATTATCGCTAGAACTGTAATAATTATACTTATTACTTATATTATTAGCAATATAACATGCACTATTTGCCATATTTTACTATTATTATCGCTAGAACTATAATAATTATACTTATTACTCCCAATATTATCACTATAACATGCATTATTACCCATATAATGCAGTTATTATCGCTAGAACTGTAATAATTATACTTATTACTTATATTGTTAGCAATATAACATGCATTATTACCCATATAATGCAGTTATTATCGCTAGAACTGTAATAATTATACTTATTACTTATATTATTATCAATAAAACGTGCATTATTACCCATATAATGCAGTTATTATCGCTAGAACTGTAATAATTATACTTATTACTTATATTATTATCAATATAACATGCATTATTACCCATATTATGCAGTTATTATCGCTAGAACTATAATAAATATACGTATTACTTTTATTATCATCAATATAACATGTATTATTACCCATATTGTGCAGTTATTATCGATAGGACTGTAATAAATATACTTATTACTTTTATTGTTATCAATATAACATGCACTATTTGCCATTTTTTACTATTATTATCGCTAGAACTATAATAATTATACTGATTACTTATATTATTATCAATAAAACATGCATTATTACCCATATAATGCAGTTATTATCGCTAGAACTGTAATAATTGTACTCATTACTTATATTACTAGCAATATAACGTGCATTATTACCCATATTATGCAGTTATTATCGCTAGAACTGTAATAATTATACTTATTACTTATATTATTATCAATAAAACATGCATTATTACCCATATAATGCAGTTATTATCGCTAGAACTGTAATAATTGTACTCATTACTTATATTACTAGCAATATAACGTGCATTATTACCCATATTATGCAGTTATTATCGTTAGAACTATAATAATTATACTTATTACTCCCGATATTATCAATATAACATGCATTATTACCCATATAATGCAGTTATTATCGCTAGAACAGTAATAATTATACTTATTACTTATATTATTAGCAATATAACGTGCATTGTTACCCACATAATGCAGTTATTATCACTAGAACTGTAATAATTATACTTATTACTTATATTATTATCAATAAAACATGCATTATTACCCATATAATGCAGTTATTATCGCTAGAACTGTAATAATTGCACTCATTACTTATATTATTAGCAATATAATGTGCATTATTACCCATATTATGCAGTTATTATCGCTAGAACTATAATAATTATACTTATTACTCCCGATATTATCAATATAACATGCATTTTTACCCATATAATGCAGTTATTATCGCTAGAACTGTAATAATTATACTTATTACTTATATTATTATCAATAAAACATGCATTATTACCCATGTAATGCAGTTATTATCGCTAGAACTGTAATAATTATACTTATTACTTATATTATTATCAATAAAACATGCATTATTACCCATATAATGCAGTTATTATCGCTAGAACTGTAATAATTGTACTCATTACTTATATTATTAGCAATATAACGTGCATTGTTACCCACATAATGCAGTTATTATCGCTAGAACTGTAATAATTATACTTATTACTCCCGATATTATCAATATAACATGCATTTTTACCCATATAATGCAGTTATTATCGCTAGAACTGTAATAATTATACTTATTACTTATATTATTATCAATATAACATGCATTATTACCCATATAATGCAGTTATTATCGCTAGAACTGTAATAATTATACTTATTACTTATATTATTATCAATAAAACATGCATTATTACCCATGTAATGCAGTTATTATCGCTAGAACTGTAATAATTATACTTATTACTTATATTATTATCAATAAAACATGCATTATTACCCATATAATGCAGTTATTATCGCTAGAACTGTAATAATTGTACTCATTACTTATATTATTAGCAATATAACGTGCATTGTTACCCACATAATGCAGTTATTATCGCTAGAACTGTAATAATTATACTTATTACTTATATTATTATCAATATTACATGCATTATTACCCATATAATGGAGGTATTATCGCAAGAACTGTAATAATTTTACTTATTACTTATACTATTAGCAATATAACGTGCATTATTACCCATATAATGCCGTTATTATCGCCAGAACTGTAATAATTATACTTATTATTTATATTATTCTGAATATAACATGCATTATTACCCATATTATGCAGTTATTATCGCTAGAACTATAATAAATATACGTATTACTTTTATTATCATCAATATAACATGCATTATTACCCATATTATGCAGTTATTATCGATAGGACTGTAATAAATATACTTATTACTTTTATTATTATCAATATAACATGCACTATTTGCCATTTTTTACTATTATTATCGCTAGAACTGTAATAATTATACTTATTACTTATATTATTATCAATAAAACATGCATTATTACCCATATAATGCAGTTATTATCGCTAGAACTGTAATAATTGTACTCATTACTTATATTATTAGCAATATAACGTGCATTATTACCCATATTATGCAGTTATTATCGCTAGAACTATAATAATTATACTTATTACTCCCGATATTATCAATATAACATGCATTATTACCCATATAATGCAGTTATTATCGCTAGAACAGTAATAATTATACTTATTACTTATATTATTAGCAATATAACATGCATTATTACCCATATAATGCAGTTATTATCGCTAGAACTGTAATAATTATACTTATTACTTATATTATTATCAATAAAACATGCATTATTACCCATGTACTGCAGTTATTATCGCTAGAACTGTAATAATTATACTTATTACTTATATTATTATCAATAAAACATGCATTATTACCCATATAATGCAGTTATTATCGCTAGAACTGTAATAATTGTACTCATTACTTATATTATTAGCAATATAACGTGCATTATTACCCATATTATGCAGTTATTATCGCTA
The DNA here is from genome assembly GCA_963576845.1 of Megachile leachella. Classification (NCBI taxonomy): domain Eukaryota; kingdom Metazoa; phylum Arthropoda; class Insecta; order Hymenoptera; family Megachilidae; genus Megachile; species Megachile leachella. The sequence goes on along the minus strand of CAUYWW010000145.1, from coordinate 459,544 downwards.
GAACTATAATAACTATACTTATTACTCCCGATATTATCAATATAACATGCATTTTTACCCATATAATGCAGTTATTATCGCTAGAACTGTAATAATTATACTTATTACTTATATTATTATCAATAAAACATGCATTATTACCCATGTAATGCAGTTATTATCGCTAGAACTGTAATAATTATACTTATTACTTATATTATTATCAATAAAACATGCATTATTACCCATATAATGCAGTTATTATCGCTAGAACTGTAATAATTGTACTCATTACTTATATTATTAGCAATATAACGTGCATTGTTACCCACATAATGCAGTTATTATCGCTAGAACTGTAATAATTATACTTATTACTTATATTATTATCAATATTACATGCATTATTACCCATATAATGGAGGTATTATCGCAAGAACTGTAATAATTTTACTTATTACTTATACTATTAGCAATATAACGTGCATTATTACCCATATAATGTCGTTATTATCGCCAGAACTGTAATAATTATACTTATTACTTATATTATTCTGAATATAACATGCATTATTACCCATATTATGCAGTTATTATCGCTAGAACTATAATAAATATACGTATTACTTTTATTATCATCAATATAACATGCATTATTACCCATATTATGCAGTTATTATCGATAGGACTGTAATAAATATACTTATTACTTTTATTATTATCAATATAACATGCACTATTTGCCATTTTTTACTATTATTATCGCTAGAACTATAATAATTATACTTATTACTTATATTATTATCAATAAAACATGCATTATTACCCATATAATGCAGTTATTATCGCTAGAACTGTAATAATTGCACTCATTACTTATATTATTAGCAATATAATGTGCATTATTACCCATATTATGCAGTTATTATCGCTAGAACTATAATAATTATACTTATTACTCCCGATATTATCAATATAACATGCATTATTACCCATATAATGCAGTTATTATCGCTAGAACTGTAATAATTATACTTATTACTTATATTATTATCAATAAAACATGCATTATTACCCATGTAATGCAGTTATTATCGCTAGAACTGTAATAATTATACTTATTACTTATATTATTATCAATAAAACATGCATTATTACCCATATAATGCAGTTATTATCGCTAGAACTGTAATAATTGTACTCATTACTTATATTATTAGCAATATAACGTGCATTATTACCCATATTATGCAGTTATTATCGCTAGAACTATAATAATTATACGTATTACTCCCGATATTATCAATATAACATGCATTATTACCCATATAATGCAGTTATTATCGCTAGAACAGTAATAATTATACTTATTACTTATATTATTATCAATAAAACATGCATTATTACCCATATAATGCAGTTATTATCGCTAGAACTGTAATAATTGTACTCATTACTTATATTATTAGCAATATAACGTGCATTGTTACCCACATAATGCAGTTATTATCGCTAGAACTGTAATAATTGCACTCATTACTTATATTATTAGCAATATAATGTGCATTATTACCCATATTATGCAGTTATTATCGCTAGAACTATAATAATTATACTTATTACTCCCGATATTATCAATATAACATGCATTATTACCCATATAATGCAGTTATTATCGCTAGAACTGTAATAATTATACTTATTACTTATATTATTATCAATAAAACATGCATTATTACCCATGTAATGCAGTTATTATCGCTAGAACTGTAATAATTATACTTATTACTTATATTATTATCAATAAAACATGCATTATTACCCATATAATGCAGTTATTATCGCTAGAACTGTAATAATTGTACTCATTACTTATATTATTAGCAATATAACGTGCATTGTTACCCACATAATGCAGTTATTATCGCTAGAACTGTAATAATTATACTTATTACTTATATTATTATCAATAAAACATGCATTATTACCCATATAATGCAGTTATTATCGCTAGAACTGTAATAATTGTACTCATTACTTATATTACTAGCAATATAACGTGCATTATTACCCATATTATGCAGTTATTATCGTTAGAACTATAATAATTATACTTATTACTCCCGATATTATCAATATAACATGCATTATTACCCATATAATGCAGTTATTATCGCTAGAACAGTAATAATTATACTTATTACTTATATTATTAGCAATATAACGTGCATTGTTACCCACATAATGCAGTTATTATCACTAGAACTGTAATAATTATACTTATTACTTATATTATTATCAATAAAACATGCATTATTACCCATATAATGCAGTTATTATCGCTAGAACTGTAATAATTGCACTCATTACTTATATTATTAGCAATATAATGTGCATTATTACCCATATTATGCAGTTATTATCGCTAGAACTATAATAATTATACTTATTACTCCCGATATTATCAATATAACATGCATTTTTACCCATATAATGCAGTTATTATCGCTAGAACTGTAATAATTATACTTATTACTTATATTATTATCAATAAAACATGCATTATTACCCATGTAATGCAGTTATTATCGCTAGAACTGTAATAATTATACTTATTACTTATATTATTATCAATAAAACATGCATTATTACCCATATAATGCAGTTATTATCGCTAGAACTGTAATAATTGTACTCATTACTTATATTATTAGCAATATAACGTGCATTGTTACCCACATAATGCAGTTATTATCGCTAGAACTGTAATAATTATACTTATTACTCCCGATATTATCAATATAACATGCATTTTTACCCATATAATGCAGTTATTATCGCTAGAACTGTAATAATTATACTTATTACTTATATTATTATCAATATAACATGCATTATTACCCATATAATGCAGTTATTATCGCTAGAACTGTAATAATTATACTTATTACTTATATTATTATCAATAAAACATGCATTATTACCCATGTAATGCAGTTATTATCGCTAGAACTGTAATAATTATACTTATTACTTATATTATTATCAATAAAACATGCATTATTACCCATATAATGCAGTTATTATCGCTAGAACTGTAATAATTGTACTCATTACTTATATTATTAGCAATATAACGTGCATTGTTACCCACATAATGCAGTTATTATCGCTAGAACTGTAATAATTATACTTATTACTTATATTATTATCAATATTACATGCATTATTACCCATATAATGGAGGTATTATCGCAAGAACTGTAATAATTTTACTTATTACTTATACTATTAGCAATATAACGTGCATTATTACCCATATAATGCCGTTATTATCGCCAGAACTGTAATAATTATACTTATTACTTATATTATTCTGAATATAACATGCATTATTACCCATATTATGCAGTTATTATCGCTAGAACTATAATAAATATACGTATTACTTTTATTATCATCAATATAACATGCATTATTACCCATATTATGCAGTTATTATCGATAGGACTGTAATAAATATACTTATTACTTTTATTATTATCAATATAACATGCACTATTTGCCATTTTTTACTATTATTATCGCTAGAACTGTAATAATTATACTTATTACTTATATTATTATCAATAAAACATGCATTATTACCCATATAATGCAGTTATTATCGCTAGAACTGTAATAATTGTACTCATTACTTATATTATTAGCAATATAACGTGCATTATTACCCATATTATGCAGTTATTATCGCTAGAACTATAATAATTATACTTATTACTCCCGATATTATCAATATAACATGCATTATTACCCATATAATGCAGTTATTATCGCTAGAACAGTAATAATTATACTTATTACTTATATTATTAGCAATATAACATGCATTATTACCCATATAATGCAGTTATTATCGCTAGAACTGTAATAATTATACTTATTACTTATATTATTATCAATAAAACATGCATTATTACCCATGTACTGCAGTTATTATCGCTAGAACTGTAATAATTATACTTATTACTTATATTATTATCAATAAAACATGCATTATTACCCATATAATGCAGTTATTATCGCTAGAACTGTAATAATTGTACTCATTACTTATATTATTAGCAATATAACGTGCATTATTACCCATATTATGCAGTTATTATCGCTAGAACTATAATAACTATACTTATTACTCCCGATATTATCAATATAACATGCATTTTTACCCATATAATGCAGTTATTATCGCTAGAACTGTAATAATTATACTTATTACTTATATTATTATCAATAAAACATGCATTATTACCCATGTAATGCAGTTATTATCGCTAGAACTGTAATAATTATACTTATTACTTATATTATTATCAATAAAACATGCATTATTACCCATATAATGCAGTTATTATCGCTAGAACTGTAATAATTGTACTCATTACTTATATTATTAGCAATATAACGTGCATTGTTACCCACATAATGCAGTTATTATCGCTAGAACTGTAATAATTATACTTATTACTTATATTATTATCAATATTACATGCATTATTACCCATATAATGGAGGTATTATCGCAAGAACTGTAATAATTTTACTTATTACTTATACTATTAGCAATATAACGTGCATTATTACCCATATAATGTCGTTATTATCGCCAGAACTGTAATAATTATACTTATTACTTATATTATTCTGAATATAACATGCATTATTACCCATATTATGCAGTTATTATCGCTAGAACTATAATAAATATACGTATTACTTTTATTATCATCAATATAACATGCATTATTACCCATATTATGCAGTTATTATCGATAGGACTGTAATAAATATACTTATTACTTTTATTATTATCAATATAACATGCACTATTTGCCATTTTTTACTATTATTATCGCTAGAACTATAATAATTATACTTATTACTTATATTATTATCAATAAAACATGCATTATTACCCATATAATGCAGTTATTATCGCTAGAACTGTAATAATTGCACTCATTACTTATATTATTAGCAATATAATGTGCATTATTACCCATATTATGCAGTTATTATCGCTAGAACTATAATAATTATACTTATTACTCCCGATATTATCAATATAACATGCATTATTACCCATATAATGCAGTTATTATCGCTAGAACTGTAATAATTATACTTATTACTTATATTATTATCAATAAAACATGCATTATTACCCATGTAATGCAGTTATTATCGCTAGAACTGTAATAATTATACTTATTACTTATATTATTATCAATAAAACATGCATTATTACCCATATAATGCAGTTATTATCGCTAGAACTGTAATAATTGTACTCATTACTTATATTATTAGCAATATAACGTGCATTATTACCCATATTATGCAGTTATTATCGCTAGAACTATAATAATTATACGTATTACTCCCGATATTATCAATATAACATGCATTATTACCCATATAATGCAGTTATTATCGCTAGAACAGTAATAATTATACTTATTACTTATATTATTATCAATAAAACATGCATTATTACCCATATAATGCAGTTATTATCGCTAGAACTGTAATAATTGTACTCATTACTTATATTATTAGCAATATAACGTGCATTGTTACCCACATAATGCAGTTATTATCGCTAGAACTGTAATAATTGCACTCATTACTTATATTATTAGCAATATAATGTGCATTATTACCCATATTATGCAGTTATTATCGCTAGAACTATAATAATTATACTTATTACTCCCGATATTATCAATATAACATGCATTATTACCCATATAATGCAGTTATTATCGCTAGAACTGTAATAATTATACTTATTACTTATATTATTATCAATAAAACATGCATTATTACCCATGTAATGCAGTTATTATCGCTAGAACTGTAATAATTATACTTATTACTTATATTATTATCAATAAAACATGCATTATTACCCATATAATGCAGTTATTATCGCTAGAACTGTAATAATTGTACTCATTACTTATATTATTAGCAATATAACGTGCATTGTTACCCACATAATGCAGTTATTATCGCTAGAACTGTAATAATTATACTTATTACTTATATTATTATCAATATTACATGCATTATTACCCATATAATGGGGGTATTATCGCAAGAACTGTAATAATTTTACTTATTACTTATACTATTAGCAATATAACGTGCATTATTACCCATATAATGCCGTTATTATCGCCAGAACTGTAATAATTATACTTATTACTTATATTATTCTGAATATAACATGCATTATTACCCATATTATGCAGTTATTATCGCTAGAACTATAATAAATATACGTATTACTTTTATTATCATCAATATAACATGCATTATTACCCATATTATGCAGTTATTATCGATAGGACTGTAATAAATATACTTATTACTTTTATTATTATCAATATAACATGCACTATTTGCCATTTTTTACTATTATTATCGCTAGAACTGTAATAATTATACTTATTACTTATATTATTATCAATAAAACATGCATTATTACCCATATAATGCAGTTATTATCGCTAGAACTGTAATAATTGTACTCATTACTTATATTATTAGCAATATAACGTGCATTATTACCCATATTATGCAGTTATTATCGCTAGAACTATAATAATTATACTTATTACTCCCGATATTATCAATATAACATGCATTATTACCCATATAATGCAGTTATTATCGCTAGAACAGTAATAATTATACTTATTACTTATATTATTAGCAATATAACATGCATTATTACCCATATAATGCAGTTATTATCGCTAGAACTGTAATAATTATACTTATTACTTATATTATTATCAATAAAACATGCATTATTACCCATGTACTGCAGTTATTATCGCTAGAACTGTAATAATTATACTTATTACTTATATTATTATCAATAAAACATGCATTATTACCCATATAATGCAGTTATTATCGCTAGAACTGTAATAATTGTACTCATTACTTATATTACTAGCAATATAACGTGCATTATTACCCATATAATGCCGTTATTATCGCCAGAACTGTAATAATTATACTTATTACTTATATTATTCTGAATATAACATGCATTATTACCCATATTATGCAGTTATTATCGCTAGAACTATAATAAATATACGTATTACTTTTATTATCATCAATATAACATGCATTATTACCCATATTATGCAGTTATTATCGATAGGACTGTAATAAATATACTTATTACTTTTATTATTATCAATATAACATGCACTATTTGCCATTTTTTACTATTATTATCGCTAGAACTATAATAATTATACTTATTACTTATATTATTATCAATAAAACATGCATTATTACCCATATAATGCAGTTATTATCGCTAGAACTGTAATAATTGTACTCATTACTTATATTACTAGCAATATAACGTGCATTATTACCCATATTATGCAGTTATTATCGCTAGAACTGTAATAATTATACTTATTACTTATATTATTATCAATAAAACATGCATTATTACCCATATAATGCAGTTATTATCGCTAGAACTGTAATAATTGCACTCGTTACTTATATTATTAGCAATATAATGTGCATTATTACCCATATTATGCAGTTATTATCGCTAGAACTATAATAATTATACTTATTACTCCCGATATTATCAATATAACATGCATTATTACCCATATAATGCAGTTATTATCGCTAGAACTGTAATAATTATACTTATTACTTATATTATTATCAATAAAACATGCATTATTACCCATGTAATGCAGTTATTATCGCTAGAACTGTAATAATTATACTTATTACTTATATTATTATCAATAAAACATGCATTATTACCCATATAATGCAGTTATTATCGCTAGAACTGTAATAATTGTACTCATTACTTATATTATTAGCAATATAACGTGCATTGTTACCCACATAATGCAGTTATTATCGCTAGAACTGTAATAATTATACTTATTACTTATATTATTATCAATATTACATGCATTATTACCCATATAATGGAGGTATTATCGCAAGAACTGTAATAATTTTACTTATTACTTATACTATTAGCAATATAACGTGCATTATTACCCATATAATGCCGTTATTATCGCCAGAACTGTAATAATTATACTTATTACTTATATTATTCTGAATATAACATGCATTATTACCCATATTATGCAGTTATTATCGCTAGAACTATAATAAATATACGTATTACTTTTATTATCATCAATATAACATGTATTATTACCCATATTGTGCAGTTATTATCGATAGGACTGTAATAAATATACTTATTACTTTTATTATTATCAATATAACATGCACTATTTGCCATTTTTTACTATTATTATCGCTAGAACTATAATAATTATACTGATTACTTATATTATTATCAATAAAACATGCATTATTACCCATATAATGCAGTTATTATCGCTAGAACTGTAATAATTGTACTCATTACTTATATTACTAGCAATATAACGTGCATTATTACCCATATTATGCAGTTATTATCGCTAGAACTGTAATAATTATACTTATTACTTATATTATTATCAATAAAACTTGCATTATTACCCATATAATGCAGTTATTATCGCTAGAACTGTAATAATTGTACTTATTACTTATATTATTATCAATAAAACATGCATTATTACCCATATAATGCAGTTATTATCGCTAAAACTGTAATAATTGTACTCATTACTTATATTATTAGCAATATAACGTGCATTGTTACCCACATAATGCAGTTATTATCGCTAGAACTGTAATAATTATACTTATTACTTATATTATTATCAATATAACATGCATTATTACCCATATAATGGAGGTATTATCGCAAGAACTGTAATAATTATACTTATTACTTATACTATTAGCAATATAACGTGCATTATTACCCATATAATGCCGTTATTATCGCCAGAACTGTAATAATTATACTTATTACTTATATTATTCTGAATATAACATGCATTATTACCCATATTATGCAGTTATTATCGCTAGAACTATAATAAATATACGTATTACTTTTATTATCATCACTGTAACATGCATTATTACCCATATTATGCAGTTATTATCGATAGCACTGTAATAAATATACTTATTACTCTTATTATTATCAATATAACATGCACTATTTGCCATATTTTACTATTATTATCGCTAGAACTATAATAATTATACTTATTACTCCCAATATTATCAATATAACATGCATTATTACCCATATAATGCAGTTATTATCGCTAGAACTGTAATAATTATACTTATTACTTATATTATTATCAATATAACATGCATTATTACCCATATTATGCAGTTATTATCGCTAGAACTATAATAAATATACGTATTACTTTTATTATCATCAATATAACATGCATTATTACCCATATTATGCAGTTATTATCGATAGGACTGTAATAAATATACTTATTACTTTTATTATTATCAATATAACATGCACTATTTGCCATTTTTTACTATTATTATCGCTAGAACTATAATAATTATACTTATTACTCCCGATATTATCAATATAACATGCATTATTACCCATATAATGCAGTTATTATCGCTAGAACAGTAATAATTATACTTATTACTTATATTATTAGCAATATAACATGCATTATTACCCATATAATGCAGTTATTATCGCTAGAACTGTAATAATTATACTTATTACTTATATTATTATCAATAAAACATGCATTATTACCCATGTAATGCAGTTACTATCGCTAGAACTGTAATAATTATACTTATTACTTATATTATTATCAATAAAACATGCATTATTACCCGTATAATGCAGTTATTATCGCTAGAACTGTAATAATTGTACTCATTACTTATATTATTAGCAATATAACGTGCATTGTTACCCACATAATGCAGTTATTATCGCTAGAACTGTAATAATTATACTTATTACTTATATTATTATCAATATAACATGCATTATTACCCATATAATGGAGGTATTATCGCAAGAACTGTAATAATTATACTTATTACTTATACTATTAGCAATATAACGTGCATTATTACCCATATAATGCCGTTATTATCGCCAGAACTGTAATAATTATACTTATTACTTATATTATTATGAATAAAACGTGCATTATTACCCATATAATGCAGTTATTATCGCTAGAACTGTAATAATTATACTTATTACTTATATTATTATCAATATAACATGCATTATTACCCATATTATGCAGTTATTATCGCTAGAACTATAATAAATATACGTATTACTTTTATTATCATCAATATAACATGCATTATTACCCATATTATGCAGTTATTATCGATAGGACTGTAATAAATATACTTATTACTTTTATTATTATCAATATAACATGCACTATTTGCCATTTTTTACTATTATTATCGCTAGAACTATAATAATTATACTTATTACTTATATTATTATCAATAAAACATGCATTATTACCCATATAATGCAGTTATTATCGCTAGAACTGTAATAATTGTACTCATTACTTATATTACTAGCAATATAACGTGCATTATTACCCATATTATGCAGTTATTATCGCTAGAACTGTAATAATTACACTTATTACTTATATTATTATCAATAAAACATGCATTATTACCCATATAATGCAGTTATTATCGCTAGAACTGTAATAATTGTACTCATTACTTATATTATTAGCAATATAACGTGCATTATTACCCATATTATGCAGTTATTATCGCTAGAACTATAATAATTATACTTATTACTCCCGATATTATCAATATAACATGCATTATTACCCATATAATGCAGTTATTATCGCTCGAACAGTAATAATTATACTTATTACTTATATTATTAGCAATATAACATGCATTATTACCCATATAATGCAGTTATTATCGCTAGAACTGTAATAATTATACTTATTACTTATATTATTATCAATAAAACATGCATTATTACCCATGTAATGCAGTTACTATCGCTAGAACTGTAATAATTATACTTATTACTTATATTATTATCAATAAAACATGCATTATTACCCATATAATGCAGTTATTATCGCTAGAACTGTAATAATTGTACTCATTACTTATATTATTAGCAATATAACGTGCATTGTTACCCACATAATGCAGTTATTATCGCTAGAACTGTAATAATTATACTTATTACTTATATTATTATCAATATTACATGCATTATTACCCATATAATGGAGGTATTATCGCAAGAACTGTAATAATTTTACTTATTACTTATACTATTAGCAATATAACGTGCATTATTACCCAAATAATGCCGTTATTATCGCCAGAACTGTAATAATTATACTTATTACTTATATTATTCTGAATATAACATGCATAATTACCCATATTATGCAGTTATTATCGCTAGAACTATAATAAATATACGTATTACTTTTATTATCATCAATATAACATGTATTATTACCCATATTGTGCAGTTATTATCGATAGGACTGTAATAAATATACTTATTACTTTTATTATTATCAATATAACATGCACTATTTGCCATTTTTTACTATTATTATCGCTAGAACAATAATAATTATACTGATTACTTATATTATTATCAATAAAACATGCATTATTACCCATATAATGCAGTTATTATCGCTAGAACTGTAATAATTGTACTCATTACTTATATTACTAGCAATATAACGTGCATTATTACCCATATTATGCAGTTATTATCGCTAGAACTGTAATAATTATACTTATTACTTATATTATTATCAATAAAACATGCATTATTACCCATATAATGCAGTTATTATCGCTAGAACTGTAATAATTGTACTCATTACTTATATTACTAGCAATATAACGTGCATTATTACCCATATTATGCAGTTATTATCGCTCGAACAGTAATAATTATACTTATTACTTATATTATTAGCAATATAACATGCATTATTACCCATATAATGCAGTTATTATCGCTAGAACTGTAATAATTATACTTATTACTTATATTATTATCAATAAAACATGCATTATTACCCATGTAATGCAGTTACTATCGCTAGAACTGTAATAATTATACTTATTACTTATATTATTAGCAATATAACATGCATTATTACCCATATAATGCAGTTATTATCGCTAGAACTGTAATAATTATACTTATTACTTATATTATTATCAATATAACATGCATTATTACCCATATAATGGAGGTATTATCGCAAGAACTGTAATAATTATACTTATTACTTATACTATTAGCAATATTACATGCATTATTACCCATATAATGGAGGTATTATCGCAAGAACTGTAATAATTTTACTTATTACTTATACTATTAGCAATATAACGTGCATTATTACCCATATAATGCCGTTATTATCGCCAGAACTGTAATAATTATACTTATTACTTATATTATTCTGAATATAACATGCATTATTACCCATATTATGCAGTTATTATCGCTAGAACTATAATAAATATACGTATTACTTTTATTATCATCAATATAACATGTATTATTACCCATATTGTGCAGTTATTATCGATAGGACTGTAATAAATATACTTATTACTTTTATTATTATCAATATAACATGCACTATTTGCCATTTTTTACTATTATTATCGCTAGAACAATAATAATTATACTGATTACTTATATTATTATCAATAAAACATGCATTATTACCCATATAATGCAGTTATTATCGCTAGAACTGTAATAATTGTACTCATTACTTATATTACTAGCAATATAACGTGCATTATTACCCATATTATGCAGTTATTATCGCTAGAACTGTAATAATTATACTTATTACTTATATTATTATCAATAAAACATGCATTATTACCCATATAATGCAGTTATTATCGCTAGAACTGTAATAATTGTACTCATTACTTATATTACTAGCAATATAACGTGCATTATTACCCATATTATGCAGTTATTATCGCTAGAACTATAATAATTATACTTATTACTCCCGATATTATCAATATAACATGCATTATTACCCATATAATGCAGTTATTATCGCTAGAACAGTAATAATTATACTTATTACTTATATTATTAGCAATATAACGTGCATTGTTACCCACATAATGCAGTTACTATCGCTAGAACTGTAATAATTATACTTATTACTTATATTATTAGCAATATAACATGCATTATTACCCATATAATGCAGTTATTATCGCTAGAACTGTAATAATTATACTTATTACTTATATTATTATCAATAAAACATGCATTATTACCCATATAATGCAGTTATTATCGCTAGAACTGTAATAATTGCACTCATTACTTATATTATTAGCAATATAATGTGCATTATTACCCATATTATGCAGTTATTATCGCTAGAACTATAATAATTATACTTATTACTCCCGATATTATCAATATAACATGCATTATTACCCATATAATGCAGTTATTATCGCCAGAACTGTAATAATTATACTTATTACTTATATTATTATCAATAAAACATGCATTATTACCCATGTAATGCAGTTATTATCGCTAGAACTGTAATAATTATACTTCTTACTTATATTATTATCAATAAAACATGCATTATTACCCATATAATGCAGTTATTATCGCTAGAACTGTAATAATTGTACTCATTACTTATATTATTAGCAATATAACGTGCATTGTTACCCACATAATGCAGTTATTATCGCTAGAACTGTAATAATTATACTTATTACTTATATTATTATCAATATTACATGCATTATTACCCATATAATGGAGGTATTATCGCAAGAACTGTAATAATTTTACTTATTACTTATACTATTAGCAATATAACGTGCATTATTACCCATATAATGCCGTTATTATCGCCAGAACTGTAATAATTATACTTATTACTTATATTATTCTGAATATAACATGCATTATTACCCATATTATGCAGTTATTATCGCTAGAACTATAATAAATATACGTATTACTTTTATTATCATCAATATAACATGTATTATTACCCATATTGTGCAGTTATTATCGATAGGACTGTAATAAATATACTTATTACTTTTATTATTATCAATATAACATGCACTATTTGCCATTTTTTACTATTATTATCGCTAGAACAATAATAATTATACTGATTACTTATATTATTATCAATAAAACATGCATTATTACCCATATAATGCAGTTATTATCGCTAGAACTGTAATAATTGTACTCATTACTTATATTACTAGCAATATAACGTGCATTATTACCCATATTATGCAGTTATTATCGCTAGAACTGTAATAATTATACTTATTACTTATATTATTATCAATAAAACATGCATTATTACCCATATAATGCAGTTATTATCGCTAGAACTGTAATAATTGTACTCATTACTTATATTACTAGCAATATAACGTGCATTATTACCCATATTATGCAGTTATTATCGCTCGAACAGTAATAATTATACTTATTACTTATATTATTAGCAATATAACATGCATTATTACCCATATAATGCAGTTATTATCGCTAGAACTGTAATAATTATACTTATTACTTATATTATTATCAATAAAACATGCATTATTACCCATGTAATGCAGTTACTATCGCTAGAACTGTAATAATTATACTTATTACTTATATTATTAGCAATATAACATGCATTATTACCCATATAATGCAGTTATTATCGCTAGAACTGTAATAATTATACTTATTACTTATATTATTATCAATATAACATGCATTATTACCCATATAATGCAGTTATTATCGCTAGAACTGTAATAATTATACTTATTACTTATATTATTATCAATATAACATGCATTATTACCCATATAATGGAGGTATTATCGCAAGAACTGTAATAATTATACTTATTACTTATACTATTAGCAATATTACATGCATTATTACCCATATAATGGAGGTATTATCGCAAGAACTGTAATAATTTTACTTATTACTTATACTATTAGCAATATAACGTGCATTATTACCCATATAATGCCGTTATTATCGCCAGAACTGTAATAATTATACTTATTACTTATATTATTATCAATAAAACATGCATTATTACCCATATAATGCAGTTATTATCGCTAGAACTGTAATAATTGCACTCATTACTTATATTATTAGCAATATAATGTGCATTATTACCCATATTATGCAGTTATTATCGCTAGAACTATAATAATTATACTTATTACTCCCGATATTATCAATATAACATGCATTATTACCCATATAATGCAGTTATTATCGCCAGAACTGTAATAATTATACTTATTACTTATATTATTATCAATAAAACATGCATTATTACCCATGTAATGCAGTTATTATCGCTAGAACTGTAATAATTATACTTATTACTTATATTATTATCAATAAAACATGCATTATTACCCATATAATGCAGTTATTATCGCTAGAACTGTAATAATTGTACTCATTACTTATATTATTAGCAATATAACGTGCATTGTTACCCACATAATGCAGTTATTATCGCTAGAACTGTAATAATTATACTTATTACTTATATTATTATCAATATTACATGCATTATTACCCATATAATGGAGGTATTATCGCAAGAACTGTAATAATTTTACTTATTACTTATACTATTAGCAATATAACGTGCATTATTACCCATATAATGCCGTTATTATCGCCAGAACTGTAATAATTATACTTATTACTTATATTATTCTGAATATAACATGCATTATTACCCATATTATGCAGTTATTATCGCTAGAACTATAATAAATATACGTATTACTTTTATTATCATCAATATAACATGTATTATTACCCATATTGTGCAGTTATTATCGATAGGACTGTAATAAATATACTTATTACTTTTATTATTATCAATATAACATGCACTATTTGCCATTTTTTACTATTATTATCGCTAGAACAATAATAATTATACTGATTACTTATATTATTATCAATAAAACATGCATTATTACCCATATAATGCAGTTATTATCGCTAGAACTGTAATAATTGTACTCATTACTTATATTACTAGCAATATAACGTGCATTATTACCCATATTATGCAGTTATTATCGCTAGAACTGTAATAATTATACTTATTACTTATATTATTATCAATAAAACATGCATTATTACCCATATAATGCAGTTATTATCGCTAGAACTGTAATAATTGTACTCATTACTTATATTACTAGCAATATAACGTGCATTATTACCCATATTATGCAGTTATTATCGCTCGAACAGTAATAATTATACTTATTACTTATATTATTAGCAATATAACATGCATTATTACCCATATAATGCAGTTATTATCGCTAGAACTGTAATAATTATACTTATTACTTATATTATTATCAATAAAACATGCATTATTACCCATATTATGCAGTTATTATCGCTAGAACTATAATAATTATACTTATTACTCCCGATATTATCAATATAACATGCATTATTACCCATATAATGCAGTTATTATCGCCAGAACTGTAATAATTATACTTATTACTTATATTATTATCAATAAAACATGCATTATTACCCATGTAATGCAGTTATTATCGCTAGAACTGTAATAATTATACTTATTACTTATATTATTATCAATAAAACATGCATTATTACCCATATAATGCAGTTATTATCGCTAGAACTGTAATAATTGTACTCATTACTTATATTATTAGCAATATAACGTGCATTGTTACCCACATAATGCAGTTATTATCGCTAGAACTGTAATAATTATACTTATTACTTATATTATTATCAATATTACATGCATTATTACCCATATAATGGAGGTATTATCGCAAGAACTGTAATAATTTTACTTATTACTTATACTATTAGCAATATAACGTGCATTATTACCCATATAATGCCGTTATTATCGCCAGAACTGTAATAATTATACTTATTACTTATATTATTCTGAATATAACATGCATTATTACCCATATTATGCAGTTATTATCGCTAGAACTATAATAAATATACGTATTACTTTTATTATCATCAATATAACATGTATTATTACCCATATTGTGCAGTTATTATCGATAGGACTGTAATAAATATACTTATTACTTTTATTATTATCAATATAACATGCACTATTTGCCATTTTTTACTATTATTATCGCTAGAACAATAATAATTATACTGATTACTTATATTATTATCAATAAAACATGCATTATTACCCATATAATGCAGTTATTATCGCTAGAACTGTAATAATTGTACTCATTACTTATATTACTAGCAATATAACGTGCATTATTACCCATATTATGCAGTTATTATCGCTAGAACTGTAATAATTATACTTATTACTTATATTATTATCAATAAAACATGCATTATTACCCATATAATGCAGTTATTATCGCTAGAACTGTAATAATTGTACTCATTACTTATATTACTAGCAATATAACGTGCATTATTACCCATATTATGCAGTTATTATCGCTCGAACAGTAATAATTATACTTATTACTTATATTATTAGCAATATAACATGCATTATTACCCATATAATGCAGTTATTATCGCTAGAACTGTAATAATTATACTTATTACTTATATTATTATCAATAAAACATGCATTATTACCCATGTAATGCAGTTACTATCGCTAGAACTGTAATAATTATACTTATTACTTATATTATTAGCAATATAACATGCATTATTACCCATATAATGCAGTTATTATCGCTAGAACTGTAATAATTATACTTATTACTTATATTATTATCAATATAACATGCATTATTACCCATATAATGGAGGTATTATCGCAAGAACTGTAATAATTATACTTATTACTTATACTATTAGCAATATTACATGCATTATTACCCATATAATGGAGGTATTATCGCAAGAACTGTAATAATTTTACTTATTACTTATACTATTAGCAATATAACGTGCATTATTACCCATATAATGCCGTTATTATCGCCAGAACTGTAATAATTATACTTATTACTTATATTATTCTGAATATAACATGCATTATTACCCATATTATGCAGTTATTATCGCTAGAACTATAATAAATATACGTATTACTTTTATTATCATCAATATAACATGTATTATTACCCATATTGTGCAGTTATTATCGATAGGACTGTAATAAATATACTTATTACTTTTATTATTATCAATATAACATGCACTATTTGCCATTTTTTACTATTATTATCGCTAGAACAATAATAATTATACTGATTACTTATATTATTATCAATAAAACATGCATTATTACCCATATAATGCAGTTATTATCGCTAGAACTGTAATAATTGTACTCATTACTTATATTACTAGCAATATAACGTGCATTATTACCCATATTATGCAGTTATTATCGCTAGAACTGTAATAATTATACTTATTACTTATATTATTATCAATAAAACATGCATTATTACCCATATAATGCAGTTATTATCGCTAGAACTGTAATAATTGTACTCATTACTTATATTACTAGCAATATAACGTGCATTATTACCCATATTATGCAGTTATTATCGCTAGAACTATAATAATTATACTTATTACTCCCGATATTATCAATATAACATGCATTATTACCCATATAATGCAGTTATTATCGCTAGAACAGTAATAATTATACTTATTACTTATATTATTAGCAATATAACGTGCATTGTTACCCACATAATGCAGTTATTATCACTAGAACTGTAATAATTATACTTATTACTTATATTATTATCAATAAAACATGCATTATTACCCATATAATGCAGTTATTATCGCTAGAACTGTAATAATTGCACTCATTACTTATATTATTAGCAATATAATGTGCATTATTACCCATATTATGCAGTTATTATCGCTAGAACTATAATAATTATACTTATTACTCCCGATATTATCAATATAACATGCATTATTACCCATATAATGCAGTTATTATCGCTAGAACTGTAATAATTATACTTATTACTTATATTATTATCAATAAAACATGCATTATTACCCATGTAATGCAGTTATTATCGCTAGAACTGTAATAATTATACTTATTACTTATATTATTATCAATAAAACATGCATTATTACCCATATAATGCAGTTATTATCGCTAGAACTGTAATAATTGTACTCATTACTTATATTATTAGCAATATAACGTGCATTGTTACCCACATAATGCAGTTATTATCGCTAGAACTGTAATAATTATACTTATTACTTATATTATTATCAATATTACATGCATTATTACCCATATAATGGAGGTATTATCGCAAGAACTGTAATAATTTTACTTATTACTTATACTATTAGCAATATAACGTGCATTATTACCCATATAATGCCGTTATTATCGCCAGAACTGTAATAATTATACTTATTACTTATATTATTCTGAATATAACATGCATTATTACCCATATTATGCAGTTATTATCGCTAGAACTATAATAAATATACGTATTACTTTTATTATCATCAATATAACATGCATTATTACCCATATTATGCAGTTATTATCGATAGGACTGTAATAATTATACTTATTACTTATATTATTATCAATATTACATGCATTATTACCCATATAATGGAGGTATTATCGCAAGAACTGTAATAATTTTACTTATTACTTATACTATTAGCAATATAACGTGCATTATTACCCATATAATGCCGTTATTATCGCCAGAACTGTAATAATTATACTTATTACTTATATTATTCTGAATATAACATGCATTATTACCCATATTATGCAGTTATTATCGCTAGAACTATAATAAATATACGTATTACTTTTATTATCATCAATATAACATGTATTATTACCCATATTGTGCAGTTATTATCGATAGGACTGTAATAAATATACTTATTACTTTTATTATTATCAATATAACATGCACTATTTGCCATTTTTTACTATTATTATCGCTAGAACAATAATAATTATACTGATTACTTATATTATTATCAATAAAACATGCATTATTACCCATATAATGCAGTTATTATCGCTAGAACTGTAATAATTGTACTCATTACTTATATTACTAGCAATATAACGTGCATTATTACCCATATTATGCAGTTATTATCGCTAGAACTGTAATAATTATACTTATTACTTATATTCTTATCAATAAAACATGCATTATTACCCATATAATGCAGTTATTATCGCTAGAACTGTAATAATTGTACTCATTACTTATATTACTAGCAATATAACGTGCATTATTACCCATATTATGCAGTTATTATCGCTCGAACAGTAATAATTATACTTATTACTTATATTATTAGCAATATAACATGCATTATTACCCATATAATGCAGTTATTATCGCTAGAACTGTAATAATTATACTTATTACTTATATTATTATCAATAAAACATGCATTATTACCCATGTAATGCAGTTACTATCGCTAGAACTGTAATAATTATACTTATTACTTATATTATTAGCAATATAACATGCATTATTACCCATATAATGCAGTTATTATCGCTAGAACTGTAATAATTATACTTATTACTTATATTATTATCAATATAACATGCATTATTACCCATATAATGGAGGTATTATCGCAAGAACTGTAATAATTATACTTATTACTTATACTATTAGCAATATTACATGCATTATTACCCATATAATGGAGGTATTATCGCAAGAACTGTAATAATTTTACTTATTACTTATACTATTAGCAATATAACGTGCATTATTACCCATATAATGCCGTTATTATCGCCAGAACTGTAATAATTATACTTATTACTTATATTATTCTGAATATAACATGCATTATTACCCATATTATGCAGTTATTATCGCTAGAACTATAATAAATATACGTATTACTTTTATTATCATCAATATAACATGTATTATTACCCATATTGTGCAGTTATTATCGATAGGACTGTAATAAATATACTTATTACTTTTATTATTATCAATATAACATGCACTATTTGCCATTTTTTACTATTATTATCGCTAGAACAATAATAATTATACTGATTACTTATATTATTATCAATAAAACATGCATTATTACCCATATAATGCAGTTATTATCGCTAGAACTGTAATAATTGTACTCATTACTTATATTACTAGCAATATAACGTGCATTATTACCCATATTATGCAGTTATTATCGCTAGAACTGTAATAATTATACTTATTACTTATATTATTATCAATAAAACATGCATTATTACCCATATAATGCAGTTATTATCGCTAGAACTGTAATAATTGTACTCATTACTTATATTACTAGCAATATAACGTGCATTATTACCCATATTATGCAGTTATTATCGCTAGAACTATAATAATTATACTTATTACTCCCGATATTATCAATATAACATGCATTATTACCCATATAATGCAGTTATTATCGCTAGAACAGTAATAATTATACTTATTACTTATATTATTAGCAATATAACGTGCATTTTTACCCACATAATGCAGTTATTATCACTAGAACTGTAATAATTATACTTATTACTTATATTATTATCAATAAAACATGCATTATTACCCATATAATGCAGTTATTATCGCTAGAACTGTAATAATTGCACTCATTACTTATATTATTAGCAATATAATGTGCATTATTACCCATATTATGCAGTTATTATCGCTAGAACTATAATAATTATACTTATTACTCCCGATATTATCAATATAACATGCATTATTACCCATATAATGCAGTTATTATCGCTAGAACTGTAATAATTATACTTATTACTTATATTATTATCAATAAAACATGCATTATTACCCATGTAATGCAGTTATTATCGCTAGAACTGTAATAATTATACTTATTACTTATATTATTATCAATAAAACATGCATTATTACCCATATAATGCAGTTATTATCGCTAGAACTGTAATAATTGTACTCATTACTTATATTATTAGCAATATAACGTGCATTGTTACCCACATAATGCAGTTATTATCGCTAGAACTGTAATAATTATACTTATTACTTATATTATTATCAATATTACATGCATTATTACCCATATAATGGAGGTATTATCGCAAGAACTGTAATAATTTTACTTATTACTTATACTATTAGCAATATAACGTGCATTATTACCCATATAATGCCGTTATTATCGCCAGAACTGTAATAATTATACTTATTACTTATATTATTCTGAATATAACATGCATTATTACCCATATTATGCAGTTATTATCGCTAGAACTATAATAAATATACGTATTACTTTTATTATCATCAATATAACATGCATTATTACCCATATTATGCAGTTATTATCGATAGGACTGTAATAAATATACTTATTACTTTTATTATTATCAATATAACATGCACTATTTGCCATTTTTTACTATTATTATCGCTAGAACTGTAATAATTATACTTATTACTTATATTATTATCAATAAAACATGCATTATTACCCATATAATGCAGTTATTATCGCTAGAACTGTAATAATTGTACTCATTACTTATATTATTAGCAATATAACGTGCATTATTACCCATATTATGCAGTTATTATCGCTAGAACTATAATAATTATACTTATTACTCCCGATATTATCAATATAACATGCATTATTACCCATATAATGCAGTTATTATCGCTAGAACAGTAATAATTATACTTATTACTTATATTATTAGCAATATAACATGCATTATTACCCATATAATGCAGTTATTATCGCTAGAACTGTAATAATTATACTTATTACTTATATTATTATCAATAAAACATGCATTATTACCCATGTACTGCAGTTATTATCGCTAGAACTGTAATAATTATACTTATTACTTATATTATTATCAATAAAACATGCATTATTACCCATATAATGCAGTTATTATCGCTAGAACTGTAATAATTGTACTCATTACTTATATTACTAGCAATATAACGTGCATTATTACCCATATTATGCAGTTATTATCGCTAGAACTGTAATAATTATACTTATTACTTATATTATTATCAATAAAACTTGCATTATTACCCATATAATGCAGTTATTATCGCTAGAACTGTAATAATTGTACTTATTACTTATATTATTATCAATAAAACATGCATTATTACCCATATAATGCAGTTATTATCGCTAGAACTGTAATAATTGTACTCATTACTTATATTATTAGCAATATAACGTGCATTGTTACCCACATAATGCAGTTATTATCGCTAGAACTGTAATAATTATACTTATTACTTATATTATTATCAATATAACATGCATTATTACCCATATAATGGAGGTATTATCGCAAGAACTGTAATAATTATACTTATTACTTATACTATTAGCAATATAACGTGCATTATTACCCATATAATGCCGTTATTATCGCTAGAACTATAATAAATATACGTATTACTTTTATTATCATCACTGTAACATGCATTATTACCCATATTATGCAGTTATTATCGATAGCACTGTAATAAATATACTTATTACTCTTATTATTATCAATATAACATGCACTATTTGCCATATTTTACTATTATTATCGCTAGAACTATAATAATTATACTTATTACTCCCAATATTATCAATATAACATGCATTATTACCCATATAATGCAGTTATTATCGCTAGAACTGTAATAATTATACTTATTACTTATATTATTATCAATATAACATGCATTATTACCCATATTATGCAGTTATTATCGCTAGAACTATAATAAATATACGTATTACTTTTATTATCATCAATATAACATGCATTATTACCCATATTATGCAGTTATTATCGATAGGACTGTAATAAATATACTTATTACTTTTATTATTATCAATATAACATGCACTATTTGCCATTTTTTACTATTATTATCGCTAGAACTATAATAATTATACTTATTACTCCCGATATTATCAATATAACATGCATTATTACCCATATAATGCAGTTATTATCGCTAGAACAGTAATAATTATACTTATTACTTATATTATTAGCAATATAACATGCATTATTACCCATATAATGCAGTTATTATCGCTAGAACTGTAATAATTATACTTATTACTTATATTATTATCAATAAAACATGCATTATTACCCATGTAATGCAGTTACTATCGCTAGAACTGTAATAATTATACTTATTACTTATATTATTATCAATAAAACATGCATTATTACCCGTATAATGCAGTTATTATCGCTAGAACTGTAATAATTGTACTCATTACTTATATTATTAGCAATATAACGTGCATTGTTACCCACATAATGCAGTTATTATCGCTAGAACTGTAATAATTATACTTATTACTTATATTATTATCAATATAACATGCATTATTACCCATATAATGGAGGTATTATCGCAAGAACTGTAATAATTATACTTATTACTTATACTATTAGCAATATAACGTGCATTATTACCCATATAATGCCGTTATTATCGCCAGAACTGTAATAATTATACTTATTACTTATATTATTATCAATAAAACGTGCATTATTACCCATATAATGCAGTTATTATCGCTAGAACTGTAATAATTATACTTATTACTTATATTATTATCAATATAACATGCATTATTACCCATATTATGCAGTTATTATCGCTAGAACTATAATAAATATACGTATTACTTTTATTATCATCAATATAACATGCATTATTACCCATATTATGCAGTTATTATCGATAGGACTGTAATAAATATACTTATTACTTTTATTATTATCAATATAACATGCACTATTTGCCATTTTTTACTATTATTATCGCTAGAACTATAATAATTATACTTATTACTTATATTATTATCAATAAAACATGCATTATTACCCATATAATGCAGTTATTATCGCTAGAACTGTAATAATTGTACTCATTACTTATATTACTAGCAATATAACGTGCATTATTACCCATATTATGCAGTTATTATCGCTAGAACTGTAATAATTACACTTATTACTTATATTATTATCAATAAAACATGCATTATTACCCATATAATGCAGTTATTATCGCTAGAACTGTAATAATTGTACTCATTACTTATATTATTAGCAATATAACGTGCATTATTACCCATATTATGCAGTTATTATCGCTAGAACTATAATAATTATACTTATTACTCCCGATATTATCAATATAACATGCATTATTACCCATATAATGCAGTTATTATCGCTCGAACAGTAATAATTATACTTATTACTTATATTATTAGCAATATAACATGCATTATTACCCATATAATGCAGTTATTATCGCTAGAACTGTAATAATTATACTTATTACTTATATTATTATCAATAAAACATGCATTATTACCCATGTAATGCAGTTACTATCGCTAGAACTGTAATAATTATACTTATTACTTATATTATTATCAATAAAACATGCATTATTACCCATATAATGCAGTTATTATCGCTAGAACTGTAATAATTGTACTCATTACTTATATTATTAGCAATATAACGTGCATTGTTACCCACATAATGCAGTTATTATCGCTAGAACTGTAATAATTATACTTATTACTTATATTATTATCCATATAACATGCATTATTACCCATATAATGGAGGTATTATCGCAAGAACTGTAATAATTATACTTATTACTTATAATATTAGCAATATAACGTGCATTATTACCCATATAATGCCGTTATTATCGCCAGAACTGTAATAATTATACTTATTACTTATATTATTCTGAATATAACATGCATTATTACCCATATTATGCAGTTATTATCGCTAGAACTATAATAAATATACGTATTACTTTTATTATCATCAATATAACATGCATTATTACCCATATTATGCAGTTATTATCGATAGGACTGTAATAAATATACTTATTACTTTTATTATTATCAATATAACACGCACTATTTGCCATTTTTTACTATTATTATCGCTAGAACTATAATAATTATACTTATTACTTATATTATTATCAATAAAACATGCATTATTACCCATATAATGCAGTTATTATCGCTAGAACTGTAATAATTGTACTCATTACTTATATTACTAGCAATATAACGTGCATTATTACCCATATTATGCAGTTATTATCGCTAGAACTGTAATAATTATACTTATTACTTATATTATTATCAATAAAACATGCATTATTACCCATATAATGCAGTTATTATCGCTAGAACTGTAATAATTGTACTTATTACTTATATTATTATCAATAAAACATGCATTATTACCCGTATAATGCAGTTATTATCGCTAGAACTGTAATAATTGTACTCATTACTTATATTATTAGCAATATAACGTGCATTGTTACCCACATAATGCAGTTATTATCGCTAGAACTGTAATAATTATACTTATTACTTATATTATTATCAATATAACATGCATTATTACCCATATAATGGAGGTATTATCGCAAGAACTGTAATAATTATACTTATTACTTATACTATTAGCAATATAACGTGCATTATTACCCATATAATGCCGTTATTATCGCCAGAACTGTAATAATTATACTTATTACTTATATTATTATCAATAAAACGTGCATTATTACCCATATAATGCAGTTATTATCGCTAGAACTGTAATAATTATACTTATTACTTATATTATTATCAATATAACATGCATTATTACCCATATTATGCAGTTATTATCGCTAGAACTATAATAAATATACGTATTACTTTTATTATCATCAATATAACATGCATTATTACCCATATTATGCAGTTATTATCGATAGGACTGTAATAAATATACTTATTACTTTTATTATTATCAATATAACATGCACTATTTGCCATTTTTTACTATTATTATCGCTAGAACTATAATAATTATACTTATTACTTATATTATTATCAATAAAACATGCATTATTACCCATATAATGCAGTTATTATCGCTAGAACTGTAATAATTGTACTCATTACTTATATTACTAGCAATATAACGTGCATTATTACCCATATTATGCAGTTATTATCGCTAGAACTGTAATAATTACACTTATTACTTATATTATTATCAATAAAACATGCATTATTACCCATATAATGCAGTTATTATCGCTAGAACTGTAATAATTGTACTCATTACTTATATTATTATCAATATAACATGCATTATTACCCATATAATGGAGGTATTATCGCAAGAACTGTAATAATTATACTTATTACTTATACTATTAGCAATATAACGTGCATTATTACCCATATAATGCCGTTATTATCGCCAGAACTGTAATAATTATACTTATTACTTATATTATTATCAATAAAACGTGCATTATTACCCATATAATGCAGTTATTATCGCTAGAACTGTAATAATTATACTTATTACTTATATTATTATCAATATAACATGCATTATTACCCATATTATGCAGTTATTATCGCTAGAACTATAATAAATATACGTATTACTTTTATTATCATCAATATAACATGCATTATTACCCATATTATGCAGTTATTATCGATAGGACTGTAATAAATATACTTATTACTTTTATTATTATCAATATAACATGCACTATTTGCCATTTTTTACTATTATTATCGCTAGAACTATAATAATTATACTTATTACTTATATTATTATCAATAAAACATGCATTATTACCCATATAATGCAGTTATTATCGCTAGAACTGTAATAATTGTACTCATTACTTATATTACTAGCAATATAACGTGCATTATTACCCATATTATGCAGTTATTATCGCTAGAACTGTAATAATTACACTTATTACTTATATTATTATCAATAAAACATGCATTATTACCCATATAATGCAGTTATTATCGCTAGAACTGTAATAATTGTACTCATTACTTATATTATTAGCAATATAACGTGCATTATTACCCATATTATGCAGTTATTATCGCTAGAACTATAATAATTATACTTATTACTCCCGATATTATCAATATAACATGCATTATTACCCATATAATGCAGTTATTATCGCTCGAACAGTAATAATTATACTTATTACTTATATTATTAGCAATATAACATGCATTATTACCCATATAATGCAGTTATTATCGCTAGAACTGTAATAATTATACTTATTACTTATATTATTATCAATAAAACATGCATTATTACCCATGTAATGCAGTTACTATCGCTAGAACTGTAATAATTATACTTATTACTTATATTATTATCAATAAAACATGCATTATTACCCATATAATGCAGTTATTATCGCTAGAACTGTAATAATTGTACTCATTACTTATATTATTAGCAATATAACGTGCATTGTTACCCACATAATGCAGTTATTATCGCTAGAACTGTAATAATTATACTTATTACTTATATTATTATCCATATAACATGCATTATTACCCATATAATGGAGGTATTATCGCAAGAACTGTAATAATTATACTTATTACTTATAATATTAGCAATATAACGTGCATTATTACCCATATAATGCCGTTATTATCGCCAGAACTGTAATAATTATACTTATTACTTATATTATTCTGAATATAACATGCATTATTACCCATATTATGCAGTTATTATCGCTAGAACTATAATAAATATACGTATTACTTTTATTATCATCAATATAACATGCATTATTACCCATATTATGCAGTTATTATCGATAGGACTGTAATAAATATACTTATTACTTTTATTATTATCAATATAACACGCACTATTTGCCATTTTTTACTATTATTATCGCTAGAACTATAATAATTATACTTATTACTTATATTATTATCAATAAAACATGCATTATTACCCATGTAATGCAGTTATTATCGCTAGAACTGTAATAATTGTACTCATTACTTATATTACTAGCAATATAACGTGCATTATTACCCATATTATGCAGTTATTATCGCTAGAACTGTAATAATTATACTTATTACTTATATTATTATCAATAAAACATGCATTATTACCCATATAATGCAGTTATTATCGCTAGAACTGTAATAATTGTACTCATTACTTATATTATTAGCAATATAACGTGCATTATTACCCATATTATGCAGTTACTATCGCTAGAACTATAATAATTATACTTATTACTCCCGATATTATCAATATAACATGCATTATTACCCATATAATGCAGTTATTATCGCTAGAACAGTAATAGTTATACTTATTACTTATATTATTAGCAATATAACATGCATTATTACCCATATAATGCAGTTATTATCGCTAGAACTGTAATAATTATACTTATTACTTATATTATTATCAATAAAACATGCATTATTACCCATGTAATGCAGTTACTATCGCTAGAACTGTAATAATTATACTTATTACTTATATTATTATCAATAAAACATGCATTATTACCCATATAATGCAGTTATTATCGCTAGAACTGTAATAATTGTACTCATTACTTATATTATTAGCAATATAACGTGCATTGTTACCCACATAATGCAGTTATTATCGCTAGAACTGTAATAATTATACTTATTACTTATATTATTATCCATATAACATGCATTATTACCCATATAATGGAGGTATTATCGCAAGAACTGTAATAATTATACTTATTACTTATAATATTAGCAATATAACGTGCATTATTACCCATATAATGCCGTTATTATCGCCAGAACTGTAATAATTATACTTATTACTTATATTATTCTGAATATAACATGCATTATTACCCATATTATGCAGTTATTATCGCTAGAACTATAATAAATATACGTATTACTTTTATTATCATCAATATAACATGCATTATTACCCATATTATGCAGTTATTATCGATAGGACTGTAATAAATATACTTATTACTTTTATTATTATCAATATAACATGCACTATTTGCAATTTTTTACTATTATTATCGCTTGAACTATAATAATTATACTTATTACTTATATTATTATCAATAAAACATGCATTATTACCCATATAATGCAGTTATTATCGCTAGAACTGTAATAATTGTACTCATTACTTATATTACTAGCAATATAACGTGCATTATTACCCATATTATGCAGTTATTATCGCTAGAACTGTAATAATTATACTTATTACTTATATTATTATCAATAAAACATGCATTATTACCCATATAATGCAGTTATTATCGCTAGAACTGTAATAATTGTACTCATTACTTATATTATTAGCAATATAACGTGCATTATTACCCATATTATGCAGTTATTATCGCTAGAACTATAATAATTATATTTATTACTCCCGATATTATCAATATAACATGCATTATTACCCATATAATGCAGTTATTATCGCTAGAACAGTAATAATTATACTTATTACTTATATTATTAGCAATATAACATGCATTATTACCCATATAATGCAGTTATTATCGCTAGAACTGTAATAATTATACTTATTACTTATATTATTATCAATAAAACATGCATTATTACCCATGTAATGCAGTTATTATCGCTAGAACTGTAATAATTATACTTATTACTTATATTATTATCAATAAAACATGCATTATTACCCATATAATGCAGTTATTATCGCTAGAACTGTAATAATTGTACTCATTACTTATATTATTAGCAATATAACGTGCATTGTTACCCACATAATGCAGTTATTATCGCTAGAACTGTAATAATTATACTTATTACTTATATTATTATCAATATAACATGCATTATTACCCATATAATGGAGGTATTATCGCGAGAACTGTAATAATTATACTTATTACTTATACTATTAGCAATATAACGTGCATTATTACCCATATAATGCAGTTATTATCGCTAGAACAGTACTAATTATACTTATTACTTATATTATTAGCAATATAACATGCATTATTACCCATATAATGCAGTTATTATCGCTAGAACTGTAATAATTATACTTATTACTTATATTATTATCAATAAAACATGCATTATTACCCATGTAATGCAGTTATTATCGCTAGAACTGTAATAATTATACTTATTACTTATATTATTCTGAATATAACATGCATTATTACCCATATTATGCAGTTATTATCGCTAGAACTATAATAAATATACGTATTACTTTTATTATCATCACTGTAACATGCATTATTACCCATATTATGCAGTTATTATCGATAGCACTGTAATAGATATACTTATTACTCTTATTATTATCAATATAACATGCACTATTTGCCATATTTTACTATTATTATCGCTAGAACTATAATAATTATACTTATTACTCCCGATATTATCAATATAACATGCATTATTACCCATATAATGCAGTTATTATCGCTAGAACTGTAATAATTATACTTATTACTTATATTGTTAGCAATATAACGTGCATTATTACCCATATAATGGAGGTATTATCGCTAGAACTGTAATAATTATACTTGTTACTTATATTATTATCAATATAACATGCATTACTACCCATATTATGCAGTTATTATCTCTAGAACCGTAATAAATATACTTATTACTCCCAATATTATCAATATAACATGCATTTTTACCCATATAATGCAGTTATTATCGCTAGAACTGTAATAATTATACTTATTACTTATATTGTTAGCAATATAACGTGCATTATTACCCATATAATGCAGTTATTATCGCTAGAACTGTAATAATTATACTTATTACTTATATTATTATCAATATAACATGCATTATTACCCATATTATGCAGTTATTATCGCTTGAACTATAATAAATATAGGTATTACTTTTATTATCATCAATATAACATGCATTATTACCCATATTATGCAGTTATTATCTATAGGACTGTAATAAATATACTTATTACTTTTATTATTATCAATATAACATGCACTATTTGCCATTTTTTACTATTATTATCGCTAGAACTATAATAATTATACTTATTACTCCCAATATTATCACTATAACATGCATTATTACCCATATAATGCAGTTATTATCGTTGGAACTGTAATAATTATACTTATTACTTATATTATTATCAATAAAACATGCATTATTACCCATATAATGCAGTTATTATCGCTAGAACTGTAATAATTGTACTCATTACTTATATTATTAGCAATATAACGTGCATTATTACCCATATTATGCAGTTATTATCGCTAGAACTATAATAATTATACTTATTACTCCCGATATTATCAATATAACATGCATTATTACCCATATAATGCAGTTATTATCGCTAGAACAGTAATAATTATACTTATTACTTATATTATTAGCAATATAACATGCATTATTACCCATATAATGCAGTTATTATCGCTAGAACTGTAATAATTGTACTCATTACTTATATTATTAGCAATATAACGTGCATTGTTACCCACATAATGCAGTTATTATCGCTAGAACTGTAATAATTATACTTATTACTTATATTATTATCAATAAAACATGCATTATTACCCATGTAATGCAGTTATTATCGCTAGAACTGTAATAATTATACTTATTACTTATATTATTATCAATAAAACATGCATTATTACCCATATAATGCAGTTATTATCGCTAGAACTGTAATAATTGTACTCATTACTTATATTATTAGCAATATAACGTGCATTGTTACCCACATAATGCAGTTGTTATCGCTAGAACTGTAATAATTATACT
This sequence comes from Megachile leachella, assembly GCA_963576845.1. Classification (NCBI taxonomy): domain Eukaryota; kingdom Metazoa; phylum Arthropoda; class Insecta; order Hymenoptera; family Megachilidae; genus Megachile; species Megachile leachella. The sequence continues at coordinate 426,657 of CAUYWW010000145.1, read as the reverse complement.
TATTACTTTTACTATTATCAATATATCATGCACTATTAGCCATATTTTACTATTATTATCGCTAGAACTATAATAATTATACTTATTACTCCAGATATTATCAATATAACATGCATTATTACCCATATAATGCAGTTATTATCGCTAGAACTGTAATAATTATACTTATTACTTATATTTTTATCAATATAACATGCATTATTACCCATATAATGGAGGTATTATCGCAAGAACTGTAATAATTATACATACTACTTATACTATTAGCAATATAGCGTGCATTATTACCCATATAATGCAGTTATTATCGCCAGAACTGTAATAATTATACTTATTACTTATATTATTCTCAATATAACATGCATTATTACCCATATTATGCAGTTATTATCGCTAGAAGTATAATAAATATACGTATTACTTTCATTATCATCAGTATAACATGCATTATTACCCACATAATGGAGGTATTATCGCTAGAACTGTAATAATTATACTTATTACTTATATTATTATCAATAAAACATGCATTATTACCCATGTAATGCAGTTATTATCGCTAGAACTGTAATAATTATACTTATTACTTATATTATTATCAATAAAACATGCATTATTACCCATATAATGCAGTTATTATCGCTAGAACTGTAATAATTGTACTCATTACTTATATTATTAGCAATATAACGTGCATTGTTACCCACATAATGCAGTTATTATCGCTAGAACTGTAATAATTATACTTATTACTTATATTATTATCAATATAACATGCATTATTACCCATATAATGGAGGTATTATCGCGAGAACTGTAATAATTATACTTATTACTTATACTATTAGCAATATAACGTGCATTATTACCCATATAATGCAGTTATTATCGCTAGAACAGTACTAATTATACTTATTACTTATATTATTAGCAATATAACATGCATTATTACCCATATAATGCAGTTATTATCGCTAGAACTGTAATAATTATACTTATTACTTATATTATTATCAATAAAACATGCATTATTACCCATGTAATGCAGTTATTATCGCTAGAACTGTAATAATTATACTTATTACTTATATTATTCTGAATATAACATGCATTATTACCCATATTATGCAGTTATTATCGCTAGAACTATAATAAATATACGTATTACTTTTATTATCATCACTGTAACATGCATTATTACCCATATTATGCAGTTATTATCGATAGCACTGTAATAGATATACTTATTACTCTTATTATTATCAATATAACATGCACTATTTGCCATATTTTACTATTATTATCGCTAGAACTATAATAATTATACTTATTACTCCCGATATTATCAATATAACATGCATTATTACCCATATAATGCAGTTATTATCGCTAGAACTGTAATAATTATACTTATTACTTATATTGTTAGCAATATAACGTGCATTATTACCCATATAATGGAGGTATTATCGCTAGAACTGTAATAATTATACTTGTTACTTATATTATTATCAATATAACATGCATTACTACCCATATTATGCAGTTATTATCTCTAGAACCGTAATAAATATACTTATTACTCCCAATATTATCAATATAACATGCATTTTTACCCATATAGTGCAGTTATTATCGCTAGAACTGTAATAATTATACTTATTACTTATATTGTTAGCAATATAACGTGCATTATTACCCATATAATGCAGTTATTATCGCTAGAACTGTAATAATTATACTTATTACTTATATTATTATCAATATAACATGCATTATTACCCATATTATGCAGTTATTATCGCTTGAACTATAATAAATATAGGTATTACTTTTCTTATCATCAATATAACATGCATTATTACCCATATTATGCAGTTATTATCTATAGGACTGTAATAAATATACTTATTACTTTTATTATTATCAATATAACATGCACTATTTGCCATTTTTTACTATTATTATCGCTAGAACTATAATAATTATACTTATTACTCCCAATATTATCACTATAACATGCATTATTACCCATATAATGCAGTTATTATCGCTAGAACTGTAATAATTATACTTATTACTTATATTGTTAGCAATATAACATGCATTATTACCCATATAATGCAGTTATTATCGCTAGAACTGTAATAATTATACTTATTACTTATATTATTATCAATAAAACGTGCATTATTACCCATATAATGCAGTTATTATCGTTGGAACTGTAATAATTATACTTATTACTTATATTATTATCAATAAAACATGCATTATTACCCATATAATGCAGTTATTATCGCTAGAACTGTAATAATTGTACTCATTACTTATATTATTAGCAATATAACGTGCATTATTACCCATATTATGCAGTTATTATCGCTAGAACTATAATAATTATACTTATTACTCCCGATATTATCAATATAACATGCATTATTACCCATATAATGCAGTTATTATCGCTAGAACAGTAATAATTATACTTATTACTTATATTATTAGCAATATAACATGCATTATTACCCATATAATGCAGTTATTATCGCTAGAACTGTAATAATTGTACTCATTACTTATATTATTAGCAATATAACGTGCATTGTTACCCACATAATGCAGTTATTATCGCTAGAACTGTAATAATTATACTTATTACTTATATTATTATCAATAAAACATGCATTATTACCCATGTAATGCAGTTATTATCGCTAGAACTGTAATAATTATACTTATTACTTATATTATTATCAATAAAACATGCATTATTACCCATATAATGCAGTTATTATCGCTAGAACTGTAATAATTGTACTCATTACTTATATTATTAGCAATATAACGTGCATTGTTACCCACATAATGCAGTTGTTATCGCTAGAACTGTAATAATTATACTTATTACTTTTACTATTATCAATATATCATGCACTATTAGCCATATTTTACTATTATTATCGCTAGAACTATAATAATTATACTTATTACTCCAGATATTATCAATATAACATGCATTATTACCCATATAATGCAGTTATTATCGCTAGAACTGTAATAATTATACTTATTACTTATATTTTTATCAATATAACATGCATTATTACCCATATAATGGAGGTATTATCGCAAGAACTGTAATAATTATACATACTACTTATACTATTAGCAATATAGCGTGCATTATTACCCATATAATGCAGTTATTATCGCCAGAACTGTAATAATTATACTTATTACTTATATTATTCTCAATATAACATGCATTATTACCCATATTATGCAGTTATTATCGCTAGAAGTATAATAAATATACGTATTACTTTCATTATCATCAGTATAACATGCATTATTACCCACATAATGGAGGTATTATCGCTAGAACTGTAATAATTATACTTATTACTTATATTGTTATCAATATAACATGCATTATTACCCATATTATGCAGTTATTATCGCCAGAACTGTAATAATTATACTTATTACTTATATTATTCTCAATATAACATGCATTATTACCCATATAATGCAGTTATTATCGCTAGTACTGTAATAATTATACTTATTACTTATATTATTATCAACATAACATGCATTATTACCCATATAATGGAGGTATTGTTGCTAGAACTGTAATAATTATACTTATTACTTATATCATTATCAATATAACCTGCATTATTACCCATATAATGGAGGTATTATCGCTAGAACTGTAATAATTATACTCATTACTTATACTATTAGCAATATAACGTGCATTATTACCCATATAATGCAGTTATTATCGCCAGAACTGTAATAATTATACTTATTACTTATATTATTATCAATATAACATGCATTATTACCCATATTATGCAGTTATTATCGCTAGAACTGTAATAATTATACATATTACTTATATTATTAGCAATATAACGTGCATTATTACCCATATTATGCAGTTATTATCGCTAGAACTGTAATAATTGTACTCATTACTTATATTATTAGCAATATAACGTGCATTATTACACATATTATGCAGTTATTATCGCTAGAACTGTAATAATTATACTTATTACTTATATTATTATCAATATAACATGCATTATTACCCATATTATGCAGTTATTATCTCTAGAACCATAATAAATATACTTATTACTCCCAATATTATCAATATAACATGCATTTTTACCCATATAATGCAGTTATTATCGCTAGAACTGTAATAATTATACTTATTACTTATACTATTAGCAATATAACATGCACTATTTGCCATATTTTACTATTATTATCGCTAGAACTATAATAATTATACTTATTACTCCCGATATTATCAATATAACATGCATTATTACCCATATAATGCAGTTATTATCGCTAGAACTGTAATAATTGCACTCATTACTTATATTATTAGCAATACAACGTGCATTATTACCCATATTATGCAGTTATTATCGCTAGAACTGTAATAATTATACTTATTACTTATATCATTATCAATATAACATGCATTATTACCCATATAATGGAGGTATTATCGCTAGAACTGTAATAATTATACTTATTACTTAGATTATTATCAATATAACGTGCATTATTACCCATATAATGCAGTTATTATCGCTAGAACTGTAATAATTATACTTATTACTTATATTATTATCAATATAACATGCATTATTACCCATATAATGGAGGTATTATCGCTAGAACTGTAATAATTATACTTATTACTTAGATTATTATCAATATAACGTGCATTATTACCCATATAATGCAGTTATTATCGCCAGAACTGTAATAATTATACTTATTACTTATATTATTCTCAATATAACATGCATTATTACCCATATTATGCAGTTATTATCGCTAGAAGTATAATAAATATACGTATTACTTTCATTATCATCAGTATAACATGCATTATTACCCACATAATGGAGGTATTATCGCTAGAACTGTAATAATTATACTTATTACTTATATTATTATCAATAAAACATGCATTATTACCCATGTAATGCAGTTATTATCGCTAGAACTGTAATAATTATACTTATTACTTATATTATTATCAATAAAACATGCATTATTACCCATATAATGCAGTTATTATCGCTAGAACTGTAATAATTGTACTCATTACTTATATTATTAGCAATATAACGTGCATTGTTACCCACATAATGCAGTTATTATCGCTAGAACTGTAATAATTATACTTATTACTTATATTATTATCAATATAACATGCATTATTACCCATATAATGGAGGTATTATCGCGAGAACTGTAATAATTATACTTATTACTTATACTATTAGCAATATAACGTGCATTATTACCCATATAATGCAGTTATTATCGCTAGAACAGTACTAATTATACTTATTACTTATATTATTAGCAATATAACATGCATTATTACCCATATAATGCAGTTATTATCGCTAGAACTGTAATAATTATACTTATTACTTATATTATTATCAATAAAACATGCATTATTACCCATGTAATGCAGTTATTATCGCTAGAACTGTAATAATTATACTTATTACTTATATTATTCTGAATATAACATGCATTATTACCCATATTATGCAGTTATTATCGCTAGAACTATAATAAATATACGTATTACTTTTATTATCATCACTGTAACATGCATTATTACCCATATTATGCAGTTATTATCGATAGCACTGTAATAGATATACTTATTACTCTTATTATTATCAATATAACATGCACTATTTGCCATATTTTACTATTATTATCGCTAGAACTATAATAATTATACTTATTACTCCCGATATTATCAATATAACATGCATTATTACCCATATAATGCAGTTATTATCGCTAGAACTGTAATAATTATACTTATTACTTATATTGTTAGCAATATAACGTGCATTATTACCCATATAATGGAGGTATTATCGCTAGAACTGTAATAATTATACTTGTTACTTATATTATTATCAATATAACATGCATTACTACCCATATTATGCAGTTATTATCTCTAGAACCGTAATAAATATACTTATTACTCCCAATATTATCAATATAACATGCATTTTTACCCATATAGTGCAGTTATTATCGCTAGAACTGTAATAATTATACTTATTACTTATATTGTTAGCAATATAACGTGCATTATTACCCATATAATGCAGTTATTATCGCTAGAACTGTAATAATTATACTTATTACTTATATTATTATCAATATAACATGCATTATTACCCATATTATGCAGTTATTATCGCTTGAACTATAATAAATATAGGTATTACTTTTCTTATCATCAATATAACATGCATTATTACCCATATTATGCAGTTATTATCTATAGGACTGTAATAAATATACTTATTACTTTTATTATTATCAATATAACATGCACTATTTGCCATTTTTTACTATTATTATCGCTAGAACTATAATAATTATACTTATTACTCCCAATATTATCACTATAACATGCATTATTACCCATATAATGCAGTTATTATCGCTAGAACTGTAATAATTATACTTATTACTTATATTGTTAGCAATATAACATGCATTATTACCCATATAATGCAGTTATTATCGCTAGAACTGTAATAATTATACTTATTACTTATATTATTATCAATAAAACGTGCATTATTACCCATATAATGCAGTTATTATCGTTGGAACTGTAATAATTATACTTATTACTTATATTATTATCAATAAAACATGCATTATTACCCATATAATGCAGTTATTATCGCTAGAACTGTAATAATTGTACTCATTACTTATATTATTAGCAATATAACGTGCATTATTACCCATATTATGCAGTTATTATCGCTAGAACTATAATAATTATACTTATTACTCCCGATATTATCAATATAACATGCATTATTACCCATATAATGCAGTTATTATCGCTAGAACAGTAATAATTATACTTATTACTTATATTATTAGCAATATAACATGCATTATTACCCATATAATGCAGTTATTATCGCTAGAACTGTAATAATTGTACTCATTACTTATATTATTAGCAATATAACGTGCATTGTTACCCACATAATGCAGTTATTATCGCTAGAACTGTAATAATTATACTTATTACTTATATTATTATCAATAAAACATGCATTATTACCCATGTAATGCAGTTATTATCGCTAGAACTGTAATAATTATACTTATTACTTATATTATTATCAATAAAACATGCATTATTACCCATATAATGCAGTTATTATCGCTAGAACTGTAATAATTGTACTCATTACTTATATTATTAGCAATATAACGTGCATTGTTACCCACATAATGCAGTTGTTATCGCTAGAACTGTAATAATTATACTTATTACTTTTACTATTATCAATATATCATGCACTATTAGCCATATTTTACTATTATTATCGCTAGAACTATAATAATTATACTTATTACTCCAGATATTATCAATATAACATGCATTATTACCCATATAATGCAGTTATTATCGCTAGAACTGTAATAATTATACTTATTACTTATATTTTTATCAATATAACATGCATTATTACCCATATAATGGAGGTATTATCGCAAGAACTGTAATAATTATACATACTACTTATACTATTAGCAATATAGCGTGCATTATTACCCATATAATGCAGTTATTATCGCCAGAACTGTAATAATTATACTTATTACTTATATTATTCTCAATATAACATGCATTATTACCCATATTATGCAGTTATTATCGCTAGAAGTATAATAAATATACGTATTACTTTCATTATCATCAGTATAACATGCATTATTACCCACATAATGGAGGTATTATCGCTAGAACTGTAATAATTATACTTATTACTTATATTGTTATCAATATAACATGCATTATTACCCATATTATGCAGTTATTATCGCCAGAACTGTAATAATTATACTTATTACTTATATTATTCTCAATATAACATGCATTATTACCCATATAATGCAGTTATTATCGCTAGTACTGTAATAATTATACTTATTACTTATATTATTATCAACATAACATGCATTATTACCCATATAATGGAGGTATTGTTGCTAGAACTGTAATAATTATACTTATTACTTATATCATTATCAATATAACCTGCATTATTACCCATATAATGGTGGTATTATCGCTAGAACTGTAATAATTATACTCATTACTTATACTATTAGCAATATAACGTGCATTATTACCCATATAATGCAGTTATTATCGCCAGAACTGTAATAATTATACTTATTACTTATATTATTATCAATATAACATGCATTATTACCCATATTATGCAGTTATTATCGCTAGAACTGTAATAATTATACATATTACTTATATTATTAGCAATATAACGTGCATTATTACCCATATTATGCAGTTATTATCGCTAGAACTGTAATAATTGTACTCATTACTTATATTATTAGCAATATAACGTGCATTATTACACATATTATGCAGTTATTATCGCTAGAACTGTAATAATTATACTTATTACTTATATTATTATCAATATAACATGCATTATTACCCATATTATGCAGTTATTATCTCTAGAACCATAATAAATATACTTATTACTCCCAATATTATCAATATAACATGCATTTTTACCCATATAATGCAGTTATTATCGCTAGAACTGTAATAATTATACTTATTACTTATACTATTAGCAATATAACATGCACTATTTGCCATATTTTACTATTATTATCGCTAGAACTATAATAATTATACTTATTACTCCCGATATTATCAATATAACATGCATTATTACCCATATAATGCAGTTATTATCGCTAGAACTGTAATAATTGCACTCATTACTTATATTATTAGCAATACAACGTGCATTATTACCCATATTATGCAGTTATTATCGCTAGAACTGTAATAATTATACTTATTACTTATATCATTATCAATATAACATGCATTATTACCCATATAATGGAGGTATTATCGCTAGAACTGTAATAATTATACTTATTACTTAGATTATTATCAATATAACGTGCATTATTACCCATATAATGCAGTTATTATCGCTAGAACTGTAATAATTATACTTATTACTTATATTATTATCAATATAACATGCATTATTACCCATATAATGGAGGTATTATCGCTAGAACTGTAATAATTATACTTATTACTTAGATTATTATCAATATAACGTGCATTATTACCCATATAATGCAGTTATTATCGCTAGAACTGTAATAATTATACTTATTACTTATATTATTATCAATATAACATGCATTATTACCCATATAATGGCGGTATTATCGCAAGAACTGTAATAATTATACTTATTACTTATACTATTAGCAATATAACGTGCATTATTACCCATATAATGCAGTTATTATCGCCAGAACTGTAATAATTATACTTATTACTCATATTATTCTCAATATAACATGCATTATTACCCATATTATGCAGTTATTATCTCTAGAACCATAATAAATATACTTATTACTCCCAATATTATCAATATAACATGCATTTTTACCCATATAATGCAGTTATTATCGCTAGAACTGTAATAATTATACTTATTACTTATACTATTAGCAATATAACATGCACTATTTGCCATATTTTACTATTATTATCGCTAGAACTATAATAATTATACTTATTACTCCCGATATTATCAGTATAACATGCATTATTACCCATATAATGCAGTTATTATCGCTAGAACTGTAATAATTATACTTATTACTTATATTGTTAGCAATATAACATGCATTATTACCCATATAATGCAGTTATTATCGCTAGAACTGTAATAATGATACTTATTACTTATATTATTATCAATAAAACATGCATTATTACCCATATTATGCAGTTATTATCGCTAGAACTATAATAAATATACGTATTACTTTCATTATCATCAATATAACATGCATTATTACCCATATAATGGAGGTATTATCGCTAGAACTGTAATAATTATACTTATTACTTATATTATTATCAATATAACATGCATTATTACCCATATTATGCATTTATTATCGCTAGAACTGTAATAATTATACTTATTACTTTTACTATTATCAATATATCATGCACTATTAGCCATATTTTACTATTATTATCGCTAGAACTATAATAATTATACTTATTACTCCCGATATTATCAATATAACATGCCTTATGACGCATATAATGCAGTTATTATCGCTAGAACTGTAATAAATATACTTACTACTTTCACTATCATCAATATAACATGCATTATTACCCATATTATGCAGTTATTATCGCTAGAGCTATAATAAATATACGTATTACTTTTATTATCATCAATATAGCATGCATTATTACCCATATTATGCAGTTATTATCGATAGAACTGTAATAAATATACTTATTACTTTTATTATTATCAATATAACATGCACTATTTGCCATATTTTACTATTATTATCGCTAGAACTATAATAATTATACTTATTACTCCCGATATTATCAATATAACATGCATTATTACCCATATAATGCAGTTATTATCGCTAGAACTGTAATAATTATACTTATTACTTATATTTTTATCAATATAACATGCATTATTACCCATATAATGGAGGTATTATCGCAAGAACTGTAATAATTATACTTACTACTTATACTATTAGCAATATAGCGTGCATTATTACCCACATAATGCAGTTATTATCGCTAGAACTGTAATAATTATACTTATTACTTATATTATTATCAATATAACATGCATTATTACCCATATTATGCAGTTATTATCTCTAGAACCATAATAAATATACTTATTACTCCCAATATTATCAATATAACATGCATTTTTACCCATATAATGCAGTTATTATCGCTAGAACTGTAATAATTATACTTATTACTTATACTATTAGCAATATAACATGCACTATTTGCCATATTTTACTATTATTATCGCTAGAACTATAATAATTATACTTATTACTCCCGATATTATCAATATAACATGCATTATTACCCATATAATGCAGTTATTATCGCTAGAACTGTAATAATTGCACTCATTACTTATATTATTAGCAATACAACGTGCATTATTACCCATATTATGCAGTTATTATCGCTAGAACTGTAATAATTATACTTATTACTTATATCATTATCAATATAACATGCATTATTACCCATATAATGGAGGTATTATCGCTAGAACTGTAATAATTATACTTATTACTTAGATTATTATCAATATAACATGCATTATTACCCATATAATGCAGTTATTATCGCTAGTACTGTAATAATTATACTTATTACTTATATTATTATCAACATAACATGCATTATTACCCATATAATGGAGGTATTATTGCTAGAACTGTAATAATTATACTTATTACTTATATCATTATCAATATAACCTGCATTATTACCCATATAATGGAGGTATTATCGCTAGAACTGTAATAATTATACTCATTACTTATACTATTAGCAATATAACGTGCATTATTACCCATATAATGCAGTTATTATCGCCAGAACTGTAATAATTATACTTATTACTTATATTATTATCAATATAACATGCATTATTACCCATATTATGCAGTTATTATCGCTAGAACTGTAATAATTATACATATTACTTATATTATTAGCAATATAACGTGCATTATTACCCATATTATGCAGTTATTATCGCTAGAACTGTAATAATTGTACTCATTACTTATATTATTAGCAATATAACGTGCATTATTACACATATTATGCAGTTATTATCGCTAGAACTGTAATAATTATACTTATTACTTATATTATTATCAATATAACATGCATTATTACCCATATTATGCAGTTATTATCTCTAGAACCATAATAAATATACTTATTACTCCCAATATTATCAATATAACATGCATTTTTACCCATATAATGCATTTATTATCGCTAGAACTGTAATAATTATACTTATTACTTATACTATTAGCAATATAACATGCACTATTTGCCATATTTTACTATTATTATCGCTAGAACTATAATAATTATACTTATTACTCCCGATATTATCAATATAACATGCATTATTACCCATATAATGCAGTTATTATCGCTAGAACTGTAATAATTGCACTCATTACTTATATTATTAGCAATACAACGTGCATTATTACCCATATTATGCAGTTATTATCGCTAGAACTGTAATAATTATACTTATTACTTAGATTATTATCAATATAACGTGCATTATTACCCATATAATGCAGTTATTATCGCTAGAACTGTAATAATTATACTTATTACTTATATTATTATCAATATAACATGCATTATTACCCATATAATGGCGGTATTATCGCAAGAACTGTAATAATTATACTTATTACTTATACTATTAGCAATATAACGTGCATTATTACCCATATAATGCAGTTATTATCGCCAGAACTGTAATAATTATACTTATTACTCATATTATTCTCAATATAACATGCATTATTACCCATATTATGCAGTTATTATCTCTAGAACCATAATAAATATACTTATTACTCCCAATATTATCAATATAACATGCATTTTTACCCATATAATGCAGTTATTATCGCTAGAACTGTAATAATTATACTTATTACTTATACTATTAGCAATATAACATGCACTATTTGCCATATTTTACTATTATTATCGCTAGAACTATAATAATTATACTTATTACTCCCGATATTATCAATATAACATGCATTATTACCCACATAATGCAGTTATTATCGCTAGAACTGTAATAATTATACTTATTACTTATATTATTATCAATATAACATGCATTATTACCCATATTATGCAGTTATTATCTCTAGAACCATAATAAATATACTTATTACTCCCAATATTATCAATATAACATGCATTTTTACCCATATAATGCAGTTATTATCGCTAGAACTGTAATAATTATACTTATTACTTATACTATTAGCAATATAACATGCACTATTTGCCATATTTTACTATTATTATCGCTAGAACTATATTAATTATACTTATTACTCCCGATATTATCAATATAACATGCATTATTACCCATATAATGCAGTTATTATCGCTAGAACTGTAATAATTGCACTCATTACTTATATTATTAGCAATACAACGTGCATTATTACCCATATTATGCAGTTATTATCGCTAGAACTGTAATAATTATACTTATTACTTATATCATTATCAATATAACATGCATTATTACCCATATAATGGAGGTATTATCGCTAGAACTGTAATAATTATACTTATTACTTAGATTATTATCAATATAACATGCATTATTACCCATATAATGCAGTTATTATCGCTAGTACTGTAATAATTATACTTATTACTTATATTATTATCAACATAACATGCATTATTACCCATATAATGGAGGTATTATTGCTAGAACTGTAATAATTATACTTATTACTTATATCATTATCAATATAACCTGCATTATTACCCATATAATGGAGGTATTATCGCTAGAACTGTAATAATTATACTCATTACTTATACTATTAGCAATATAACGTGCATTATTACCCATATAATGCAGTTATTATCGCCAGAACTGTAATAATTATACTTATTACTTATATTATTATCAATATAACATGCATTATTACCCATATTATGCAGTTATTATCGCTAGAACTGTAATAATTATACATATTACTTATATTATTAGCAATATAACGTGCATTATTACCCATATTATGCAGTTATTATCGCTAGAACTGTAATAATTGTACTCATTACTTATATTATTAGCAATATAACGTGCATTATTACACATATTATGCAGTTATTATCGCTAGAACTGTAATAATTATACTTATTACTTATATTATTATCAATATAACATGCATTATTACCCATATTATGCAGTTATTATCTCTAGAACCATAATAAATATACTTATTACTCCCAATATTATCAATATAACATGCATTTTTACCCATATAATGCATTTATTATCGCTAGAACTGTAATAATTATACTTATTACTTATACTATTAGCAATATAACATGCACTATTTGCCATATTTTACTATTATTATCGCTAGAACTATAATAATTATACTTATTACTCCCGATATTATCAATATAACATGCATTATTACCCATATAATGCAGTTATTATCGCTAGAACTGTAATAATTGCACTCATTACTTATATTATTAGCAATACAACGTGCATTATTACCCATATTATGCAGTTATTATCGCTAGAACTGTAATAATTATACTTATTACTTATATCATTATCAATATAACATGCATTATTACCCATATAATGGAGGTATTATCGCTAGAACTGTAATAATTATACTTATTACTTAGATTATTATCAATATAACGTGCATTATTACCCATATAATGCAGTTATTATCGCTAGAACTGTAATAATTATACTTATTACTTATATTATTATCAATATAACATGCATTATTACCCATATAATGGCGGTATTATCGCAAGAACTGTAATAATTATACTTATTACTTATACTATTAGCAATATAACGTGCATTATTACCCATATAATGCAGTTATTATCGCCAGAACTGTAATAATTATACTTATTACTCATATTATTCTCAATATAACATGCATTATTACCCATATTATGCAGTTATTATCTCTAGAACCATAATAAATATACTTATTACTCCCGATATTATCAATATAACATGCATTATTACCCATATAATGCAGTTATTATCGCTAGAACTGTAATAATTATACTTATTACTTATATTTTTATCAATATAACATGCATTATTACCCATATAATGGAGGTATTATCGCAAGAACTGTAATAATTATACTTACTACTTATACTATTAGCAATATAGCGTGCATTATTACCCATATAATGCAGTTATTATCGCCAGAACTGTAATAATTATACTTATTACTTATATTATTCTCAATATAACATGCATTATTACCCATATTATGCAGTTATTATCGCTAGAAGTATAATAAATATACGTATTACTTTCATTATCATCAGTATAACATGCATTATTACCCACATAATGGAGGTATTATCGCTAGAACTGTAATAAATATACTTATTACTTATATTATTATCAATATAACATGCATTATTACCCATATTATGCAGTTATTATCGCCAGAACTGTAATAATTATACTTATTACTTATATTATTCTCAATATAACATGCATTATTACCCATATAATGCAGTTATTATCGCTAGTACTGTAATAATTATACTTATTACTTATATTATTATCAACATAACATGCATTATTACCCATATAATGGAGGTATTATTGCTAGAACTGTAATAATTATACTTATTACTTATATCATTATCAATATAACCTGCATTATTACCCATATAATGGAGGTATTATCGCTAGAACTGTAATAATTATACTCATTACTTATACTATTAGCAATATAACGTGCATTATTACCCATATAATGCAGTTATTATCGCCAGAACTGTAATAATTATACTTATTACTTATATTATTATCAATATAACATGCATTATTACCCATATTATGCAGTTATTATCGCTAGAACTGTAATAATTATACATATTACTTATATTATTAGCAATATAACGTGCATTATTACCCATATTATGCAGTTATTATCGCTAGAACTGTAATAATTGTACTCATTACTTATATTATTAGCAATATAACGTGCATTATTACCCATATTATGCAGTTATTATCGCTAGAACTATAATAAATATACGTATTACTTCCATTATCATCAATAAAACATGCATTATTACCCATATAATGCAGTTATTATCGCTAGAACTGTAATAATTATACTTATTACTTATACTATTAGCAATATAACGTGCATTATTACCCATATTATGCAGTTATTATCGCTGGAACTGTAATAATTATACTTATTACTTATATCATTATCAATATAACATGCGTTATTACCCATATAATGGAGGTATTATCGCTAGAACTGTAATAATTATACTTATTACTTATATTGTTAGCAATATAACGTGCATTATTACCCATATAATGCAGTTATTATCGCCAGAACTGTAATAATTATACTTATTACTTATATTATTCTCAATATAACATGCATTATTACCCATATTATGCAGTTATTATCGCTAGAACTATAATAAATATACGTATTACTTTTATTATCATCAATATAACATGCATTATTACCCATATTATGCAGTTATTATCGATAGGACTGTAATAAATATACTTATTACTTTTATTATTATCAATATAACGTGCATTATTACACATATTATGCAGTTATTATCGCAAGAACTGTAATAATTATACTTACTACTTATACTATTAGCAATATAGCGTTCATTATTACCCATATAATGCAGTTATTATCGCCAGAACTGTAATAATTATACTTATTACTTATATCATTATCAATATAACCTGCATTATTACCCATATAATGGAGGTATTATCGCTAGAACTGTAATAATTATACTCATTACTTATACTATTAGCAATATAACGTGCATTATTACCCATATAATGCAGTTATTATCGCCAGAACTGTAATAATTATACTTATTACTTATATTATTATCAATATAACATGCATTATTACCCATATTATGCAGTTATTATCGCTAGAACTGTAATAATTATACATATTACTTATATTATTAGCAATATAACGTGCATTATTACCCATATTATGCAGTTATTATCGCTAGAACTATAATAAATATACGTATTACTTTCATTATCATCAGTATAACATGCATTATTACCCACATAATGGAGGTATTATCGCTAGAACTGTAATAATTATACTTATTACTTAGATTATTATCAATATAACGTGCATTATTACCCATATAATGCAGTTATTATCGCTAGAACTGTAATAATTATACTTATTACTTATATTATTATCAATATAACATGCATTATTACCCATATAATGGAGGTATTATCGCAAGAACTGTAATAATTATACTTATTACTTATACTATTAGCAATATAACGTGCATTATTACCCATATAATGCAGTTATTATCGCCAGAACTGTAATAATTATACTTATTACTCATATTATTCTCAATATAACATGCATTATTACCCATATTATGCAGTTATTATCTCTAGAACCATAATAAATATACTTATTACTCCCAATATTATCAATATAACATGCATTTTTACCCATATAATGCAGTTATTATCGCTAGAACTGTAATAATTATACTTATTACTTATACTATTAGCAATATAACATGCACTATTTGCCATATTTTACTATTATTATCGCTAGAACTATAATAATTATACTTATTACTCCCGATATTATCAATATAACATGCATTATTACCCATATAATGCAGTTATTATCGCTAGAACTGTAATAATTGCACTCATTACTTATATTATTAGCAATATAACGTGCATTATTACCCATATTATGCAGTTATTATCGCTAGAACTGTAATAATTATACTTATTACTTATATTATTATCAATATAACATGCAGTATTACCCATAAAATGGAGGTATTATCGCTAGAACTGTAATAATTATACTTATTACTTATACTATTAGCAATATAACGTCCATTATTACCCATATTATGCAGTTATTATCGCTAGAACTGTAATAATTATACTTATTACTTATATTATTATCAATATAACATGCAGTATTACCCATATAATGGAGGTATTATCGCTAGAACTGTAATAATTATACTTATTACTTATACTATTAGCAATATAACGTGCATTATTACCCATATTATGCAGTTATTATCGCTAGAACTGTAATAATTATACTTATTACTTATACTATTAGCAATATAACATGCACTATTTGCCATATTTTACTATTATTATCGCTAGAACTATAATAATTATACTTATTACTCCCGATATTATCAATATAACATGCATTATTACCCATATAATGCAGTTATTATCGCTAGAACTGTAATAATTGCACTCATTACTTATATTATTAGCAATATAACGTGCATTATTACCCATATTATGCAGTTATTATCGCTAGAACTGTAATAATTATACTTATTACTTATATTATTATCAATATAACATGCAGTATTACCCATATAATGGAGGTATTATCGCTAGAACTGTAAAAATTATACTTATTACTTATACTATTAGCAATATAACGTCCATTATTACCCATATTATGCAGTTATTATCGCTAGAACTGTAATAATTATACTTATTACTTATATTATTATCAATATAACATGCAGTATTACCCATATAATGGAGGTATTATCGCTAGAACTGTAATAATTATACTTATTACTTATACTATTAGCAATATAACGTGCATTATTACCCATATTATGCAGTTATTATCGCTAGAACTGTAATAATTATACTTATTACTTATATTATTATCAATATAACATGCAGTATTACCCATATAATGGAGGTATTATCGCTAGAACTGTAATAATTATACTTATTACTTATACTATTAGCAATATAACGTGCATTATTACCCATATTATGCAGTTATTATCGCTAGAACTATAATAAATATACGTATTACTTTTATTATCATCAATATAACATGCATTATTACCCATATAATGCAGTTATTATCGCTAGAACTGTAATAATTATACTTATTACTTATATTATTATCAATATAACATGCATTATTACCCATATTATGCAGTTATTATCGCTAGAACTGTAATAATTGTACTCATTACTTATATTATTAGCAATATAACGTGCATTATTACCCATATTATGCAGTTATTATCGCTAGAACCGTAATAAATATACTCATTACTTCTATTATTAGCAATATAACGTGCATTATTTCCCATATTATGCAGTCATTATCGCTAGAACTGTAATAATTATACTTATTACTTATATTATTATCAATATCACATGCATTTTTACCCATATAATGCAGTTATTATCGCTAGAACTGTAATAATTATACTTATTACTTATATTGTTAGCAATATAACGTGCATTATTACCCATATAATGGAGGTATTATCGCTAGAACTGTAATAATTATACTTATTACTTATATTATTATCAATATAACATACATTACTACCCATATTATGCAGTTATTATCTCTAGAACCGTAATAAATATACTTATTACTCCCAATATTATCAATATAACATGCATTTTTACCCATATAATGCAGTTATTATCGCTAGAACTGTAATAATTATACTTATTACTTATATTGTTAGCAATATAACGTGCATTATTACCCATATAATGCAGTTATTATCGCTAGAACTGTAATAATTATACTTATTACTTATATTATTATCAATATAACATGCAGTATTACCCATATAATGGAGGTATTATCGCTAGAACTGTAATAATTATACTTATTACTTATATCATTATCAATAAAACATGCATTATTACCCATGTAATGCAGTTATTATCGCTAGAACTGTAATAATTATACTTATTACTTATATCATTATCAATATAACATGCATTATTACCCATATAATGGAGGTATTATCGCTAGAACTGTAATAATTATACTTATTACTTATATTGTTAGCAATATAACGTGCATTATTACCCATATAATGCAGTTATTATCGCTAGAACTGTAATAATTATACTTATTACTTATATTATTATCAATAAAACATGCATTATTACCCATATAATGCAGTTATTAACGCTAGAACTGTAATAATTGTACTCATTACTTATATTATTAGCAATATAACGTGCATTATTACCCATATAATGCAGTTATTATCGCCAGAACTGTAATAATTATACTTATTACTTATATTATTCTCAATATAACGTGCATTATTACCCATATTATGCAGTTATTATCGCTAGAACTATAATAAATATACGTATTACTTTCATTATCATCAATAAAACATGCATTATTACCCATATAATGCAGTTATTATCGCTAGAACTGTAATAATTATACTTATTACTTATACTATTAGCAATATAACGTGCATTATTACCCATATTATGCAGTTATTATCGCTGGAACTGTAATAATTATACTTATTACTTATATCATTATCAATATAACATGCGTTATTACCCATATAATGGAGGTATTATCGCTAGAACTGTAATAATTGCACTCATTACTTATATTATTAGCAATACAACGTGCATTATTACCCATATTATGCAGTTATTATCGCTAGAACTGTAATAATTATACTTATTACTTATATCATTATCAATATAACATGCATTATTACCCATATAATGGAGGTATTATCGCTAGAACTGTAATAATTATACTTATTACTTAGATTATTATCAATATAACGTGCATTATTACCCATATAATGCAGTTATTATCGCTAGAACTGTAATAATTATACTTATTACTTATATTATTATCAATATAACATGCATTATTACCCATATAATGGAGGTATTATCGCTAGAACTGTAATAATTATACTTATTACTTAGATTATTATCAATATAACGTGCATTATTACCCATATAATGCAGTTATTATCGCTAGAACTGTAATAATTATACTTATTACTTATATTATTATCAATATAACATGCATTATTACCCATATAATGGCGGTATTATCGCAAGAACTGTAATAATTATACTTATTACTTATACTATTAGCAATATAACGTGCATTATTACCCATATAATGCAGTTATTATCGCCAGAACTGTAATAATTATACTTATTACTCATATTATTCTCAATATAACATGCATTATTACCCATATTATGCAGTTATTATCTCTAGAACCATAATAAATATACTTATTACTCCCAATATTATCAATATAACATGCATTTTTACCCATATAATGCAGTTATTATCGCTAGAACTGTAATAATTATACTTATTACTTATACTATTAGCAATATAACATGCACTATTTGCCATATTTTACTATTATTATCGCTAGAACTATAATAATTATACTTATTACTCCCGATATTATCAATATAACATGCATTATTACCCATATAATGCAGTTATTATCGCTAGAACTGTAATAATTATACTTATTACTTATATTGTTAGCAATATAACATGCATTATTACCCATATAATGCAGTTATTATCGCTAGAACTGTAATAATGATACTTATTACTTATATTATTATCAATAAAACATGCATTATTACCCATATTATGCAGTTATTATCGCTAGAACTATAATAAATATACGTATTACTTTCATTATCATCAATATAACATGCATTATTACCCATATAATGGAGGTATTATCGCTAGAACTGTAATAATTATACTTATTACTTATATTATTATCAATATAACATGCATTATTACCCATATTATGCATTTATTATCGCTAGAACTGTAATAATTATACTTATTACTTTTACTATTATCAATATATCATGCACTATTAGCCATATTTTACTATTATTATCGCTAGAACTATAATAATTATACTTATTACTCCCGATATTATCAATATAACATGCCTTATGACGCATATAATGCAGTTATTATCGCTAGAACTGTAATAAATATACTTACTACTTTCACTATCATCAATATAACATGCATTATTACCCATATTATGCAGTTATTATCGCTAGAGCTATAATAAATATACGTATTACTTTTATTATCATCAATATAGCATGCATTATTACCCATATTATGCAGTTATTATCGATAGAACTGTAATAAATATACTTATTACTTTTATTATTATCAATATAACATGCACTATTTGCCATATTTTACTATTATTATCGCTAGAACTATAATAATTATACTTATTACTCCCGATATTATCAATATAACATGCATTATTACCCATATAATGCAGTTATTATCGCTAGAACTGTAATAATTATACTTATTACTTATATTTTTATCAATATAACATGCATTATTACCCATATAATGGAGGTATTATCGCAAGAACTGTAATAATTATACTTACTACTTATACTATTAGCAATATAGCGTGCATTATTACCCACATAATGCAGTTATTATCGCTAGAACTGTAATAATTATACTTATTACTTATATTATTATCAATATAACATGCATTATTACCCATATTATGCAGTTATTATCTCTAGAACCATAATAAATATACTTATTACTCCCAATATTATCAATATAACATGCATTTTTACCCATATAATGCAGTTATTATCGCTAGAACTGTAATAATTATACTTATTACTTATACTATTAGCAATATAACATGCACTATTTGCCATATTTTACTATTATTATCGCTAGAACTATAATAATTATACTTATTACTCCCGATATTATCAATATAACATGCATTATTACCCATATAATGCAGTTATTATCGCTAGAACTGTAATAATTGCACTCATTACTTATATTATTAGCAATACAACGTGCATTATTACCCATATTATGCAGTTATTATCGCTAGAACTGTAATAATTATACTTATTACTTATATCATTATCAATATAACATGCATTATTACCCATATAATGGAGGTATTATCGCTAGAACTGTAATAATTATACTTATTACTTAGATTATTATCAATATAACATGCATTATTACCCATATAATGCAGTTATTATCGCTAGTACTGTAATAATTATACTTATTACTTATATTATTATCAACATAACATGCATTATTACCCATATAATGGAGGTATTATTGCTAGAACTGTAATAATTATACTTATTACTTATATCATTATCAATATAACCTGCATTATTACCCATATAATGGAGGTATTATCGCTAGAACTGTAATAATTATACTCATTACTTATACTATTAGCAATATAACGTGCATTATTACCCATATAATGCAGTTATTATCGCCAGAACTGTAATAATTATACTTATTACTTATATTATTATCAATATAACATGCATTATTACCCATATTATGCAGTTATTATCGCTAGAACTGTAATAATTATACATATTACTTATATTATTAGCAATATAACGTGCATTATTACCCATATTATGCAGTTATTATCGCTAGAACTGTAATAATTGTACTCATTACTTATATTATTAGCAATATAACGTGCATTATTACACATATTATGCAGTTATTATCGCTAGAACTGTAATAATTATACTTATTACTTATATTATTATCAATATAACATGCATTATTACCCATATTATGCAGTTATTATCTCTAGAACCATAATAAATATACTTATTACTCCCAATATTATCAATATAACATGCATTTTTACCCATATAATGCATTTATTATCGCTAGAACTGTAATAATTATACTTATTACTTATACTATTAGCAATATAACATGCACTATTTGCCATATTTTACTATTATTATCGCTAGAACTATAATAATTATACTTATTACTCCCGATATTATCAATATAACATGCATTATTACCCATATAATGCAGTTATTATCGCTAGAACTGTAATAATTGCACTCATTACTTATATTATTAGCAATACAACGTGCATTATTACCCATATTATGCAGTTATTATCGCTAGAACTGTAATAATTATACTTATTACTTAGATTATTATCAATATAACGTGCATTATTACCCATATAATGCAGTTATTATCGCTAGAACTGTAATAATTATACTTATTACTTATATTATTATCAATATAACATGCATTATTACCCATATAATGGCGGTATTATCGCAAGAACTGTAATAATTATACTTATTACTTATACTATTAGCAATATAACGTGCATTATTACCCATATAATGCAGTTATTATCGCCAGAACTGTAATAATTATACTTATTACTCATATTATTCTCAATATAACATGCATTATTACCCATATTATGCAGTTATTATCTCTAGAACCATAATAAATATACTTATTACTCCCAATATTATCAATATAACATGCATTTTTACCCATATAATGCAGTTATTATCGCTAGAACTGTAATAATTATACTTATTACTTATACTATTAGCAATATAACATGCACTATTTGCCATATTTTACTATTATTATCGCTAGAACTATAATAATTATACTTATTACTCCCGATATTATCAATATAACATGCATTATTACCCACATAATGCAGTTATTATCGCTAGAACTGTAATAATTATACTTATTACTTATATTATTATCAATATAACATGCATTATTACCCATATTATGCAGTTATTATCTCTAGAACCATAATAAATATACTTATTACTCCCAATATTATCAATATAACATGCATTTTTACCCATATAATGCAGTTATTATCGCTAGAACTGTAATAATTATACTTATTACTTATACTATTAGCAATATAACATGCACTATTTGCCATATTTTACTATTATTATCGCTAGAACTATAATAATTATACTTATTACTCCCGATATTATCAATATAACATGCATTATTACCCATATAATGCAGTTATTATCGCCAGAACTGTAATAATTATACTTATTACTTATATTATTATCAATATAACATGCATTATTACCCATATTATGCAGTTATTATCGCTAGAACTGTAATAATTATACATATTACTTATATTATTAGCAATATAACGTGCATTATTACCCATATTATGCAGTTATTATCGCTAGAACTGTAATAATTGTACTCATTACTTATATTATTAGCAATATAACGTGCATTATTACACATATTATGCAGTTATTATCGCTAGAACTGTAATAATTATACTTATTACTTATATTATTATCAATATAACATGCATTATTACCCATATTATGCAGTTATTATCTCTAGAACCATAATAAATATACTTATTACTCCCAATATTATCAATATAACATGCATTTTTACCCATATAATGCATTTATTATCGCTAGAACTGTAATAATTATACTTATTACTTATACTATTAGCAATATAACATGCACTATTTGCCATATTTTACTATTATTATCGCTAGAACTATAATAATTATACTTATTACTCCCGATATTATCAATATAACATGCATTATTACCCATATAATGCAGTTATTATCGCTAGAACTGTAATAATTGCACTCATTACTTATATTATTAGCAATACAACGTGCATTATTACCCATATTATGCAGTTATTATCGCTAGAACTGTAATAATTATACTTATTACTTAGATTATTATCAATATAACGTGCATTATTACCCATATAATGCAGTTATTATCGCTAGAACTGTAATAATTATACTTATTACTTATATTATTATCAATATAACATGCATTATTACCCATATAATGGCGGTATTATCGCAAGAACTGTAATAATTATACTTATTACTTATACTATTAGCAATATAACGTGCATTATTACCCATATAATGCAGTTATTATCGCCAGAACTGTAATAATTATACTTATTACTCATATTATTCTCAATATAACATGCATTATTACCCATATTATGCAGTTATTATCTCTAGAACCATAATAAATATACTTATTACTCCCAATATTATCAATATAACATGCATTTTTACCCATATAATGCAGTTATTATCGCTAGAACTGTAATAATTATACTTATTACTTATACTATTAGCAATATAACATGCACTATTTGCCATATTTTACTATTATTATCGCTAGAACTATAATAATTATACTTATTACTCCCGATATTATCAATATAACATGCATTATTACCCACATAATGCAGTTATTATCGCTAGAACTGTAATAATTATACTTATTACTTATATTATTATCAATATAACATGCATTATTACCCATATTATGCAGTTATTATCTCTAGAACCATAATAAATATACTTATTACTCCCAATATTATCAATATAACATGCATTTTTACCCATATAATGCAGTTATTATCGCTAGAACTGTAATAATTATACTTATTACTTATACTATTAGCAATATAACATGCACTATTTGCCATATTTTACTATTATTATCGCTAGAACTATAATAATTATACTTATTACTCCCGATATTATCAATATAACATGCATTATTACCCATATAATGCAGTTATTATCGCTAGAACTGTAATAATTGCACTCATTACTTATATTATTAGCAATACAACGTGCATTATTACCCATATTATGCAGTTATTATCGCTAGAACTGTAATAATTATACTTATTACTTATATCATTATCAATATAACATGCATTATTACCCATATAATGGAGGTATTATCGCTAGAACTGTAATAATTATACTTATTACTTAGATTATTATCAATATAACATGCATTATTACCCATATAATGCAGTTATTATCGCTAGTACTGTAATAATTATACTTATTACTTATATTATTATCAACATAACATGCATTATTACCCATATAATGGAGGTATTATTGCTAGAACTGTAATAATTATACTTATTACTTATATCATTATCAATATAACCTGCATTATTACCCATATAATGGAGGTATTATCGCTAGAACTGTAATAATTATACTCATTACTTATACTATTAGCAATATAACGTGCATTATTACCCATATAATGCAGTTATTATCGCCAGAACTGTAATAATTATACTTATTACTTATATTATTATCAATATAACATGCATTATTACCCATATTATGCAGTTATTATCGCTAGAACTGTAATAATTATACATATTACTTATATTATTAGCAATATAACGTGCATTATTACCCATATTATGCAGTTATTATCGCTAGAACTGTAATAATTGTACTCATTACTTATATTATTAGCAATATAACGTGCATTATTACACATATTATGCAGTTATTATCGCTAGAACTGTAATAATTATACTTATTACTTATATTATTATCAATATAACATGCATTATTACCCATATTATGCAGTTATTATCTCTAGAACCATAATAAATATACTTATTACTCCCAATATTATCAATATAACATGCATTTTTACCCATATAATGCATTTATTATCGCTAGAACTGTAATAATTATACTTATTACTTATACTATTAGCAATATAACATGCACTATTTGCCATATTTTACTATTATTATCGCTAGAACTATAATAATTATACTTATTACTCCCGATATTATCAATATAACATGCATTATTACCCATATAATGCAGTTATTATCGCTAGAACTGTAATAATTGCACTCATTACTTATATTATTAGCAATACAACGTGCATTATTACCCATATTATGCAGTTATTATCGCTAGAACTGTAATAATTATACTTATTACTTATATCATTATCAATATAACATGCATTATTACCCATATAATGGAGGTATTATCGCTAGAACTGTAATAATTATACTTATTACTTAGATTATTATCAATATAACGTGCATTATTACCCATATAATGCAGTTATTATCGCTAGAACTGTAATAATTATACTTATTACTTATATTATTATCAATATAACATGCATTATTACCCATATAATGGCGGTATTATCGCAAGAACTGTAATAATTATACTTATTACTTATACTATTAGCAATATAACGTGCATTATTACCCATATAATGCAGTTATTATCGCCAGAACTGTAATAATTATACTTATTACTCATATTATTCTCAATATAACATGCATTATTACCCATATTATGCAGTTATTATCTCTAGAACCATAATAAATATACTTATTACTCCCGATATTATCAATATAACATGCATTATTACCCATATAATGCAGTTATTATCGCTAGAACTGTAATAATTATACTTATTACTTATATTTTTATCAATATAACATGCATTATTACCCATATAATGGAGGTATTATCGCAAGAACTGTAATAATTATACTTACTACTTATACTATTAGCAATATAGCGTGCATTATTACCCATATAATGCAGTTATTATCGCCAGAACTGTAATAATTATACTTATTACTTATATTATTCTCAATATAACATGCATTATTACCCATATTATGCAGTTATTATCGCTAGAAGTATAATAAATATACGTATTACTTTCATTATCATCAGTATAACATGCATTATTACCCACATAATGGAGGTATTATCGCTAGAACTGTAATAAATATACTTATTACTTATATTATTATCAATATAACATGCATTATTACCCATATTATGCAGTTATTATCGCCAGAACTGTAATAATTATACTTATTACTTATATTATTCTCAATATAACATGCATTATTACCCATATAATGCAGTTATTATCGCTAGTACTGTAATAATTATACTTATTACTTATATTATTATCAACATAACATGCATTATTACCCATATAATGGAGGTATTATTGCTAGAACTGTAATAATTATACTTATTACTTATATCATTATCAATATAACCTGCATTATTACCCATATAATGGAGGTATTATCGCTAGAACTGTAATAATTATACTCATTACTTATACTATTAGCAATATAACGTGCATTATTACCCATATAATGCAGTTATTATCGCCAGAACTGTAATAATTATACTTATTACTTATATTATTATCAATATAACATGCATTATTACCCATATTATGCAGTTATTATCGCTAGAACTGTAATAATTATACATATTACTTATATTATTAGCAATATAACGTGCATTATTACCCATATTATGCAGTTATTATCGCTAGAACTGTAATAATTGTACTCATTACTTATATTATTAGCAATATAACGTGCATTATTACCCATATTATGCAGTTATTATCGCTAGAACTATAATAAATATACGTATTACTTCCATTATCATCAATAAAACATGCATTATTACCCATATAATGCAGTTATTATCGCTAGAACTGTAATAATTATACTTATTACTTATACTATTAGCAATATAACGTGCATTATTACCCATATTATGCAGTTATTATCGCTGGAACTGTAATAATTATACTTATTACTTATATCATTATCAATATAACATGCGTTATTACCCATATAATGGAGGTATTATCGCTAGAACTGTAATAATTATACTTATTACTTATATTGTTAGCAATATAACGTGCATTATTACCCATATAATGCAGTTATTATCGCCAGAACTGTAATAATTATACTTATTACTTATATTATTCTCAATATAACATGCATTATTACCCATATTATGCAGTTATTATCGCTAGAACTATAATAAATATACGTATTACTTTTATTATCATCAATATAACATGCATTATTACCCATATTATGCAGTTATTATCGATAGGACTGTAATAAATATACTTATTACTTTTATTATTATCAATATAACGTGCATTATTACACATATTATGCAGTTATTATCGCAAGAACTGTAATAATTATACTTACTACTTATACTATTAGCAATATAGCGTTCATTATTACCCATATAATGCAGTTATTATCGCCAGAACTGTAATAATTATACTTATTACTTATATTATTCTCAATATCACATGCATTATTACCCATATTATGCAGTTATTATCGCTAGAACTATAATAAATATACGTATTACTTTCATTATCATCAGTATAACATGCATTATTACCCACATAATGGAGGTATTATCGCTAGAACTGTAATAATTATACTTATTACTTATATTATTATCAATATAACATGCATTATTACCCATATTATGCAGTTATTATCGCCAGAACTGTAATAATTATACTTATTACTTATATTATTCTCAATATAACATGCATTATTACCCATATAATGCAGTTATTATCGCTAGTACTGTAATAATTATACTTATTACTTATATTATTATCAACATAACATGCATTATTACCCGTATAATGGAGGTATTATTGCTAGAACTGTAATAATTATACTTATTACTTATATCATTATCAATATAACCTGCATTATTACCCATATAATGGAGGTATTATCGCTAGAACTGTAATAATTATACTCATTACTTATACTATTAGCAATATAACGTGCATTATTACCCATATAATGCAGTTATTATCGCCAGAACTGTAATAATTATACTTATTACTTATATTATTATCAATATAACATGCATTATTACCCATATTATGCAGTTATTATCGCTAGAACTGTAATAATTATACATATTACTTATATTATTAGCAATATAACGTGCATTATTACCCATATTATGCAGTTATTATCGCTAGAACTATAATAAATATACGTATTACTTTCATTATCATCAGTATAACATGCATTATTACCCACATAATGGAGGTATTATCGCTAGAACTGTAATAATTATACTTATTACTTAGATTATTATCAATATAACGTGCATTATTACCCATATAATGCAGTTATTATCGCTAGAACTGTAATAATTATACTTATTACTTATATTATTATCAATATAACATGCATTATTACCCATATAATGGAGGTATTATCGCAAGAACTGTAATAATTATACTTATTACTTATACTATTAGCAATATAACGTGCATTATTACCCATATAATGCAGTTATTATCGCCAGAACTGTAATAATTATACTTATTACTCATATTATTCTCAATATAACATGCATTATTACCCATATTATGCAGTTATTATCTCTAGAACCATAATAAATATACTTATTACTCCCAATATTATCAATATAACATGCATTTTTACCCATATAATGCAGTTATTATCGCTAGAACTGTAATAATTATACTTATTACTTATACTATTAGCAATATAACATGCACTATTTGCCATATTTTACTATTATTATCGCTAGAACTATAATAATTATACTTATTACTCCCGATATTATCAATATAACATGCATTATTACCCATATAATGCAGTTATTATCGCTAGAACTGTAATAATTGCACTCATTACTTATATTATTAGCAATATAACGTGCATTATTACCCATATTATGCAGTTATTATCGCTAGAACTGTAATAATTATACTTATTACTTATATTATTATCAATATAACATGCAGTATTACCCATACAATGGAGGTATTATCGCTAGAACTGTAATAATTATACTTATTACTTATACTATTAGCAATATAACGTCCATTATTACCCATATTATGCAGTTATTATCGCTAGAACTGTAATAATTATACTTATTACTTATATTATTATCAATATAACATGCAGTATTACCCATATAATGGAGGTATTATCGCTAGAACTGTAATAATTATACTTATTACTTATACTATTAGCAATATAACGTGCATTATTACCCATATTATGCAGTTATTATCGCTAGAACTGTAATAATTATACTTATTACTTATACTATTAGCAATATAACATGCACTATTTGCCATATTTTACTATTATTATCGCTAGAACTATAATAATTATACTTATTACTCCCGATATTATCAATATAACATGCATTATTACCCATATAATGCAGTTATTATCGCTAGAACTGTAATAATTGCACTCATTACTTATATTATTAGCAATATAACGTGCATTATTACCCATATTATGCAGTTATTATCGCTAGAACTGTAATAATTATACTTATTACTTATATTATTATCAATATAACATGCAGTATTACCCATATAATGGAGGTATTATCGCTAGAACTGTAAAAATTATACTTATTACTTATACTATTAGCAATATAACGTCCATTATTACCCATATTATGCAGTTATTATCGCTAGAACTGTAATAATTATACTTATTACTTATATTATTATCAATATAACATGCAGTATTACCCATATAATGGAGGTATTATCGCTAGAACTGTAATAATTATACTTATTACTTATACTATTAGCAATATAACGTGCATTATTACCCATATTATGCAGTTATTATCGCTAGAACTGTAATAATTATACTTATTACTTATATTATTATCAATATAACATGCAGTATTACCCATATAATGGAGGTATTATCGCTAGAACTGTAATAATTATACTTATTACTTATACTATTAGCAATATAACGTGCATTATTACCCATATTATGCAGTTATTATCGCTAGAACTATAATAAATATACGTATTACTTTTATTATCATCAATATAACATGCATTATTACCCATATAATGCAGTTATTATCGCTAGAACTGTAATAATTATACTTATTACTTATATTATTATCAATATAACATGCATTATTACCCATATTATGCAGTTATTATCGCTAGAACTGTAATAATTGTACTCATTACTTATATTATTAGCAATATAACGTGCATTATTACCCATATTATGCAGTTATTATCGCTAGAACCGTAATAAATATACTCATTACTTCTATTATTAGCAATATAACGTGCATTATTTCCCATATTATGCAGTCATTATCGCTAGAACTGTAATAATTATACTTATTACTTATATTATTATCAATATCACATGCATTTTTACCCATATAATGCAGTTATTATCGCTAGAACTGTAATAATTATACTTATTACTTATATTGTTAGCAATATAACGTGCATTATTACCCATATAATGGAGGTATTATCGCTAGAACTGTAATAATTATACTTATTACTTATATTATTATCAATATAACATACATTACTACCCATATTATGCAGTTATTATCTCTAGAACCGTAATAAATATACTTATTACTCCCAATATTATCAATATAACATGCATTTTTACCCATATAATGCAGTTATTATCGCTAGAACTGTAATAATTATACTTATTACTTATATTGTTAGCAATATAACGTGCATTATTACCCATATAATGCAGTTATTATCGCTAGAACTGTAATAATTATACTTATTACTTATATTATTATCAATATAACATGCAGTATTACCCATATAATGGAGGTATTATCGCTAGAACTGTAATAATTATACTTATTACTTATATCATTATCAATAAAACATGCATTATTACCCATGTAATGCAGTTATTATCGCTAGAACTGTAATAATTATACTTATTACTTATATCATTATCAATATAACATGCATTATTACCCATATAATGGAGGTATTATCGCTAGAACTGTAATAATTATACTTATTACTTATATTGTTAGCAATATAACGTGCATTATTACCCATATAATGCAGTTATTATCGCTAGAACTGTAATAATTATACTTATTACTTATATTATTATCAATAAAACATGCATTATTACCCATATAATGCAGTTATTATCGCTAGAACTGTAATAATTGTACTCATTACTTATATTATTAGCAATATAACGTGCATTATTACCCATATAATGCAGTTATTATCGCCAGAACTGTAATAATTATACTTATTACTTATATTATTCTCAATATAACGTGCATTATTACCCATATTATGCAGTTATTATCGCTAGAACTATAATAAATATACGTATTACTTTCATTATCATCAATAAAACATGCATTATTACCCATATAATGCAGTTATTATCGCTAGAACTGTAATAATTATACTTATTACTTATACTATTAGCAATATAACGTGCATTATTACCCATATTATGCAGTTATTATCGCTGGAACTGTAATAATTATACTTATTACTTATATCATTATCAATATAACATGCGTTATTACCCATATAATGGAGGTATTATCGCTAGAACTGTAATAATTATACTTATTACTTATATTGTTAGCAATATAACGTGCATTATTACCCATATAATGCAGTTATTATCGCCAGAACTGTAATAATTATACTTATTACTTATATTATTCTCAATATAACATGCATTATTACCCATATTATGCAGTTATTATCGCTAGAACTATAATAAATATACGTATTACTTTTATTATCATCAATATAACATGCATTATTACCCATATTATGCAGTTATTATCGATAGGACTGTAATAAATATACTTATTACTTTTATTATTATCAATATAACGTGCATTATTACACATATTATGCAGTTATTATCACAAGAACTGTAATAATTATACTTACTACTTATACTATTAGCAATATAGCGTTCATTATTACCCATATAATGCAGTTATTATCGCCCGAACTGTAATAATTATACTTATTACTTATATTATTCTCAATATCACATGCATTATTACCCATATTATGCAGTTATTATCGCTAGAACTATAATAAATATACGTATTACTTTCATTATCATCAGTATAACATGCATTATTACCCATATAATGGAGGTATTATCGCTAGAACTGTAATAATTATACTCATTACTTATACTATTAGCAATATAACGTGCATTATTACCCATATAATGCAGTTATTATCGCCAGAACTGTAATAATTATACTTATTACTTATATTATTATCAATATAACATGCATTATTACCCATATTATGCAGTTATTATCGCTAGAACTGTAATAATTATACATATTACTTATATTATTAGCAATATAACGTGCATTATTACCCATATTATGCAGTTATTATCGCTAGAACTATAATAAATATACGTATTACTTTCATTATCATCAGTATAACATGCATTATTACCCACATAATGGAGGTATTATCGCTAGAACTGTAATAATTATACTTATTACTTAGATTATTATCAATATAACATGCATTATTACCCATATTATGCATTTATTATCGCTAGAACTGTAATAATTATACTTATTACTTATATTATTATCAATAAAACATGCATTATTACCCATATAATGCAGTTATTATCGCTAGAACTGTACTAATTGTACTCATTACTTATATTATTAGCAATATAACGTGCATTATTACCCATATTATGCAGTTATTATCGCTAGAACTGTAATAATTATACTTATTACTTATATTATTATCAATATAACATGCATTATTACCCATATTATGCAGTTATTATCTCTAGAACCATAATAAATATACTTATTACTCCCAATATCATCAATATAACATGCATTTTTACCCATATAATGCAGTTATTATCGCTAGAACTGTAATAATTATACTTATTACTTATACTATTAGCAATATAACATGCACTATTTGCCATATTTTACTATTATTATCGCTAGAACTATAATAATTATACTTATTACTCCCGATATTATCAATATAACATGCATTATTACCCATATAATGCAGTTATTATCGCTAGAACTGTAATAATTGCACTTATTACTTATATTATTATCAATATAACATGCATTATTACCCATATTATGCAGTTATTATCGCCAGAACTGTAATAATTATACTTATTACTTATATTATTATCAATATAACATGCATTATTACCCATATTATGCAGTTATTATCTCTAGAACCATAATTAATATACTTATTACTCCCAATATTATCAATATAACATGCATTTTTACCCATATAATGCAGTTATTATCGCTAGAACTGTAATAATTATACTTATTACTTTTATTATTATCAATATAACATGCACTATTTGCCATTTTTTACTATTATTGTCGCTAGAACTATAATAATTATACTTATTACTTATATTATTATCAATAAAACATGCATTATTACCCATATAATGCAGTTATTATCGCTAGAACTGTAATAATTGTACTCATTACTTATATTATTAGCAATATAACGTGCATTTTTACCCATATAATGCAGTTATTATCGCTAGAACTGTAATAATTATACTTATTACTTATACTATTAGCAATATAACATGCATTATTACCCATATAATGGAGGTATTATCGCTAGAACTGTAATAATTATACTTATTACTTATATTATTATCAATATAACATGCATTATTACCCATATAATGGAAGTATTATCGCAAGAACTGTAATAATTATACTTATTACTTATACTATTAGCAATATAACGTGCATTATTACCCATATTATGCAGTTATTATCGCTAGAACTGTAATAATTATACTTATTACTTATATCATTATCAATATAACATGCATTATTACCCATATAATGGAGGTATTATCGCTAGAACTGTAATAATTATACTTATTACTTAGATTATTATCAATATAACGTGCATTATTACCCATATAATGCAGTTATTATCGCCAGAACTGTAATAATTATACTTATTACTCATATTATTCTCAATATAACATGCATTATTACCCATATTATGCAGTTATTATCTCTAGAACCATAATAAATATACTTATTACTCCCAATATTATCAATATAACATGCATTTTTACCCATATAATGCAGTTATTATCGCTAGAACTGTAATAATTATACTTATTACTTATACTATTAGCAATATAACATGCACTATTTGCCATATTTTACTATTATTATCGCTAGAACTATAATAATTATACTTATTACTCCCGATATTATCAATATAACATGCATTATTACCCATATAATGCAGTTATTATCGCTAGAACTGTAATAATTGCACTCATTACTTATATTATTAGCAATATAACGTGCATTATTACCCATATTATGCAGTTATTATCGCTAGAACTGTAATAATTATACTTATTACTTATATTATTATCAATATAACATGCGGTATTACCCATATAATGGAGGTATTATCGCTAGAACTGTAATAATTATACTTATTACTTATACTATTAGCAATATAACGTGCATTATTACCCATATTATGCAGTTATTATCGCTAGAACTATAATAAATATACGTATTACTTTTATTATCATCAATATAACATGCATTTTTACCCATATAATGCAGTTATTATCGCTAGAACTGTAATAATTATACTTATTACTTATACTATTAGCAATATAACATGCACTATTTGCCATATTTTACTATTATTATCGCTAGAACTATAATAATTATACTTATTACTCCCAATATTATCAATATAACATGCATTATTACCCATGTAATGCAGTTGTTATCGCTAGAACTGTAATAATTATACTCATTACTTATATTATTATCAATAAAGCATGCATTATTACCCATGTAATGCAGTTATTATCGCTAGAACTGTAATAATTATACTTATTACTTATATTATTATCAATAAAACATGCATTATTACCCATATAATGCAGTTATTATCGCCAGAACTGTAATAATTATACTTATTACTTATATTATTATCAATATAACATGCATTATTACCCATATTATGCAGTTATTATCGCTAGAACTGTAATAATTATACATATTACTTATATTATTAGCAATATAACGTGCATTATTACCCATATTATGCATTTATTATCGCTAGAACTGTAATAATTGCACTCATTACTTATATTATTAGCAACATAACGTGCATTATTACCCATATTATGCAGTTATTATCGCTAGAACTGTAATAATTATACTTATTACTTATATTATTAGCAATATAACATGCATTATTACCCATATAATGGAGGTATTATCGCTAGAACTGTAATAATTATACTTATTACTTAGATTATTATCAATATAACGTGCATTATTACCCATATAATGCAGTTATTATCGCTAGAACTGTAATAATTATACTTATTACTTATATTATTATCTATATAACATGCATTATTACCCATATAATGGAGGTATTATCGCAAGAACTGTAATAATTATACTTATTACTTATACTATTAGCAATGTAACGTGCATTATTACCCATATAATGCAGTAATTATCGCCAGAACTGTAATAATTATACTTATTACTCATATTATTCTCAATATAACATGCAGTAGTACCCATATAATGGAGGTATTATCGCAAGAACTGTAATAATTATACTTATTACTTATACTATTAGCAATATAACGTGCATTATTACCCATATAATGCCGTTATTATCGCCAGAACTGTAATAATTATACTTATTACTTATATTATTCTGAATATAACATGCATTATTACCCATATTATGCAGTTATTATCGCTAGAACTATAATAAATATACGTATTACTTTTATTATCATCACTGTAACATGCATTATTACCCATATTATGCAGTTATTATCGATAGCACTGTAATAAATATACTTATTACTCTTATTATTATCAATATAACATGCACTATTTGCCATATTTTACTATTATTATCGCTAGAACTATAATAATTATACTTATTACTCCCGATATTATCAATATAACATGCATTATTACCCATATAATGCAGTTATTATCGCTAGAACTGTAATAATTATACTTATTAGTTATATCATTATCAATATAACATGCATTATTACCCATATAATGGAGGTATTATCGCTAGAACTGTAATAATTATACTTATTACTTATACTATTAGCAATGTAACGTGCATTATTACCCATATAATGCAGTAATTATCGCCAGAACTGTAATAATTATACTTATTACTCCCAATATTATCAATATAACATGCATTATTACCCATGTAATGCAGTTGTTATCGCTAGAACTGTAATAATTATACTCATTACTTATATTATTATCAATAAAGCATGCATTATTACCCATGTAATGCAGTTATTATCGCTAGAACTGTAATAATTATACTTATTACTTATATTATTATCAATAAAACATGCATTATTACCCATATAATGCAGTTATTATCGCCAGAACTGTAATAATTATACTTATTACTTATATTATTATCATTATAACATGCATTATTACCCATATTATGCAGTTATTATCGCTAGAACTGTAATAATTATACATATTACTTATATTATTAGCAATATAACGTGCATTATTACCCATATTATGCATTTATTATCGCTAGAACTGTAATAATTGCACTCATTACTTATATTATTAGCAACATAACGTGCATTATTACCCATATTATGCAGTTATTATCGCTAGAACTGTAATAATTATACTTATTACTTATATTATTAGCAATATAACATGCATTATTACCCATATAATGGAGGTATTATCGCTAGAACTGTAATAATTATACTTATAACTTAGATTATTATCAATATAACGTGCATTATTACCCATATAATGCAGTTATTATCGCTAGAACTGTAATAATTATACTTATTACTTATATTATTATCTATATAACATGCATTATTACCCATATAATGGAGGTATTATCGCAAGAACTGTAATAATTATACTTATTACTTATACTATTAGCAATGTAACGTGCATTATTACCCATATAATGCAGTAATTATCGCCAGAACTGTAATAATTATACTTATTACTCATATTATTCTCAATATAACATGCATTATTACCCATATTATGCAGTTATTATCTCTAGAACCATAATAAATATACTTATTACTCCCAATATTATCAATATAACATGCATGTTTACCCATATAATGCAGTTATTATCGCTAGAACTGTAATAATTATACTTATTACTTATACTATTAGCAATATAACATGCACTATTTGCCATATTTTACTATTATTATCGCTAGACCTATAATAAATATACTTATTACTCCCAATATTATCAATATAACATGCATTATTACCCATATAATGGAGGTATTATCGCCAGAACTGTAATAATTATACTTATTACTTATATTATTCTGAATATAACATGCATTATTACCCATATTATGCAGTTATTATCGCTAGAACTATAATAAATATACGTATTACTTTTATTATCATCACTGTAACATGCATTATTACCCATATTATGCAGTTATTATCGATAGCACTGTAATAAATATACTTATTACTCTTATTATTATCAATATAACATGCACTATTTGCCATATTTTACTATTATTATCGCTAGAACTATAATAATTATACTTATTACTCCCGATATTATCAATATAACATGCATTATTACCCATATTATGCAGTTATTATCGATAGCACTGTAATAAATATACTTATTACTCTTATTATTATCAATATAACATGCACTATTTGCCATATTTTACTATTATTATCGCTAGAACTATAATAATTATACTTATTACTCCCGATATTATCAATATAACATGCATTATTACCCATATAATGCAGTTATTATCGCTAGAACTGTAATAATTATACTTATTACTTATATCATTATCAATATAACATGCATTATTACCCATATAATGGAGGTATTATCGCTAGAACTGTAATAATTATACTTATTACTTATATTACTAGCAATATAACGTGCATTATTACCCATATTATGCAGTTATTATCGCTAGAACTGTAATAATTATACTTATTACTTATATTATTATCAATAAAACATGCATTATTACCCATATAATCCAGTTATTATCGCTAGAACTGTAATAATTGTACTCATTACTTATATTATTAGCAATATAACGTGCATTATTACCCATATTATGTAGTTATTATCGCTAGAACTATAATAATTATACTTATTACTCCCGATATTATCAATATAACATGCATTATTACCCATATAATGCAGTTATTATCGCTAGAACAGTAATAATTATACTTATTACTTATATTATTAGCAATATAACATGCATTATTACCCATATAATGCAGTTATTATCGCTAGAACTGTAATAGTTATACTTATTACTTATATTATTATCAATATAACATGCATTATTACCCATATTATGCAGTTATTATCGCTAGAACCGTAATAATTGTACTCATTACTTATATTATTAGCAATATAACGTGCATTATTACCCATATAATGCAGTTATTATCGCCAGAACTGTAATAATTATACTTATTACTTTTACTATTATCAATATATCATGCACTATTAGCCATATTTTACTATTATTATCGCTAGAACTATAATAATTATACTTATTACTCCCGATATTATCAATATAACATGCATTATTGCCCATATAATGCAGTTATTATCGCTAGAACTGTAATAATTGTACTCATTACTTATATTATTAGCAATATAACGTGCATTATTACCCATATTATGCAGTTATTATCGCTAGAACTGTAATAATTATACTTATTACTTATATTATTATCAATATAACATGCATTATTACCCATATTATGCATTTATTATCGCTAGAACTGTAATAATTATACTTATTACTTATATTATTTTCAATAAAACATGCATTATTACCCATATAATGCAGTTATTATCGCTAGAACTGTAATAATTGTACTCATTACTTATATTATTAGCAATATAACATGCATTATTACCCATATTATGCAGTTATTATCGCTAGTACTGTAATAATTATACTTATTACTTATATCATTATCAATATAACATGCATTATTACCCATATAATGGAGGTATTATCGCTAGAACTGTAATAATTATACTTATTACTTAGATTATTATCAATATAACATGCATTATTACCCATATTATGCAGTTATTATCGCTAGAACTGTAATAATTATACTTATTACTTATATTATTATCAATATAACATGCATTATTATCCATATTATGCAGTTATTATCTCTAGAACCATAATAAATATACTTATTACTCCCAATATCATCAATATAACATGCATTTTAACCCATATAATGCAGTTATTATCGCAAGAACTGTAATAATTATACTTACTACTTATACTATTAGCAATATAGCGTGCATTATTACCCATATGATGCAGTTATTATCGCCAGAACTGTAATAATTATACATATTACTTATATTATTCTCAATATAACATGCATTTTTACCCATATAATGCAGTTATTATCGCTAGAACTGTAATAATTATACTTATTACTTATACTATTAGCAATATAACATGCATTATTACCCATATAATGGAGGTATTATCGCTAGAACTGTAATAATTATACTTATTACTTATATTATTATCAATATAACATGCATTATTACCCATATAATGGAAGTATTATCGCAAGAACTGTAATAATTATACTTATTACTTATACTATTAGCAATATAACGTGCATTATTACCCATATTATGCAGTTATTATCGCTAGAACTGTAATAATTATACTTATTACTTATATCATTATCAATATAACATGCATTATTACCCATATAATGGAGGTATTATCGCTAGAACTGTAATAATTATACTTATTACTTAGATTATTATCAATATAACGTGCATTATTACCCATATAATGCAGTTATTATCGCCAGAACTGTAATAATTATACTTATTACTCATATTATTCTCAATATAACATGCATTATTACCCATATTATGCAGTTATTATCTCTAGAACCATAATAAATATACTTATTACTCCCAATATTATCAATATAACATGCATTTTTACCCATATAATGCAGTTATTATCGCTAGAACTGTAATAATTATACTTATTACTTATACTATTAGCAATATAACATGCACTATTTGCCATATCTTACTATTATTATCGCTAGAACTATAATAATTATACTTATTACTCCCGATATTATCAATATAACATGCATTATTACCCATATAATGCAGTTATTATCGCTAGAACTGTAATAATTATACTTATTACTTATACTATTAGCAATATAACATGCACTATTTGCCATATTTTACTATTATTATCGCTAGAACTATAATAATTATACTTATTACTCCCGATATTATCAATATAACATGCATTATTACCCATATAATGCAGTTATTATCGCTAGAATTGTAATAATTGCACTCATTA
Source organism: Megachile leachella (assembly GCA_963576845.1). Lineage (NCBI taxonomy): Eukaryota > Metazoa > Arthropoda > Insecta > Hymenoptera > Megachilidae > Megachile > Megachile leachella. Next base: position 384,156 of record CAUYWW010000145.1, on the reverse strand, counting down.
CTTATATTATTAGCAATATAACGTGCATTATTACCCATATTATGCAGTTATTATCGCTAGAACTGTAATAATTATACTTATTACTTATACTATTAGCAATATAACGTGCATTATTACCCATATAATGCAGTAATTATCGCCAGAACTGTAATAATTATACTTATTACTCATATTATTCTCAATATAACATGCATTATTACCCATATTATGCAGTTATTATCTCTAGAACCATAATAAATATACTTATTACTCCCAATATTATCAATATAACATGCATGTTTACCCATATAATGCAGTTATTATCGCTAGAACTGTAATAATTATACTTATTACTTATACTATTAGCAATATAACATGCACTATTTGCCATATTTTACTATTATTATCGCTAGACCTATAATAATTATACTTATTACTCCCGATATTATCAATATAACATGCATTATTACCCATATAATGCAGTTATTATCGCTAGAACTGTAATAATTGCACTCATTACTTATATTATTAGCAATATAACGTGCATTATTACCCATATTATGCAGTTATTATCGCTAGAACTGTAATAATTATACTTATTACTTATATTATTATCAATATAACATGCGGTATTACCCATATAATGGAGGTATTATCGCTAGAACTGTAATAATTATACTTATTACTTATACTATTAGCAATATAACGTGCATTATTACCCATATTATGCAGTTATTATCGCTAGAACTATAATAAATATACGTATTACTTTTATTATCATCAATATAACATGCATTTTTACCCATATAATGCAGTTATTATCGCTAGAACTGTAATAATTATACTTATTACTTATACTATTAGCAATATAACATGCACTATTTGCCATATTTTACTATTATTATCGCTAGAACTATAATAATTATACTTATTACTCCCAATATTATCAATATAACATGCATTATTACCCATGTAATGCAGTTGTTATCGCTAGAACTGTAATAATTATACTCATTACTTATATTATTATCAATAAAGCATGCATTATTACCCATGTAATGCAGTTATTATCGCTAGAACTGTAATAATTATACTTATTACTTATATTATTATCAATAAAACATGCATTATTACCCATATAATGCAGTTATTATCGCCAGAACTGTAATAATTATACTTATTACTTATATTATTATCAATATAACATGCATTATTACCCATATTATGCAGTTATTATCGCTAGAACTGTAATAATTATACATATTACTTATATTATTAGCAATATAACGTGCATTATTACCCATATTATGCATTTATTATCGCTAGAACTGTAATAATTGCACTCATTACTTATATTATTAGCAACATAACGTGCATTATTACCCATATTATGCAGTTATTATCGCTAGAACTGTAATAATTATACTTATTACTTATATTATTAGCAATATAACATGCATTATTACCCATATAATGGAGGTATTATCGCTAGAACTGTAATAATTATACTTATTACTTAGATTATTATCAATATAACGTGCATTATTACCCATATAATGCAGTTATTATCGCTAGAACTGTAATAATTATACTTATTACTTATATTATTATCTATATAACATGCATTATTACCCATATAATGGAGGTATTATCGCAAGAACTGTAATAATTATACTTATTACTTATACTATTAGCAATGTAACGTGCATTATTACCCATATAATGCAGTAATTATCGCCAGAACTGTAATAATTATACTTATTACTCATATTATTCTCAATATAACATGCAGTAGTACCCATATAATGGAGGTATTATCGCAAGAACTGTAATAATTATACTTATTACTTATACTATTAGCAATATAACGTGCATTATTACCCATATAATGCCGTTATTATCGCCAGAACTGTAATAATTATACTTATTACTTATATTATTCTGAATATAACATGCATTATTACCCATATTATGCAGTTATTATCGCTAGAACTATAATAAATATACGTATTACTTTTATTATCATCACTGTAACATGCATTATTACCCATATTATGCAGTTATTATCGATAGCACTGTAATAAATATACTTATTACTCTTATTATTATCAATATAACATGCACTATTTGCCATATTTTACTATTATTATCGCTAGAACTATAATAATTATACTTATTACTCCCGATATTATCAATATAACATGCATTATTACCCATATAATGCAGTTATTATCGCTAGAACTGTAATAATTATACTTATTACTTATATCATTATCAATATAACATGCATTATTACCCATATAATGGAGGTATTATCGCTAGAACTGTAATAATTATACTTATTACTTATATTACTAGCAATATAACGTGCATTATTACCCATATTATGCAGTTATTATCGCTAGAACTGTAATAATTATACTTATTATTTATATTATTATCAATAAAACATGCATTATTACCCATATAATCCAGTTATTATCGCTAGAACTGTAATAATTGTACTCATTACTTATATTATTAGCAATATAACGTGCATTATTACCCATATTATGTAGTTATTATCGCTAGAACTATAATAATTATACTTATTACTCCCGATATTATCAATATAACATGCATTATTACCCATATAATGCAGTTATTATCGCTAGAACAGTAATAATTATACTTATTACTTATATTATTAGCAATATAACATGCATTATTACCCATATAATGCAGTTATTATCGCTAGAACTGTAATAGTTATACTTATTACTTATATTATTATCAATATAACATGCATTATTACCCATATTATGCAGTTATTATCGCTAGAACCGTAATAATTGTACTCATTACTTATATTATTAGCAATATAACGTGCATTATTACCCATATAATGCAGTTATTATCGCCAGAACTGTAATAATTATACTTATTACTTTTACTATTATCAATATATCATGCACTATTAGCCATATTTTACTATTATTATCGCTAGAACTATAATAATTATACTTATTACTCCCGATATTATCAATATAACATGCATTATTGCCCATATAATGCAGTTATTATCGCTAGAACTGTAATAATTGTACTCATTACTTATATTATTAGCAATATAACGTGCATTATTACCCATATTATGCAGTTATTATCGCTAGAACTGTAATAATTATACTTATTACTTATATTATTATCAATATAACATGCATTATTACCCATATTATGCATTTATTATCGCTAGAACTGTAATAATTATACTTATTACTTATATTATTTTCAATAAAACATGCATTATTACCCATATAATGCAGTTATTATCGCTAGAACTGTAATAATTGTACTCATTACTTATATTATTAGCAATATAACATGCATTATTACCCATATTATGCAGTTATTATCGCTAGTACTGTAATAATTATACTTATTACTTATATCATTATCAATATAACATGCATTATTACCCATATAATGGAGGTATTATCGCTAGAACTGTAATAATTATACTTATTACTTAGATTATTATCAATATAACATGCATTATTACCCATATTATGCAGTTATTATCGCTAGAACTGTAATAATTATACTTATTACTTATATTATTATCAATATAACATGCATTATTACCCATATTATGCAGTTATTATCTCTAGAACCATAATAAATATACTTATTACTCCCAATATCATCAATATAACATGCATTTTTACCCATATAATGCAGTTATTATCGCAAGAACTGTAATAATTATACTTACTACTTATACTATTAGCAATATAGCGTGCATTATTACCCATATAATGCAGTTATTATCGCCAGAACTGTAATAATTATACTTATTACTTATATTATTCTCAATATAACATGCATTATTACCCATATTATGCAGTTATTATCGCTAGAAGTATAATAAATATACGTATTACTTTCATTATCATCAGTATAACATGCATTATTACCCACATAATGGAGGTATTATCGCTAGAACTGTAATAATTATACTTATTACTTATATTATAATCAATATAACATGCATTATTACCCATATTATGCAGTTATTATCGCCAGAACTGTAATAATTATACATATTACTTATATTATTCTCAATATAACATGCATTTTTACCCATATAATGCAGTTATTATCGCTAGAACTGTAATAATTATACTTATTACTTATACTATTAGCAATATAACATGCATTATTACCCATATAATGGAGGTATTATCGCTAGAACTGTAATAATTATACTTATTACTTATATTATTATCAATATAACATGCATTATTACCCATATAATGGAAGTATTATCGCAAGAACTGTAATAATTATACTTATTACTTATACTATTAGCAATATAACGTGCATTATTACCCATATTATGCAGTTATTATCGCTAGAACTGTAATAATTATACTTATTACTTATATCATTATCAATATAACATGCATTATTACCCATATAATGGAGGTATTATCGCTAGAACTGTAATAATTATACTTATTACTTAGATTATTATCAATATAACGTGCATTATTACCCATATAATGCAGTTATTATCGCCAGAACTGTAATAATTATACTTATTACTCATATTATTCTCAATATAACATGCATTATTACCCATATTATGCAGTTATTATCTCTAGAACCATAATAAATATACTTATTACTCCCAATATTATCAATATAACATGCATTTTTACCCATATAATGCAGTTATTATCGCTGGAACTGTAATAATTATACTTATTACTTATATTATTATCAATATAACATGCATTATTACCCATATAATGGAGGTATTATCGCTAGAACTGTAATAATTATACTTATTACTTATACTATTAGCAATATAACGTGTATTATTACCCATATAATGCAGTTATTATCGCTAGAACTGTAATAATTATACTTATTACTTATACTATTAGCAATATAACATGCACTATTTGCCATATTTTACTATTATTATCGCTAGAACTATAATAATTATACTTATTACTCCCGATATTATCAATATAACATGCATTATTACCCATATAATGCAGTTATTATCGCTAGAACTGTAATAATTGCACTCATTACTTATATTATTAGCAATATAACGTGCATTATTACCCATATTATGCAGTTATTATCGCTAGAACTGTAATAATTATACTTATTACTTATATTATTATCAATATAACATGCATTATTACCCATATTATGCAGTTATTATCTCTAGAACCATAATTAATATACTTATTACTCCCAATATTATCAATATAACATGCATTTTTACCCATATAATGCAGTTATTATCGCTGGAACTGTAATAATTATACTTATTACTTATATTGTTAGCAATATAACGTGCATTATTACCCATATAATGCAGTTGTTATCGCTAGAACTGTAATAATTATACTTATTACTCCCGATATTATCAATATAACATGCATTATTACCCATATAATGCAGTTATTATCGCTAGAACTGTAATAATTATACTTATTACTTATATCATTATCAATATAACATGCATTATTACCCATATAATGGAGGTATTATCGCTAGAACTGTAATAATTATACTTATTACTTAGATTATTATCAATATAACGTGCATTATTACCCATATAATGCAGTTATTATCGCTAGAACTGTAATAATTATACTTATTACTTATATTATTATCAATATAACATGCATTATTACCCATATAATGGAGGTATTATCGCAAGAACTGTAATAATTATACTTATTACTTATACTATTAGCAATATAACGTGCATTATTACCCATATAATGCAGTTATTATCGCCAGAACTGTAATAATTATACTTATTACTCATATTATTCTCAATATAACATGCATTATTACCCATATTATGCAGTTATTATCTCTAGAACCATAATAAATATACTTATTACTCCCAATATTATCAATATAACATGCATTTTTACCCATATAATGCAGTTATTATCGCTAGAACTGTAATAATTATACTTATTACTCCCGATATTATCAATATAACATGCATTATTACCCATATAATGCAGTTATTATCGCTAGAACTGTAATAATTGCACTCATTACTTATATTATTAGCAATATAACGTGCATTATTACCCATATTATGCAGTTATTATCGCTAGAACCGTAATAAATATACTCATTACTTCTATTATTAGCAATATAACGTGCATTATTTCCCATATTATGCAGTCATTATCGCTAGAACTGTAATAATTATACTTATTACTTATATTATTATCAATATAACGTGCATTATTACCCATATAATGCAGTTATTATCGCCAGAACTGTAATAATTATACTTATTACTCATATTATTCTCAATATAACATGCATTATTACCCATATTATGCAGTTATTATCTCTAGAACCATAATAAATATACTTATTACTCCCAATATTATCAATATAACATGCATTTTTACCCATATAATGCAGTTATTATCGCTAGAACTGTAATAATTATACTTATTACTTATACTATTAGCAATATAACATGCACTATTTGCCATATTTTACTATTATTATCGCTAGAACTATAATAATTATACTTATTACTCCCGATATTATCAATATAACATGCATTATTACCCATATAATGCAGTTATTATCGCTAGAACTGTAATAATTGCACTCATTACTTATATTATTAGCAATATAACGTGCATTATTACCCATATTATGCAGTTATTATCGCTAGAACTGTAATAATTATACTTATTACTTATATTATTATCAATATAACATGCATTATTACCCATATTATGCAGTTATTATCTCTAGAACCATAATTAATATACTTATTACTCCCAATATTATCAATATAACATGCATTTTTACCCATATAATGCAGTTATTATCGCTGGAACTGTAATAATTATACTTATTACTTATATTGTTAGCAATATAACGTGCATTATTACCCATATAATGCAGTTGTTATCGCTAGAACTGTAATAATTATACTTATTACTCCCGATATTATCAATATAACATGCATTATTACCCATATTATGCAGTTATTATCGCTAGAACTGTAATAATTATACTTATTACTTATATTATTATCAATATAACATGCATTATTACCCATATTATGCAGTTATTATCTCTAGAACCATAATTAATATACTTATTACTCCCAATATTATCAATATAACATGCATTTTTACCCATATAATGCAGTTATTATCGCTAGAACTGTAATAATTATACTTATTACTTATATTGTTAGCAATATAACGTGCATTATTACCCATATAATGCAGTTGTTATCGCTAGAACTGTAATAATTATACTTATTACTCCCGATATTATCAATATAACATGCATTATTACCCATATAATGCAGTTATTATCGCTAGAACTGTAATAATTATACTTATTACTTATATCATTATCAATATAACATGCATTATTACCCATATAATGGAGGTATTATCGCTAGAACTGTAATAATTACACTTATTACTTAGATTATTATCAATATAACATGCATTATTACCCATATTATGCAGTTATTATCGCTAGAACTATAATATATATACGTACTACTTTTATTATCATCAATATAACATGCATTATTACCCATATTATGCAGTTATTATCGCAAGAACTGTAATAATTATACTTATTACTTATATTATTATCAATATAACATGCATTATTACCCATATTATGCAGTTATTATCGCCAGATCTGTAATAATTATACTTATTACTTATATTATTCTCAATATAACATGCATTATTACCCATATAATGCAGTTATTATCGCTAGTACTGTAATAATTATACTTATTACTTATATTATTATCAACACAACATGCATTATTACCCATATAATGGAGGTATTATTGCTAGAACTGTAATAATTATACTTATTACTTATATCATTATCAATATAACCTGCATTATTACCCATATTATGCAGTTATTATCGCTAGAACTATAATATATATACGTACTACTTTTATTATCATCAATATAACATGCATTATTACCCATATAATGCAGTTATTATCGCTAGAACTGTAATAATTGCACTCATTACTTATATTATTAGCAATATAACGTGCATTATTACCCATATAATGCAGTTATTATCGCCAGAACTGTAATAATTATACTTATTACTTATATTATTATCAATATAACATGCATTATTACCCATATTATGCAGTTATTATCGCTAGAACTGTAATAATTATACATATTACTTATATTATTAGCAATATAACGTGCATTATTACCCAAATTATGCAGTTATTATCGCTAGAACTGTAATAATTGTACTCATTACTTATATTATTAGCAATATAACGTGCATTATTACCCATATTATGCAGTTATTATCGCTAGAACTGTAATAATTATACTTATTACTTATATTATTATCAATATAACATGCATTATTACCCATATTATGCAGTTATTATCTCTAGAACCATAATAAATATACTTATTACTCCCAATATTATCAATATAACATGCATTTTTACCCATATAATGCAGTTATTATCGCTAGAACTGTAATAATTATACTTATTACTTATACTATTAGCAATATAACATGCACTGTTTGCCATATTTTACTATTATTATCGCTAGAACTATAATAATTATACTTATTACTCCCGATATTATCAATATAACATGCATTATTACCCATATAATGCAGTTATTATCGCTAGAACTGTAATAATTGCACTCATTACTTATATTATTAGCAATATAGCGTGCATTATTACCCATATAATGCAGTTATTATCGCCAGTACTGTAATAATTATACTTATTACTTATATTATTCTCAATATAACATGCATTATTACCCATATTATGCAGTTATTATCGCTAGAAGTATAATAAATATACGTATTACTTTCATTATCATCAGTATAACATGCATTATTACCCACATAATGGAGGTATTATCGCTAGAACTGTAATAATTATACTTATTACTTATATTATAATCAATATAACGTGCATTATTACCCATATTATGCAGTTATTATCGCCAGAACTGTAATAATTATACTTATTACTTATATTATTCTCAATATAACATGCATTATTACCCATATAATGCAGTTATTATCGCCAGAACTGTAATAATTATACTTATTACTTATATTATTATCAATATAACATGCATTATTACCCATATTATGCAGTTATTATCGCTAGAACTGTAATAATTATACTTATTACTTATATTATTAGCAATATAACGTGCATTATTACCCATATTATGCAGTTATTATCGCGAGAACTGTAATAATTGTACTCATTACTTATATTATTAGCAATATAACGTGCATTATTACCCATATTATGCAGTTATTATCGCTAGAACTGTAATAATTATACTTATTACTTATATTATTATCAATATAACATGCATTATTACCCATATTATGCAGTTATTATCTCTAGAACCATAATAAATATACTTATTACTCCCAATATTATCAATATAACATGCATTTTTACCCATATAATGCAGTTATTATCGCTAGAACTGTAATAATTATACTTATTACTTATACTATTAGCAATATAACATGCACTATTTGCCATATTTTACTATTATTATCGCTAGAACTATAATAATTATACTTATTACTCCCGATATTATCAATATAACATGCATTATTACCCATATAATGCAGTTATTATCGCTAGAACTGTAATAATTGCACTCATTACTTATATTATTAGCAATATAACGTGCATTATTACCCATATTATGCAGTTATTATCGCTAGAACTGTAATAATTATACTTATTACTTATATCATTATCAATATAACATGCATTATTACCCATATAATGGAGGTATTATCGCTAGAACTGTAATAATTATACTTATTACTTAGATTATTATCAATATAACGTGCATTATTACCCATATAATGCAGTTATTATCGCTAGAACTGTAATAATTATACTTATTACTTATATTATTATCAATATAACATGCATTATTACCCATATAATGGAGGTATTATCGCAAGAACTGTAATAATTATACTTATTACTTATACTATTAGCAATATAACGTGCATTATTACCCATATAATGCAGTTATTATCGCCAGAACTGTAATAATTATACTTATTACTCATATTATTCTCAATATAACATGCATTATTACCCATATTATGCAGTTACTATCTCTAGAACCATAATAAATATACTTATTACTCCCAATATTATCAATATAACATGCATTTTTACCCATATAATGCAGTTATTATCGCTAGAACTGTAATAATTATACTTATTACTTATACTATTAGCAATATAACATGCACTATTTGCCATATTTTACTATTATTATCGCTAGAACTATAATAATTATACTTATTACTCCCGATATTATCAATATAACATGCATTATTACCCATATAATGCAGTTATTATCGCTAGAACTGTAATAATTGCACTCATTACTTATATTATTAGCAATATAACGTGCATTATTACCCATATTATGCAGTTATTATCGCTAGAACTGTAATAATTGCACTCATTACTTATATTATTAGCAATATAACGTGCATTATTACCCATATTATGCAGTTATTATCGCTAGAACCGTAATAAATATACTCATTACTTCTATTATTAGCAATATAACGTGCATTATTTCCCATATTATGCAGTCATTATCGCTAGAACTGTAATAATTATACTTATTACTTATATTATTATCAATATAACATGCATTATTACCCATATTATGCAGTTATTATCTCTAGAACCATAATTAATATACTTATTACTCCCAATATTATCAATATAACATGCATTTTTACCCATATAATGCAGTTATTATCGCTAGAACTGTAATAATTATACTTATTACTTATATCATTATCAATATAACATGCATTATTACCCATATAATGGAGGTATTATCGCTAGAACTGTAATAATTACACTTATTACTTAGATTATTATCAATATAACATGCATTATTACCCATATTATGCAGTTATTATCGCTAGAACTATAATATATATACGTACTACTTTTATTATCATCAATATAACATGCATTATTACCCATATTATGCAGTTATTATCGCAAGAACTGTAATAATTATACTTATTACTTATATTATTATCAATATAACATGCATTATTACCCATATTATGCAGTTATTATCGCCAGATCTGTAATAATTATACTTATTACTTATATTATTCTCAATATAACATGCATTATTACCCATATAATGCAGTTATTATCGCTAGTACTGTAATAATTATACTTATTACTTATATTATTATCAACACAACATGCATTATTACCCATATAATGGAGGTATTATTGCTAGAACTGTAATAATTATACTTATTACTTATATCATTATCAATATAACCTGCATTATTACCCATATAATGGAGGTATTATCGCTAGAACTGTAATAATTATACTCATTACTTATACTATTAGCAATATAACGTGCATTATTACCCATATAATGCAGTTATTATCGCCAGAACTGTAATAATTATACTTATTACTTATATTATTATCAATATAACATGCATTATTACCCATATTATGCGGTTATTATCGCTAGAACTGTAATAATTATACATATTACTTATATTATTAGCAATATAACGTGCATTATTACCCATATAATGCAGTTATTATCGCCAGAACTGTAATAATTTTACTTATTACTTATATTATTAGCAATATAACGTGCATTATTACCCATATTATGCAGTTATTATCGCTAGAACTGTAATAATTATACTTATTACTTATAATATTATCAATATAACATGCATTATTACCCATATTATGCAGTTATTATCTCTAGAACCATAATAAATATACTTATTACTCCCAATATTATCAATATAACATGCATTTTTACCCATATAATGCAGTTATTATCGCTACAACTGTAATAATTATACTTATTACTTATACTATTAGCAATATAACATGCACTATTTGCCATATTTTACTATTATTATCGCTAGAACTATAATAATTATACTTATTACTCCCGATATTATCAATATAACATGCATTATTACCCATATAATGCAGTTATTATCGCTAGAACTGTAATAATTGCACTCATTACTTATATTATTAGCAATATAACGTGCATTATTACCCATATTATGCAGTTATTATCGCTAGAACTGTAATAATTATACTTATTACTTATATCATTATCAATATAACGTGCATTGTTACCCATATAATGCAGTTATTATCGCCAGAACTGTAATAATTATACTTATTACTTATATTATTCTCAATATAACATGCATTATTACCCATATTATGCAGTTATTATCGCAAGAACTATAATAAATATACGTATTACTTTCATTATTATCAATATAACACGCATTATTACCCATATTATGCAGTTATTATCGCTAGAACTATAATAAATATACGTATTACTTTTATTATCATCAATATAACATGCATTATTACCCATATAATGCAGTTATTATCGCTAGAACTGTAATAATTATACTTATTACTTATATTATTATCAATATAACATGCATTATTACCCATATTATGCAGTTATTATCGCTAGAACTATAATAATTGTACTCATTACTTATATTTTTAGCAACATAACGTGCATTATTACCCATATTATGCAGTTATTATCGCTAGAACCGTAATAAATATACTCATTACTTATATTATTAGCAATATAACGTGCATTATTTCCCATATTATGCAGTCATTATCGCTAGAACTGTAATAATTATACTTATTACTTATATTATTATCAATATCACATGCATTTTTACCCATATAATGCAGTTATTATCGCTAGAACTGTAATAATTATACTTATTACTTATATTGTTAGCAATATAACGTGCATTATTACCCATATAATGCAGTTATAATCGCTAGAACTGTAATAATTGTACTCATTACTTATATTATTAGCAATATAACGTGCATTATTACCCATATTATGCAGTTATTATCGCTAGAACTGTAATAATTATACTTATTACTTATATCACTATCAATATAACATGCATTATTACCCATATAATGGAGGTATTATCGCTAGAACTGTAATAATTATACTTATTACTTATATTATTATCAATATAACATGCATTATTACCCATATTATGCAGTTATTATCGATAGAACTGTAATAAATATACTTATTACTTTTACTATTATCAATATATCATGCACTATTAGCCATATTTTACTATTATTATCGCTAGAACTATAATAATTAAACTTATTACTCCCGATATTATCAATATAACATGTCTTATTACCCATATAATGCAGTTATTATCGCTAGAACTGTAATAATTATACTCATTACTTATATTATTATCAATATAACATGCAGTATTACCCATATAATGGAGGTATTATCGCTAGAACTGTAATAATTATACTTATTACTTATACTATTAGCAATATAACGTGCATTATTACCCATATAATGCAGTTATTATCGCTAGAACTGTAATAATTATACTTATTACTTATATTATTATCAACATAACATGCATTATTACCCATAGAATGGAGATATTATTGCTAGAACTGTAATAATTATACTTATTACTTATACTATTAGCAATATAACGTGCATTGTTACCCATATAATGCAGTTATTATCGCCAGAACTGTAATAATTATACTTATTACTTATATTATTCTCAATATAACATGCATTATTACCCATATTATGCAGTTATTATCGCAAGAACTATAATAAATATACGTATTACTTTCATTATTATCAATATAACACGCATTATTACCCATATTATGCAGTTATTATCGCTAGAACTATAATAAATATACGTATTACTTTTATTATCATCAATATAACATGCATTATTACCCATATAATGCAGTTATTATCGCTAGAACTGTAATAATTATACTTATTACTTATATTATTATCAATATAACATGCATTATTACCCATATTATGCAGTTATTATCGCTAGAACTGTAATAATTGTACTGATTACTTATATTTTTAGCAACATAACGTGCATTATTACCCATATTATGCAGTTATTATCGCTAGAACCGTAATAAATATACTCATTACTTATATTATTAGCAATATAACGTGCATTATTTCCCATATTATGCAGTCATTATCGCTAGAACTGTAATAATTATACTTATTACTTATATTATTATCAATATCACATGCATTTTTACCCATATAATGCAGTTATTATCGCTAGAACTGTAATAATTATACTTATTACTTATATCACTATCAATATAACATGCATTATTACCCATATAATGGAGGTATTATCGCTAGAACTGTAATAATTATACTTATTACTTATATTATTATCAATATAACATGCATTATTACCCATATTATGCAGTTATTATCGATAGAACTGTAATAAATATACTTATTACTTTTACTATTATCAATATATCATGCACTATTAGCCATATTTTACTATTATTATCGCTAGAACTATAATAATTAAACTTATTACTCCCGATATTATCAATATAACATGTCTTATTACCCATATAATGCAGTTATTATCGCTAGAACTGTAATAATTATACTCATTACTTATATTATTAGCAATATAACGTGCATTATTACCCATATTATGCAGTTATTATCGCTAGAACTGTAATAATTATACTTATTACTTATATTATTATCAATATAACATGCATTATTACCCATATTATGCAGTTATTATCGCTAGAACTATAATAATTATACTTATTACTCCCGATATTATCAATATAACATGCATTATTACCCATATAATGCAGTTATTATCGCTAGAACTGTAATAATTGCACTCATTACTTATATTATTAGCAATATAACGTGCATTATTACCCATATTATGCAGTTATTATCGCTAGAACTGTAATAATTGCACTCATTACTTATATTATTAGCAATATAACGTGCATTATTACCCATATTATGCAGTTATTATCGCTAGAACTGTAATAATTATATTTATTACTTATATTATTATCAATATAACATGCATTATTACCCATATTATGCAGTTATTATCTCTAGAACCATAATTAATATACTTATTACTCCCAATATTATCAATATAACATGCATTTTTAACCATATAATGCAGTTATTATCGCTAGAACTGTAATAATTATACTTATTACTTATATCATTATCAATATAACATGCATTATTACCCATATAATGGAGGTATTATCGCTAGAACTGTAATAATTACACTTATTACTTAGATTATTATCAATATAACATGCATTATTACCCATATTATGCAGTTATTATCGCTAGAACTATAATATATATACGTACTACTTTTATTATCATCAATATAACATGCATTATTACCCATATTATGCAGTTATTATCGCAAGAACTGTAATAATTATACTTATTACTTATATTATTATCAATATAACATGCATTATTACCCATATTATGCAGTTATTATCGCCAGATCTGTAATAATTATACTTATTACTTATATTATTCTCAATATAACATGCATTATTACCCATATAATGCAGTTATTATCGCTAGTACTGTAATAATTATACTTATTACTTATATTATTATCAACACAACATGCATTATTACCCATATAATGGAGGTATTATTGCTAGAACTGTAATAATTATACTTATTACTTATATCATTATCAATATAACCTGCATTATTACCCATATAATGGAGGTATTATCGCTAGAACTGTAATAATTATACTTATTACTTATATTATTATCAATATAACATGCATTATTACCCATATTATGCGGTTATTATCGCTAGAACTGTAATAATTATACATATTACTTATATTATTAGCAATATAACGTGCATTATTACCCATATAATGCAGTTATTATCGCCAGAACTGTAATAATTTTACTTATTACTTATATTATTAGCAATATAACGTGCATTATTACCCATATTATGCAGTTATTATCGCTAGAACTGTAATAATTATACTTATTACTTATAATATTATCAATATAACATGCATTATTACCCATATTATGCAGTTATTATCTCTAGAACCATAATAAATATACTTATTACTCCCAATATTATCAATATAACATGCATTTTTAGCCATATAATGCAGTTATTATCGTTACAACTGTAATAATTATACTTATTACTTATACTATTAGCAATATAACATGCACTATTTGCCATATTTTACTATTATTATCGCTAGAACTATAATAATTATACTTATTACTCCCGATATTATCAATATAACATGCATTATTACCCATATAATGCAGTTATTATCGCTAGAACTGTAATAATTGCACTCATTACTTATATTATTAGCAATATAACGTGCATTATTACCCATATTATGCAGTTATTATCGCTAGAACTGTAATAATTATACTTATTACTTATATCATTATCAATATAACGTGCATTGTTACCCATATAATGCAGTTATTATCGCCAGAACTGTAATAATTATACTTATTACTTATATTATTCTCAATATAACATGCATTATTACCCATATTATGTAGTTATTATCGCAAGAACTATAATAAATATACGTATTACTTTCATTATTATCAATATAACACGCATTATTACCCATATTATGCAGTTATTATCGCTAGAACTATAATAAATATACGTATTACTTTTATTATCATCAATATAACATGCATTATTACCCATATAATGCAGTTATTATCGCTAGAACTGTAATAATTATACTTATTACTTATATTATTATCAATATAACATGCATTATTACCCATATTATGCAGTTATTATCGCTAGAACTATAATAATTGTACTCATTACTTATATTTTTAGCAACATAACGTGCATTATTACCCATATTATGCAGTTATTATCGCTAGAACCGTAATAAATATACTCATTACTTATATTATTAGCAATATAACGTGCATTATTTCCCATATTATGCAGTCATTATCGCTAGAACTGTAATAATTATACTTATTACTTATATTATTATCAATATCACATGCATTTTTACCCATATAATGCAGTTATTATCGCTAGAACTGTAATAATTATACTTATTACTTATATTGTTAGCAATATAACGTGCATTATTACCCATATAATGCAGTTATAATCGCTAGAACTGTAATAATTGTACTCATTACTTATATTATTAGCAATATAACGTGCATTATTACCCATATTATGCAGTTATTATCGCTAGAACTGTAATAATTATACTTATTACTTATATCACTATCAATATAACATGCATTATTACCCATATAATGGAGGTATTATCGCTAGAACTGTAATAATTATACTTATTACTTATATTATTATCAATATAACATGCATTATTACCCATATTATGCAGTTATTATCGATAGAACTGTAATAAATATACTTATTACTTTTACTATTATCAATATATCATGCACTATTAGCCATATTTTACTATTATTATCGCTAGAACTATAATAATTAAACTTATTACTCCCGATATTATCAATATAACATGTCTTATTACCCATATAATGCAGTTATTATCGCTAGAACTGTAATAATTATACTCATTACTTATATTATTATCAATATAACATGCATTATTACCCATATAATGCAGTTATTATCGCTAGAACTGTGATAATTATACTTATTACTTATATTATTAGCAATATAACGTGCGTTATTACCCATATAATGCAGTTATTATCGCTAGAACTGTAATAATTATACTCATTACTTATATTATTAGCAATATAACGTGCATTATTACCCATATTATGCAGTTATTATCGCTAGAACTGTAATAATTATACTTATTACTTATATTATTATCAATATAACATGCAGTATTACCCATATAATGGAGGTATTATCGCTAGAACTGTAATAATTATACTTATTACTTATACTATTAGCAATATAACGTGCATTATTACCCATATAATGCAGTTATTATCGCTAGAACTGTAATAATTATACTTATTACTTATATTATTATCAACATAACATGCATTATTACCCATATAATGGAGATATTATTGCTAGAACTGTAATAATTATACTTATTACTTATCCTATTAGCAATATAACGTGCATTGTTACCTATATAATGCAGTTATTATCGCCAGAACTGTAATAATTATACTTATTACTTATATTATTATCAATAAAACATGCATTATTACCCATATAATGCAGTTATTATCGCTAGAACTGTAATAATTGTACTCATTACTTATATTATTAGCAATATAACGTGCATTATTACCCATATTATGCAGTTATTATCGCTAGAAATGTAATAATTATACTTATTACTTATACTATTAGCAATATAACGTG
Organism: Megachile leachella; assembly: GCA_963576845.1. Taxonomy (NCBI): domain Eukaryota; kingdom Metazoa; phylum Arthropoda; class Insecta; order Hymenoptera; family Megachilidae; genus Megachile; species Megachile leachella. The sequence goes on along the minus strand of CAUYWW010000145.1, from coordinate 365,788 downwards.
CATTGTTACCCATATAATGCAGTTATTATCGCCAGAACTGTAATAATTATACTTATTACTTATATTATTCTCAATATAACATGCATTATTACCCATATTATGCAGTTATTATCGCAAGAACTATAATAAATATACGTATTACTTTCATTATTATCAATATAACACGCATTATTACCCATATTATGCAGTTATTATCGCTAGAACTATAATAAATATACGTATTACTTTTATTATCATCAATATAACATGCATTATTACCCATATAATGCAGTTATTATCGCTAGAACTGTAATAATTATACTTATTACTTATATTATTATCAATATAACATGCATTATTACCCATATTATGCAGTTATTATCGCTAGAACTGTAATAATTGTACTGATTACTTATATTTTTAGCAACATAACGTGCATTATTACCCATATTATGCAGTTATTATCGCTAGAACCGTAATAAATATACTCATTACTTATATTATTAGCAATATAACGTGCATTATTTCCCATATTATGCAGTCATTATCGCTAGAACTGTAATAATTATACTTATTACTTATATTATTATCAATATCACATGCATTTTTACCCATATAATGCAGTTATTATCGCTAGAACTGTAATAATTATACTTATTACTTATATCACTATCAATATAACATGCATTATTACCCATATAATGGAGGTATTATCGCTAGAACTGTAATAATTATACTTATTACTTATATTATTATCAATATAACATGCATTATTACCCATATAATGGAGGTATTATCGCTAGAACTGTAATAATTATACTTATTACTTATACTATTAGCAATATAACGTGCATTATTACCCATATAATGCAGTTATTATCGCCAGAACTGTAATAATTATACTTATTACTTATATTATTCTCAATATAACATGCATTATTACCCATATAATGCAGTTATTATCGCTAGTACTGTAATAATTATACTTATTACTTATATTATTATCAACATAACATGCATTATTACCCATATAATGGAGGTATTATTGCTAGAACTGTAATAATTATACTTATTACTTATATCATTATCAATATAACCTGCATTATTACCCATACAATGGAGGTATTATCGCTAGAACTGTAATAATTATACTCATTACTTATACTATTAGCAATATAACGTGCATTATTACCCATATAATGCAGTTATTATCGCCAGAACTGTAATAATTATACTTATTACTTATATTATTATCAATATAACATGCATTATTACCCATATTATGCAGTTATTATCTCTAGAACCATAATAAATATACTTATTACTCCCAATATTATCAATATAACATGCATTTTTACCCATATAATGCAGTTATTATCGCTAGAACTGTAATAATTGCACTCATTACTTATATTATTAGCAATATAACGTGCATTATTACCCATATTATGCAGTTATTATCGCTAGAACTGTAATAATTATACTTATTACTTATATCATTATCAATATAACATGCATTATTACCCATATAATGGAGGTATTATCGCTAGAACTGTAATAGTTATACTTATTACTTAGATTAATATCAATATAACATGCATTATTACCCATATTATGCAGTTATTATCGCTAGAACTATAATAAATATACGTATTACTTTTATTATCATCAATATAACATGCATTATTACCCATGTAATGCAGTTGTTATCGCTAGAACTGTAATAATTATACTCATTACTTATATTATTAGCAATATAACGTGCATTATTACCCATATTATGCAGTTATTATCGCTAGAACTGTAATAATTATACTTATTACTTATATTATTATCAATATAACATGCATTATTACCCATATAATGGAGGTATTATCGCTAGAACTGTAATAATTATACTTATTACTTATACTATTAGCAATATAACGTGTATTATTACCCATATAATGCAGTTATTATCGCCAGAACTGTAATAATTATACTTATTACTTATATTATTCTCAATATAACATGCATTATTACCCATATTATGCAGTTATTATCGCAAGAACTATAATAAATATACGTATTACTTTCATTATTATCAATATAACACGCATTATTACCCATATTATGCAGTTATTATCGCTAGAACTATAATAAATATACGTATTACTTTTATTATCATCAATATAACATGCATTATTACCCATATAATGCAGTTATTATCGCTAGAACTGTAATAATTATACTTATTACTTATATTATTATCAATATAACATGCATTATTAACCATATTATGCAGTTATTATCGCTAGAACTGTAATAATTGTACTGATTACTTATATTTTTAGCAACATAACGCGCATTATTACCCATATTATGCAGTTATTATCGCTAGAACCGTAATAAATATACTCATTACTTATATTATTAGCAATATAACGTGCATTATTACCCATATTATGCAGTTATTATCGCTAGAACTGTAATAATTATACTTATTACTTATACTATTAGCAATATAACATGCATTATTACCCATATAATGGAGGTATTATCGCTAGAACTGTAATAATTATACTTATTACTTATACTATTAGCAATATAACGTGCATTATTACCCATATAATGCAGTTATTATCGCCAGAACTGTAATAATTATACTTATTACTTATATTATTCTCAATATAACATGCATTATTACCCATATAATGCAGTTATTATCGCTAGTACTGTAATAATTATACTTATTACTTATATTATTATCAACATAACATGCATTATTACCCATATAATGGAGGTATTATTGCTAGAACTGTAATAATTATACTTATTACTTATATCATTATCAATATAACCTGCATTATTACCCATACAATGGAGGTATTATCGCTAGAACTGTAATAATTATACTCATTACTTATACTATAAGCAATATAACGTGCATTATTACCCATATAATGCAGTTATTATCGCCAGAACTGTAATAATTATACTTATTACTTATATTATTATCAATATAACATGCATTATTACCCATATTATGCAGTTATTATCTCTAGAACCATAATAAATATACTTATTACTCCCAATATTATCAATATAACATGCATTTTTACCCATATAATGCAGTTATTATCGCTAGAACTGTAATAATTGCACTCATTACTTATATTATTAGCAATATAACGTGCATTATTACCCATATTATGCAGTTATTATCGCTAGAACTGTAATAATTATACTTATTACTTATATCATTATCAATATAACATGCATTATTACCCATATAATGGAGGTATTATCGCTAGAACTGTAATAGTTATACTTATTACTTAGATTAATATCAATATAACATGCATTATTACCCATATTATGCAGTTATTATCGCTAGAACTATAATAAATATACGTATTACTTTTATTATCATCAATATAACATGCATTATTACCCATGTAATGCAGTTGTTATCGCTAGAACTGTAATAATTATACTCATTACTTATATTATTAGCAATATAACGTGCATTATTACCCATATTATGCAGTTATTATCGCTAGAACTGTAATAATTATACTTATTACTTATATTATTATCAATATAACATGCATTATTACCCATGTAATGGAGGTATTATCGCTAGAACTGTAATAATTATACTTATTACTTATACTATTAGCAATATAACGTGTATTATTACCCATATAATGCAGTTATTATCGCCAGAACTGTAATAATTATACTTATTACTTATATTATTCTCAATATAACATGCATTATTACCCATATTATGCAGTTATTATCGCTAGAACTATAATAAACATACGTATTACTTTCATTATCATCAACATCACATGCATTATTACCCATATTATGCAGTTATTATCGATAGAACTGTAATAAATATACTTATTACTTTTACTATTATCAATATAACATGCACTATTTGCCATATTTTACTATTATTATCGCTAGAACTATAATAATTATACTTATTTCTCCCGATATTATCAATATAACACGCATTATTACCCATATAATGCAGTTATTATCGCTAGAACTGTAATAATTATACTTATTACTTATATTATTATCAACATAACATGCATTATTACCTATATTATGCAGTTATTATCGCTAGAACTGTAATAATTATACTTATTACTTATACTATTAGCAATATAACGTGCATTATTACCCATATAATGCAGTTATTATCGCCAGAACTGTAATAATTATACTTATTACTTTTACTATTATCAATATATCATGCACTATTAGCCATATTTTACTATTATTATCGCTAGAACTATAATAATTATACTTATTACTCCCGACATTATCAATATAACATGCCTTATTACGCATATAATGCAGTTATTATCGCTAGAACTGTAATAAATATACTTACTACTTTCATTATTATCAATATAACATGCATTATTACCCATATTATGCAGTTATTATCGCTAGAGCTATAATAAATATACGTATTACTTTTATTATCATCAATATAGCATGCATTATTACCCATATTATGCAGTTATTATCGATAGAACTGTAATAAATATACTTATTACTTTTATTATTATCAATATAACATGCACTATTTGCCATATTTTACTATTATTATCGCTAGAACTATAATAATTATACTTATTACTCCCGATATTATCAATATAACATGCATTATTACCCATATAATGCAGTTATTATCGCCAGAACTCTAATAATTATACTTATTACTTATATTATTCTCAATATAACATGCATTATTACCCATATTATGCAGTTATTATCGCTAGAACTATAATAAATATACGTATTACTTTCATTATCATCAATATAACATGCATTATTACCCATATAATGGAGGTATTATCGCTAGAACTGTAATAATTATACTTATTACTTATATTATTCTCAATATAACATGTATTATTACCCATATAATGCAGTTATAATCGCTAGAACTGTAATAATTGCACTCATTACTTATATTATTAGCAATATAACGTGCATTATTACCCATATTATGCAGTTATTATCGCTAGAACTGTAATAATTATACTTATTACTTATATTATTATCAATATAACATGCAGTATTACCCATATAATGGAGGTATTATCGCTAGAACTGTAATAATTATACTTATTACTTATACTATTAGCAATATAACGTGCATTATTACCCATATAATGCAGTTATTATCGCTAGAACTGTAATAATTATACTTATTACTTAGATTATTATCAATATAACATTCATTATTACCCATATAATGCAGTTATTATCGCTAGAACTGTAATAATTATACTCATTACTTATATTATTAGCAATATAACGTGCATTATTACCCATATTATGCAGTTATTATCGCTAGAACTGTAATAATTATACTTATTACTTATATTATTATCAATATAATATGCATTATTACCCATATTATGCAGTTATTATCGCTAGAACTGTAATAATTATACTTATTACTTATATTATTATCAATATAACATGCATTATTACCCATATAATGGAGGTATTATCGCTAGAACTGTAATAATTATACTTATTACTTATACTATTAGCAATATAACGTGTATTATTACCCATATAATGCAGTTATTATCGCCAGAACTGTAATAATTATACTTATTACTTATATTATTCTCAATATAACATGCATTATTACCCATATTATGCAGTTATTATCGCTAGAACTATAATAAACATACGTATTACTTTCATTATCATCAACATCACATGCATTATTACCCATATTATGCAGTTATTATCGATAGAACTGTAATAAATATACTTATTACTTTTACTATTATCAATATAACATGCACTATTTGCCATATTTTACTATTATTATCGCTAGAACTATAATAATTATACTTATTTCTCCCGATATTATCAATATAACATGCATTATTACCCATATAATGCAGTTATTATCGCCAGAACTGTGATAATTATACTTATTACTTATATTATTAGCAATATAACGTGCGTTATTACCCATATAATGCAGTTATTATCGCTAGAACTGTAATAATTATACTCATTACTTATATTATTAGCAATATAACGTGCATTATTACCCATATTATGCAGTTATTATCGCTAGAACTGTAATAATTATACTTATTACTTATATTATTATCAACATAACATGCATTATTACCCATATAATGGAGATATTATTGCTAGAACTGTAATAATTATACTTATTACTTATCCTATTAGCAATATAACGTGCATTGTTACCTATATAATGCAGTTATTATCGCCAGAACTGTAATAATTATACTTATTACTTATATTATTATCAATAAAACATGCATTATTACCCATATAATGCAGTTATTATCGCTAGAACTGTAATAATTGTACTCATTACTTATATTATTAGCAATATAACGTGCATTATTACCCATATTATGCAGTTATTATCGCTAGAAATGTAATAATTATACTTATTACTTATACTATTAGCAATATAACGTGCATTGTTACCCATATAATGCAGTTATTATCGCCAGAACTGTAATAATTATACTTATTACTTATATTATTCTCAATATAACATGCATTATTACCCATATTATGCAGTTATTATCGCAAGAACTATAATAAATATACGTATTACTTTCATTATTATCAATATAACACGCATTATTACCCATATTATGCAGTTATTATCGCTAGAACTATAATAAATATACGTATTACTTTTATTATCATCAATATAACATGCATTATTACCCATATAATGCAGTTATTATCGCTAGAACTGTAATAATTATACTTATTACTTATATTATTATCAATATAACATGCATTATTACCCATATTATGCAGTTATTATCGCTAGAACTGTAATAATTGTACTGATTACTTATATTTTTAGCAACATAACGTGCATTATTACCCATATTATGCAGTTATTATCGCTAGAACCGTAATAAATATACTCATTACTTATATTATTAGCAATATAACGTGCATTATTTCCCATATTATGCAGTCATTATCGCTAGAACTGTAATAATTATACTTATTACTTATATTATTATCAATATCACATGCATTTTTACCCATATAATGCAGTTATTATCGCTAGAACTGTAATAATTATACTTATTACTTATATCACTATCAATATAACATGCATTATTACCCATATAATGGAGGTATTATCGCTAGAACTGTAATAATTATACTTATTACTTATATTATTATCAATATAACATGCATTATTACCCATATAATGGAGGTATTATCGCTAGAACTGTAATAATTATACTTATTACTTATACTATTAGCAATATAACGTGCATTATTACCCATATAATGCAGTTATTATCGCCAGAACTGTAATAATTATACTTATTACTTATATTATTCTCAATATAACATGCATTATTACCCATATAATGCAGTTATTATCGCTAGTACTGTAATAATTATACTTATTACTTATATTATTATCAACATAACATGCATTATTACCCATATAATGGAGGTATTATTGCTAGAACTGTAATAATTATACTTATTACTTATATCATTATCAATATAACCTGCATTATTACCCATACAATGGAGGTATTATCGCTAGAACTGTAATAATTATACTCATTACTTATACTATTAGCAATATAACGTGCATTATTACCCATATAATGCAGTTATTATCGCCAGAACTGTAATAATTATACTTATTACTTATATTATTATCAATATAACATGCATTATTACCCATATTATGCAGTTATTATCTCTAGAACCATAATAAATATACTTATTACTCCCAATATTATCAATATAACATGCATTTTTACCCATATAATGCAGTTATTATCGCTAGAACTGTAATAATTGCACTCATTACTTATATTATTAGCAATATAACGTGCATTATTACCCATATTATGCAGTTATTATCGCTAGAACTGTAATAATTATACTTATTACTTATATCATTATCAATATAACATGCATTATTACCCATATAATGGAGGTATTATCGCTAGAACTGTAATAGTTATACTTATTACTTAGATTAATATCAATATAACATGCATTATTACCCATATTATGCAGTTATTATCGCTAGAACTATAATAAATATACGTATTACTTTTATTATCATCAATATAACATGCATTATTACCCATGTAATGCAGTTGTTATCGCTAGAACTGTAATAATTAGACTCATTACTTATATTATTAGCAATATAACGTGCATTATTACCCATATTATGCAGTTATTATCGCTAGAACTGTAATAATTATACTTATTACTTATATTATTATCAATATAACATGCATTATTACCCATGTAATGGAGGTATTATCGCTAGAACTGTAATAATTATACTTATTACTTATACTATTAGCAATATAACGTGTATTATTACCCATATAATGCAGTTATTATCGCCAGAACTGTAATAATTATACTTATTACTTATATTATTCTCAATATAACATGCATTATTACCCATATTATGCAGTTATTATCGCTAGAACTATAATAAACATACGTATTACTTTCATTATCATCAACATCACATGCATTATTACCCATATTATGCAGTTATTATCGATAGAACTGTAATAAATATACTTATTACTTTTACTATTATCAATATAACATGCACTATTTGCCATATTTTACTATTATTATCGCTAGAACTATAATAATTATACTTATTTCTCCCGATATTATCAATATAACACGCATTATTACCCATATAATGCAGTTATTATCGCTAGAACTGTGATAATTATACTTATTACTTATATTATTAGCAATATAACGTGCGTTATTACCCATATAATGCAGTTATTATCGCTAGAACTGTAATAATTATACTCATTACTTATATTATTAGCAATATAACGTGCATTATTACCCATATTATGCAGTTATTATCGCTAGAACTGTAATAATTATACTTATTACTTATATTATTATCAATATAACATGCAGTATTACCTATATAATGGAGGTATTATCGCTAGAACTGTAATAATTATACTTATTACTTATACTATTAGCAATATAACGTGCATTATTACCCATATAATGCAGTTATTATCGCTAGAACTGTAATAATTATACTTATTACTTATATTATTATCAACATAACATGCATTATTACCCATATAATGGAGATATTATTGCTAGAACTGTAATAATTATACTTATTACTTATCCTATTAGCAATATAACGTGCATTGTTACCTATATAATGCAGTTATTATCGCCAGAACTGTAATAATTATACTTATTACTTATATTATTATCAATAAAACATGCATTATTACCCATATAATGCAGTTATTATCGCTAGAACTGTAATAATTGTACTCATTACTTATATTATTAGCAATATAACGTGCATTATTACCCATATTATGCAGTTATTATCGCTAGAAATGTAATAATTATACTTATTACTTATATCACTATCAATATAACATGCATTATTACCCATATAATGGAGGTATTATCGCTAGAACTGTAATAATTATACTTATTACTTAGATTATTATAAATATTACATGCATTGTTACCCATATAATGCAGTTATTATCGCTAGAACTGTAATAATTGTACTCATTACTTATATTATTAGCAATATAACGTGCATTATTACCTATATTATGCAGTTATTATCGCTAGAACTGTAATAATTATACTTATTACTTAGATTATTATCAATATAACATGCATTATTACCCATATAATGGAGGTATTATCGCTAGAACTGTAATAATTATACTTATTACTTATACTATTAGCAATATAACGTGCATTATTACCCATATAATGCAGTTATTATCGCCAGAACTGTAATAATTATACTTATTACTTTTACTATTATCAATATATCATGCACTATTAGCCATATTTTACTATTATTATCGCTAGAACTATAATAATTATACTTATTACTCCCGACATTATCAATATAACATGCCTTATTACGCATATAATGCAGTTATTATCGCTAGAACTGTAATAAATATACTTACTACTTTCATTATTATCAATATAACATGCATTATTACCCATATTATGCAGTTATTATCGCTAGAGCTATAATAAATATACGTATTACTTTTATTATCATCAATATAGCATGCATTATTACCCATATTATGCAGTTATTATCGATAGAACTGTAATAAATATACTTATTACTTTTATTATTATCAATATAACATGCACTATTTGCCATATTTTACTATTATTATCGCTAGAACTATAATAATTATACTTATTACTCCCGATATTATCAATATAACATGCATTATTACCCATATAATGCAGTTATTATCGCCAGAACTCTAATAATTATACTTATTACTTATATTATTCTCAATATAACATGCATTATTACCCATATTATGCAGTTATTATCGCTAGAACTATAATAAATATACGTATTACTTTCATTATCATCAATATAACATGCATTATTACCCATATAATGGAGGTATTATCGCTAGAACTGTAATAATTATACTTATTACTTATATTATTCTCAATATAACATGTATTATTACCCATATAATGCAGTTATAATCGCTAGAACTGTAATAATTGCACTCATTACTTATATTATTAGCAATATAACGTGCATTATTACCCATATTATGCAGTTATTATCGCTAGAACTGTAATAATTATACTTATTACTTATATTATTATCAATATAACATGCAGTATTACCCATATAATGGAGGTATTATCGCTAGAACTGTAATAATTATACTTATTACTTATACTATTAGCAATATAACGTGCATTATTACCCATATAATGCAGTTATTATCGCTAGAACTGTAATAATTATACTTATTACTTAGATTATTATCAATATAACATTCATTATTACCCATATAATGCAGTTATTATCGCTAGAACTGTAATAATTATACTCATTACTTATATTATTAGCAATATAACGTGCATTATTACCCATATTATGCAGTTATTATCGCTAGAACTGTAATAATTATACTTATTACTTATATTATTATCAATATAATATGCAGTATTACCCATATAATGGAGGTATTATCGCTAGAACTGTAATAATTATACTTATTACTTATACTATTAGCAATATAACGTGCATTATTACCCATATAATGCAGTTATTATTGCTAGAACTGTAATAATTATACTTATTACTTATATTATTATCAATAAAACATGCATTATTACCCATATAATGCAGTTATTATCGCTAGAACTGTAATAATTGTACTCATTACTTATATTATTAGCAATATAACGTGCATTATTACCTATATTATGCAGTTATTATCGCTAGAACTGTAATAATTATACTTATTACTTATATTATTCTCAATATAACATGCATTATTACCCATATTATGCAGTTATTATCGCAAGAACTATAATAAATATACGCATTACTTTCATTATTATCAATATAACACGCATTATTACCCATATTATGCAGTTATTATCGCTAGAACTATAATAAATATACGTATTACTTTTATTATCATCAATATAACATGCATTATTACCCATATAATGCAGTTATTATCGCTAGAACTGTAATAATTATACTTATTACTTATATTATTATCAATATAACATGCATTATTACCCATATTATGCAGTTATTATCTCTAGAACCATAATAAATATACTTATTACTCCCAATATTCTCAATATAACATGCATTATTACCCATATAATGCAGTTATTATCGCTAGTACTGTAATAATTATACTTATTACTTATATTATTATCAACATAACATGCATTATTACCCATATAATGGAGGTATTATTGCTAGAACTGTAATAATTACACTTATTACTTATATCATTATCAATATAACCTGCATTATTACCCATATAATGGAGGTATTATCGCTAGAACTGTAATAATTATACTCATTACTTATACTATTAGCAATATAACGTGCATTATTACCCATATAATGCAGTTATTATCGCCAGAACTGTAATAATTATACTTATTACTTATATTATTATCAATATAACATGCATTATTACCCATATTATGCAGTTATTATCTCTAGAACCATAATAAATATACTTATTACTCCCAATATTATCAATATAACATGCATTTTTACCCATATAATGCAGTTATTATCGCTAGAACTGTAATAATTGCACTCATTACTTATATTATTAGCAATATAACGTGCATTATTACCCATATTATGCAGTTATTATCGCTAGAACTGTAATAATTATACTTATTACTTATATCATTATCAATATAACATGCATTATTACCCATATAATGGAGGTATTATCGCTAGAACTGTAATAGTTATACTTATTACTTAGATTAATATCAATATAACATGCATTATTACCCATATTATGCAGTTATTATCGCTAGAACTATAATAAATATACGTATTACTTTTATTATCATCAATATAACATGCATTATTACCCATGTAATGCAGTTGTTATCGCTAGAACTGTAATAATTATACTCATTACTTATATTATTAGCAATATAACGTGCATTATTACCCATATTACGCAGTTATTATCGCTAGAACTGTAATAATTATACTTATTACTTATATTATTATCAATATAACATGCATTATTACCCATATAATGGAGGTATTATCGCTAGAACTGTAATAATTATACTTATTACTTATACTATTAGCAATATAACGTGTATTATTACCCATATAATGCAGTTATTATCGCCAGAACTGTAATAATTATACTTATTACTTATATTATTCTCAATATAACATGCATTATTACCCTTATTATGCAGTTATTATCGCTAGAACTATAATAAACATACGTATTACTTTCATTATCATCAACATCACATGCATTATTACCCATATTATGCAGTTATTATCGATAGAACTGTAATAAATATACTTATTACTTTTACTATTATCAATATAACATGCACTATTTGCCATATTTTACTATTATTATCGCTAGAACTATAATAATTATACTTATTTCTCCCGATATTATCAATATAACATGCATTATTACCCATATAATGCAGTTATTATCGCTAGAACTGTGATAATTATACTTATTACTTATATTATTAGCAATATAACGTGCGTTATTACCCATATAATGCAGTTATTATCGCTAGAACTGTAATAATTATACTCATTACTTATATTATTAGCAATATAACGTGCATTATTACCCATATTATGCAGTTATTATCGCTAGAACTGTAATAATTATACTTATTACTTATATTATTATCAATATAACATGCAGTATTACCCATATAATGGAGGTATTATCGCTAGAACTGTAATAATTATACTTATTACTTATACTATTAGCAATATAACGTGCATTATTACCCATATAATGCAGTTATTATCGCTAGAACTGTAATAATTATACTTATTACTTATATTATTATCAACATAACATGCATTATTACCCATATAATGGAGATATTATTGCTAGAACTGTAATAATTATACTTATTACTTATCCTATTAGCAATATAACGTGCATTGTTACCTATATAATGCAGTTATTATCGCCAGAACTGTAATAATTATACTTATTACTTATATTATTATCAATAAAACATGCATTATTACCCATATAATGCAGTTATTATCGCTAGAACTGTAATAATTGTACTCATTACTTATATTATTAGCAATATAACGTGCATTATTACCCATATTATGCAGTTATTATCGCTAGAAATGTAATAATTATACTTATTACTTATATCACTATCAATATAACATGCATTATTACCCATATAATGGAGGTATTATCGCTAGAACTGTAATAATTATACTTATTACTTAGATTATTATAAATATTACATGCATTGTTACCCATATAATGCAGTTATTATCGCTAGAACTGTAATAATTGTACTCATTACTTATATTATTAGCAATATAACGTGCATTATTGCCTATATTATGCAGTTATTATCGCTAGAACTGTAATAATTATACTTATTACTTAGATTATTATCAATATAACATGCATTATTACCCATATAATGGAGGTATTATCGCTAGAACTGTAATAATTATACTTATTACTTATACTATTAGCAATATAACGTGCATTATTACCCATATAATGCAGTTATTATCGCCAGAACTGTAATAATTATACTTATTACTTTTACTATTATCAATATATCATGCACTATTAGCCATATTTTACTATTATTATCGCTAGAACTATAATAATTATACTTATTACTCCCGACATTATCAATATAACATGCCTTATTACGCATATAATGCAGTTATTATCGCTAGAACTGTAATAAATATACTTACTACTTTCATTATTATCAATATAACATGCATTATTACCCATATTATGCAGTTATTATCGCTAGAGCTATAATAAATATACGTATTACTTTTATTATCATCAATATAGCATGCATTATTACCCATATTATGCAGTTATTATCGATAGAACTGTAATAAATATACTTATTACTTTTATTATTATCAATATAACATGCACTATTTGCCATATTTTACTATTATTATCGCTAGAACTATAATAATTATACTTATTACTCCCGATATTATCAATATAACATGCATTATTACCCATATTATGCAGTTATTATCGCTAGAACTATAATAAATATACGTATTACTTTCATTATCATCAATATAACATGCATTATTACCCATATAATGGAGGTATTATCGCTAGAACTGTAATAATTATACTTATTACTTATATTATTCTCAATATAACATGTATTATTACCCATATAATGCAGTTATAATCGCTAGAACTGTAATAATTGCACTCATTACTTATATTATTAGCAATATAACGTGCATTATTACCCATATTATGCAGTTATTATCGCTAGAACTGTAATAATTATACTTATTACTTATATTATTATCAATATAACATGCAGTATTACCCATATAATGGAGGTATTATCGCTAGAACTGTAATAATTATACTTATTACTTATACTATTAGCAATATAACGTGCATTATTACCCATATAATGCAGTTATTATCGCTAGAACTGTAATAATTATACTTATTACTTAGATTATTATCAATATAACATTCATTATTACCCATATAATGCAGTTATTATCGCTAGAACTGTAATAATTATACTCATTACTTATATTATTAGCAATATAACGTGCATTATTACCCATGTTATGCAGTTATTATCGCTAGAACTGTAATAATTATACTTATTACTTATATTATTATCAATATAATATGCAGTATTACCCATATAATGGAGGTATTATCGCTAGAACTGTAATAATTATACTTATTACTTATACTATTAGCAATATAACGTGCATTATTACCCATATAATGCAGTTATTATTGCTAGAACTGTAATAATTATACTTATTACTTATATTATTATCAATAAAACATGCATTATTACCCATATAATGCAGTTATTATCGCTAGAACTGTAATAATTGTACTCATTACTTATATTATTAGCAATATAACGTGCATTATTACCTATATTATGCAGTTATTATCGCTAGAACTGTAATAATTATACTTATTACTTATATTATTCTCAATATAACATGCATTATTACCCATATTATGCAGTTATTATCGCAAGAACTATAATAAATATACGCATTACTTTCATTATTATCAATATAACACGCATTATTACCCATATTATGCAGTTATTATCGCTAGAACTATAATAAATATACGTATTACTTTTATTATCATCAATATAACATGCATTATTACCCATATAATGCAGTTATTATCGCTAGAACTGTAATAATTATACTTATTACTTATATTATTATCAATATAACATGCATTATTACCCATATTATGCAGTTATTATCTCTAGAACCATAATAAATATACTTATTACTCCCAATATTATCAATATAACATGCATTTTTACCCATATAATGCAGTTATTATCGCTAGAACTGTAATAATTATACTTATTACTTATACTATTAGCAATATAACATGCACTATTTGCCATATTTTACTATTATTATCGCTAGCACTATAATAATTACACTTATTACTCCCGATATTATCAATATAACATGCATTATTACCCATATAATGCAGTTATTATCGCTAGAACTGTAATAATTGCACTCATTACTTATATTATTAGCAATATAACGTGCATTATTACCCATATTATGCAGTTATTATCGCTAGAACTGTAATAATTATACTTATTACTTATATTATTATCAATATAACATGCAGTATTACCCATATAATGGAGGTATTATCGCTAGAACTGTAATAATTATACTTATTACTTATACTATTAGCAATATAACGTGCATTATTACCCATATTATGCAGTTATTATCGCTAGAACTATAATAAATATACGTATTACTTTCATTGTCATCAGTATAACATGCATTATTACCCACATAATGGAGGTATTATCGCTAGAACTGTAATAATTATACTTATTACTTATATTATTATCAATATAACATGCATTATTACCCATATTATGCAGTTATTATCGCCAGAACTGTAATAATTATACTTATTACTTATATTATTCTCAATATAACATGCATTATTACCCATATAATGCAGTTATTATCGCTAGTACTGTAATAATTATACTTATTACTTATATTATTATCAACATAACATGCATTATTACCCATATAATGGAGGTATTATTGCTAGAACTGTAATAATTATACTTATTACTTATATCATTATCAATATAACCTGCATTATTACCCATATAATGGAGGTATTATCGCTAGAACTGTAATAATTATACTCATTACTTATACTATTAGCAATATAACGTGCATTATTACCCATATAATGCAGTTATTATCGCCAGAACTGTAATAATTATACTTATTACTTATATTATTATCAATATAACATGCATTATTACCCATATTATGCAGTTATTATCGCTAGAACTGTAATAATTATACTTATTACTTATATTATTAGCAATATAACGTGCATTATTACCCATATTATGCAGTTATTATCGCTAGAACTGTAATAATTGTACTCATTACTTATATTATTAGCAATATAACGTGCATTATTACCCATATTATGCAGTTATTATCGCTAGAACTGTAATAATTATACTTATTACTTATATTATTATGAATATAACATGCATTATTACCCATATTATGCAGTTATTATCTCTAGAACCATAATAAATATACTTATTACTCCCAATATTATCAATATAACATGCATTTTTACCCATATAATGCAGTTATTATCGCTAGAACTGTAATAATTATACTTATTACTTATACTATTAGCAATATAACATGCACTATTTGCCATATTTTACTATTATTATCGCTAGAACTATAATAATTATACTTATTACTCCCGATATTATCAATATAACATGCATTCTTACCCATATAATGGAGGTATTATCGCTAGAACTGTAATAATTATACTTATTACTTAGATTATTATCAATATAACGTGCATTATTACCCATATAATGCAGTTATTATCGCTAGAACTGTAATAATTATACTTATTACTTATATTATTATCAATATAACATGCATTATTACCCATATAATGGAGGTATTATCGCTAGAACTGTAATAATTATACTTATTACTTATATTATAATCAATATAACATGCATTATTACCCATATTATGCAGTTATTATCGCCAGAACTGTAATAATTATACTTATTACTTATATTATTCTCAATATAACATGCATTATTACCCATATAATGCAGTTATTATCGCTAGTACTGTAATAATTATACTTATTACTTATATTATTATCAACATAACATGCATTATTACCCATATAATGGAGGTATTATTGCTACAACTGTAATAATTATACTTATTACTTATATCATTATCAATATAACCTGCATTATTACCCATATAATGGAGGTATTATCGCTAGAACTGTAATAATTATACTCATTACTTATACTATTAGCAATATAACGTGCATTATTACCCATATAATGCAGTTATTATCGCCAGAACTGTAATAATTATACTTATTACTTATATTATTATCAATATAACATGCATTATTACCCATATAATGGAGGTATTATCGCAAGAACTGTAATAATTATACTTATTACTTATACTATTAGCAATATAACGTGCATTATTACCCATATAATGCAGTTATTATCGCCAGAACTGTAATAATTATACTTATTACTCATATTATTCTCAATATAACATGCATTATTACCCATATTATGCAGTTATTATCTCTAGAACCATAATAAATATACTTATTACTCCCAATATTATCAATATAACATGCATTTTTACCCATATAATGCAGTTATTATCGCTAGAACTGTAATAATTATACTTATTACTTATACTATTAGCAATATAACATGCACTATTTGCCATATTTTACTGTTATTATCTCTAGAACTATAATAATTATACTTATTACTCCCGATATTATCAATATAACATGCATTATTACCCATATAATGCAGTTATTATCGCTAGAACTGTAATAATTGCACTCATTACTTATATTATTAGCAATATAACGTGCATTATTACCCATATTATGCAGTTATTATCGCTAGAACTGTAATAATTATACTTATTACTTATATCATTATCAATATAACATGCATTATTACCCATATAATGGAGGTATTATCGCTAGAACTGTAATAATTATACTTATTACTTAGATTATTATCAATATAACGTGCATTATTACCCATATAATGCAGTTATTATCGCTAGAACTGTAATAATTATACTTATTACTTATATTATTATCAATATAACATGCATTATTACCCATATAATGGAGGTATTATCGCTAGAACTGTAATAATTATACTTATTACTTATATTATAATCAATATAACATGCATTATTACCCATATTATGCAGTTATTATCGCCAGAACTGTAATAATTATACTTATTACTTATATTATTCTCAATATAACATGCATTATTACCCATATAATGCAGTTATTATCGCTAGTACTGTAATAATTATACTTATTACTTATATTATTATCAACATAACATGCATTATTACCCATATAATGGAGGTATTATTGCTACAACTGTAATAATTATACTTATTACTTATATCATTATCAATATAACCTGCATTATTACCCATATAATGGAGGTATTATCGCTAGAACTGTAATAATTATACTCATTACTTATACTATTAGCAATATAACGTGCATTATTACCCATATAATGCAGTTATTATCGCCAGAACTGTAATAATTATACTTATTACTTATATTATTATCAATATAACATGCATTATTACCCATATAATGCAGTTATTATCGCTAGTACTGTAATAATTATACTTATTACTTATATTATTATCAACATAACATGCATTATTACCCATATAATGGAGGTATTATTGCTACAACTGTAATAATTATACTTATTACTTATATCATTATCAATATAACCTGCATTATTACCCATATAATGGAGGTATTATCGCTAGAACTGTAATAATTATACTCATTACTTATACTATTAGCAATATAACGTGCATTATTACCCATATAATGCAGTTATTATCGCCAGAACTGTAATAATTATACTTATTACTTATATTATTATCAATATAACATGCATTATTACCCATATAATGGAGGTATTATCGCAAGAACTGTAATAATTATACTTATTACTTATACTATTAGCAATATAACGTGCATTATTACCCATATAATGCAGTTATTATCGCCAGAACTGTAATAATTATACTTATTACTCATATTATTCTCAATATAACATGCATTATTACCCATATTATGCAGTTATTATCTCTAGAACCATAATAAATATACTTATTACTCCCAATATTATCAATATAACATGCATTTTTACCCATATAATGCAGTTATTATCGCTAGAACTGTAATAATTATACTTATTACTTATACCATTAGCAATATAACGTGCATTATTACCCATATTATGCAGTTATTATCGCTAGAACTGTAATAATTATACTTATTACTTATATCATTATCAATATAACATGCATTATTACCCATATAATGGAGGTATTATCGCTAGAACTGTAATAATTATACTTATTACTTAGATTATTATCAATATAACGTGCATTATTACCCATATAATGCAGTTATTATCGCTAGAACTGTAATAATTATACTTATTACTTATATTATTATCAATATAACATGCATTATTACCCATAAAATGGAGGTATTATCGCTAGAACTGTAATAATTATACTTATTACTTATATTATAATCAATATAACATGCATTATTACCCATATTATGCAGTTATTATCGCCAGAACTGTAATAATTATACTTATTACTTATATTATTCTCAATATAACATGCATTATTACCCATATAATGCAGTTATTATCGCTAGTACTGTAATAATTATACTTATTACTTATATTATTATCAACATAACATGCATTATTACCCATATAATGGAGGTATTATTGCTACAACTGTAATAATTATACTTATTACTTATATCATTATCAATATAACCTGCATTATTACCCATATAATGGAGGTATTATCGCTAGAACTGTAATAATTATACTCATTACTTATACTGTTAGCAATATAACGTGCATTATTACCCATATAATGCAGTTATTATCGCCAGAACTGTAATAATTATACTTATTACTTATATTATTATCAATATAACATGCATTATTACCCATATAATGGAGGTATTATCGCAAGAACTGTAATAATTATACTTATTACTTATACTATTAGCAATATAACGTGCATTATTACCCATATAATGCAGTTATTATCGCCAGAACTGTAATAATTATACTTATTACTCATATTATTCTCAATATAACATGCATTATTACCCATATTATGCAGTTATTATCTCTAGAACCATAATAAATATACTTATTACTCCCAATATTATCAATATAACATGCATTTTTACCCATATAATGCAGTTATTATCGCTAGAACTGTAATAATTATACTTATTACTTATATTATTATCAATATAACATGCATTATTACCCATATTATGCAGTTATTATCGCTAGAACTGTAATAATTATACTTATTACTTATATTATTAGCAATATAACGTGCATTATTACCCATATTATGCAGTTATTATCGCTAGAACTATAATAATTATACTTATTACTCCCGATATTATCAATATAACATGCATTATTACCCATATTATGCAGTTATTATCGATAGAACTGTAATAAATATACTTATTACTTTTTTTATTATCAATATAACATGCACTATTTGCCATATTTTACTATTATTATCGCTAGAACTATAATAATTATACTTATTACTCCCGATATTATCAATATAACATGCATTATTACCCATATAATGCAGTTATTATCGCTAGAACTGTAATAATTATACTTATTACTTAGATTATTATCAATATAACATGCATTATTACCCATATTATGCAGTTATTATCGCTAGAACTATAATAAATATACGTATTACTTTTATTATCATCAATATAACATGCATTATTACCCATGTAATGCAGTTGTTATCGCTAGAACTGTAATAATTGTACTCATTACTTATATTATTAGCAATATAACGTGCATTATTACCCATATTATGCAGTTATTATCGCTAGAACCGTAATAAATATACTCATTACTTCTATTATTAGCAATATAACGTGCATTATTTCCCATATTATGCAGTCATTATCGCTAGAACTGTAATAATTATACTTATTACTTATATTATTATCAATATCACATGCATTATTACCCATATTATGCAGTTATTATCGCTAGAACTGTAATAATTATACTTATTACTTATATTGTTAGCAATATAACGTGCATTATTACCCATATAATGCAGTTATTATCGCTAGAACTGTAATAATTATACTTATTACTTATATTATTATCAATATAACATGCATTATTACCCATATTATGCAGTTATTATCGCTAGAACTGTAATAATTGTACTCATTACTTATATTATTAGCAATATAACGTGCATTATTACCCATATTATGCAGTTATTATCGCTAGAACCGTAATAAATATACTCATTACTTCTATTATTCGCAATATAACGTGCATTATTTCCCATATTATGCAGTCATTATCGCTAGAACTGTAATAATTATACTTATTACTTATATTATTATCAATATCACATGCATTTTTACCCATATAATGCAGTTATTATCGCTAGAACTGTAATAATTATACTTATTACTTATATTATTATCAATATAACATGCATTATTACCCATATTATGCAGTTATTATCGCTAGAACTGTAATAATTATACTTATTACTTATATTATTAGCAATATAACGTGCATTATTACCCATATTATGCAGTTATTATCGCTAGAACTATAATAATTATACTTATTACTCCCGATATTATCAATATAACATGCATTATTACCCATATTATGCAGTTATTATCGATAGAACTGTAATAAATATACTTATTACTTTTTTTATTATGAATATAACATGCACTATTTGCCATATTTTACTATTATTATCGCTAGAACTATAATAATTATACTTATTACTCCCGATATTATCAATATAACATGCATTATTACCCATATAATGCAGTTATTATCGCTAGAACTGTAATAATTATACTTATTACTTAGATTATTATCAATATAACATGCATTATTACCCATATTATGCAGTTATTATCGCTAGAACTATAATAAATATACGTATTACTTTTATTATCATCAATATAACATGCATTATTACCCATGTAATGCAGTTGTTATCGCTAGAACTGTAATAATTGTACTCATTACTTATATTATTAGCAATATAACGTGCATTATTACCCATATTATGCTGTTATTATCGCTAGAACCGTAATAAATATACTCATTACTTCTATTATTAGCAATATAACGTGCATTATTTCCCATATTATGCAGTCATTATCGCTAGAACTGTAATAATTATACTTATTACTTATATTATTATCAATATCACATGCATTATTACCCATATTATGCAGTTATTATCGCTAGAACTGTAATAATTATACTTATTACTTATATTGTTAGCAATATAACGTGCATTATTACCCATATAATGCAGTTATTATCGCTAGAACTGTAATAATTATACTTATTACTTATATTATTATCAATATAACATGCATTATTACCCATATTATGCAGTTATTATCGCTAGAACTATAATAATTATACTTATTACTCCCGATATTATCAATATAACATGCATTATTACCCATATTATGCAGTTATTATCGATAGAACTGTAATAAATATACTTATTACTTTTTTTATTATCAATATAACATGCACTATTTGCCATATTTTACTATTATTATCGCTAGAACTATAATAATTATACTTATTACTCCCGATATTATCAATATAACATGCATTATTACCCATATAATGCAGTTATTATCGCTAGAACTATAATAATTATACTTATTACTTAGATTATTATCAATATAACATGCATTATTTCCCATATTATGCAGTTATTATCGCTAGAACTATAATAAATATACGTATTACTTTTATTATCATCAATATAACATGCATTATTACCCATGTAATGCAGTTGTTATCGCTAGAACTGTAATAATTATACTCATTACTTATATTATTAGCAATATAACGTGCATTATTACCCATATTATGCAGTTATTATCGCTAGAACTGTAATAATTATACTTATTACTTATATTATTATCAATATAACATGCATTATTACCCATATAATGGAGGTATTATCGCTAGAACTGTAATAATTATACTTATTACTTATACTATTAGCAATATAACGTGTATTATTACCCATATAATGCAGTTATTATCGCCAGAACTGTAATAATTATACTTATTACTTATATTATTCTCAATATAACATGCATTATTACCCATACTATGCAGTTATTATCGCTAGAACTATAACAAACATACGTATTACTTTCATTATCATCAACATCACATGCATTATTACCCATATTATGCAGTTATTATCGATAGAACTGTAATAAATATACTTATTACTTTTACTATTATCAATATAACATGCACTATTTGCCATATTTTACTATTATTATCGCTAGAACTATAATAATTATACTTATTTCTCCCGATATTATCAATATAACATGCATTATTACCCATATAATGCAGTTATTATCGCTAGAACTGTGATAATTGCACTCATTACTTATATTATTAGCAATATAACGTGCATTATTACCCATATTATGCAGTTATTATCGCTAGAACTGTAATAATTATACTTATTACTTATATTATTATCAATATAACATGCAGTATTACCCATAAAATGGAGGTATTATCGCTAGAACTGTAATAATTATACTTATTACTTATACTATTAGCAATATAACGTGCATTATTACCCATATTATGCAGTTATTATCGCTAGAACTATAATAAATATACGTATTACTTTTATTATCATCAATATAACATGCATTATTACCCATATAATGCAGTTATTATCGCTAGAACTGTAATAATTATACTTATTACTTATATTATTATCAATATAACATGCATTATTACCCATATTATGCAGTTATTATCGCTAGAACTGTAATAATTGTACTCATTACTTATATTATTAGCAATATAACGTGCATTATTACCCATATTATGCAGTTATTATCGCTAGAACCGTAATAAATATACTCATTACTTCTATTATTAGCAATATAACGTGCATTATTTCCCATATTATGCAGTCATTATCGCTAGAACTGTAATAATTATACTTATTACTTATATTATTATCAATATCACATGCATTTTTACCCATATAATGCAGTTATTATCGCTAGAACTGTAATAATTATACTTATTACTTATATTATTATCAATATAACATGCATTATTACCCATATTATGCAGTTATTATCGCTAGAACTGTAATAATTATACTTATTACTTATATTATTAGCAATATAACGTGCATTATTACCCATATTATGCAGTTATTATCGCTAGAACTATAATAATTATACTTATTACTCCCGATATTATCAATATAACATGCATTATTACCCATATTATGCAGTTATTATCGATAGAACTGTAATAAATATACTTATTACTTTTTTTATTATCAATATAACATGCACTATTTGCCATATTTTACTATTATTATCGCTAGAACTATAATAATTATACTTATTACTCCCGATATTATCAATATAACATGCATTATTACCCATATAATGCAGTTATTATCGCTAGAACTGTAATAATTATACTTATTACTTAGATTATTATCAATATAACATGCATTATTACCCATATTATGCAGTTATTATCGCTAGAACTATAATAAATATACGTATTACTTTTATTATCATCAATATAACATGCATTATTACCCATGTAATGCAGTTGTTATCGCTAGAACTGTAATAATTATACTCATTACTTATATTATTAGCAATATAACGTGCATTATTACCCATATTATGCAGTTATTATCGCTAGAACTATAATAAACATACGTATTACTTTCATTATCATCAACATCACATGCATTATTACCCATATTATGCAGTTATTATCGATAGAACTGTAATAAATATACTTATTACTTTTACTATTACCAATATAACATGCACTATTTGCCATATTTTACTATTATTATCGCTAGAACTATAATAATTATACTTATTTCTCCCGATATTATCAATATAACATGCATTATTACCCATATAATGCAGTTATTATCGCTAGAACTGTGATAATTATACTTATTACTTATATTATTATCAATATAACATGCAGTATTACCCATATAATGGAGGTATTATCGCTAGAACTGTAATAATTATACTTATTACTTATACTATTAGCAATATAACGTGCATTATTACCCATATAATGCAGTTATTATCGCTAGAACTGTAATAATTATACTTATTACTTATATTATTATCAACATAACATGCATTATTACCCATAGAATGGAGATATTATTGCTAGAACTGTAATAATTATACTTATTACTTATACTATTAGCAATATAACGTGCATTGTTACCCATATAATGCAGTTATTATCGCCAGAACTGTAATAATTATACTTATTACTTATATTATTCTCAATATAACATGCATTATTACCCATATTATGCAGTTATTATCGCAAGAACTGTAATAAATATACGTATTACTTTCATTATTATCAATATAACACGCATTATTACCCATATTATGCAGTTATTATCGCTAGAACTATAATAAATATACGTATTACTTTTATTATCATCAATATAACATGCATTATTACCCACATAATGCAGTTATTATCGCTAGAACTGTAATAATTATACTTATTACTTATATTATTATCAATATAACATGCATTATTACCCATATTATGCAGTTATTATCGCTAGAACTGTAATAATTGTACTCATTACTTATATTTTTAGCAACATAACGTGCATTATTACCCATATTATGCAGTTATTATCGCTAGAACCGTAATAAATATACTCATTACTTATATTATTAGCAATATAACGTGCATTATTTCCCATATTATGCAGTCATTATCGCTAGAACTGTAATAATTATACTTATTACTTATATTATTATCAATATCACATGCATTTTTACCCATATAATGCAGTTATTATCGCTAGAACTGTAATAATTATACTTATTACTTATATTGTTAGCAATATAACGTGCATTATTACCCATATAATGCAGTTATAATCGCTAGAACTGTAATAAATATACTTATTACTTTTACTATTATCAATATATCATGCACTATTAGCCATATTATACTATTATTATCGCTAGAACTATAATAATTAAACTTATTACTCCCGATATTATCAATATAACATGTCTTATTACCCATATAATGCAGTTATTATCGCTAGAACTGTAATAATTATACTCATTACTTATATTATTAGCAATATAACGTGCATTATTACCCATATTAAGCAGTTATTATCGCTAGAACTGTAATAATTATACTTATTACTTATATTATTATCAATATAACATGCATTATTACCCATATAATGGAGGTATTATCGCTAGAACTGTAATAATTATACTTATTACTTATACTATTAGCAATATAACGTGCATTATTACCCATATAATGCAGTTATTATCGCCAGAACTGTAATAATTATACTTATTACTTATATTATTCTCAATATAACATGCATTATTACCCATATAATGCAGTTATTATCGCTAGTACTGTAATAATTATACTTATTACTTATATTATTATCAACATAACATGCATTATTACGCATATAATGGAGGTATTATTGCTAGAACTGTAATAATTATACTTATTACTTATATCATTATCAATATAACCTGCATTATTACCCATATAATGGAGGTATTATCGCTAGAACTGTAATAATTATACTCATTACTTATACTATTAGCAATATAACGTGCATTATTACCCATATTATGCAGTTACTATCGCTAGAACTGTAATAATTATACTTATTACTTATATCACTATCAATATAACATGCATTATTACCCATATAATGGAGGTATTATCGCTAGAACTGTAATAATTATACTTATTACTTATATTATTATCAATATAACATGCATTATTACCCATATTATGCAGTTATTATCGATAGAACTGTAATAAATATACTTATTACTTTTACTATTATCAATATATCATGCACTATTAGCCATATTTTACTATTATTATCGCTAGAACTATAATAATTAAACTTATTACTCCCGATATTATCAATATAACATGTCTTATTACCCATATAATGCAGTTATTATCGCTAGAACTGTAATAATTATACTCATTACTTATATTATTAGCAATATAACGTGCATTATTACCCATATTATGCAGTTATTATCGCTAGAACTGTAATAATTATACTTATTACTTATATTATTATCAATATAACATGCATTATTACCCATATAATGGAGGTATTATCGCTAGAACTGTAATAATTATACTTATTACTTATACTATTAGCAATATAACGTGCATTATTACCCATATAATGCAGTTATTATCGCCAGAACTGTAATAATTATACTTATTACTTATATTATTCTCAATATAACATGCATTATTACCCATATAATGCAGTTATTATCGCTAGTACTGTAATAATTATACTTATTACTTATATTATTATCAACATAACATGCATTATTACCCATATTATGCAGTTATTATCACTAGAACCATAATAAATATACTTATTACTCCCAATATTATCAATATAACATGCATTTTTACCCATATAATGCAGTTATTATCGCTAGAACTGTAATAATTATACTTATTACTTATACTATTAGCAATATAACATGCACTATTTGCCATATTTTACTATTATTATCGCTAGAACTATAATAATTATACTTATTACTCCTGATATTATCAATATAACATGCATTATTACCCATATAATGCAGTTATTATCGCTAGAACTGTAATAATTGCACTCATTACTTATATTATTAGCAATATAACGTGCATTATTACCCATATTATGCAGTTATTATCGCTAGAACTGTAATAATTATACTTATTACTTATATCATTATCAATATAACATGCATTATTACCCATATAATGGAGGTATTATCGCTAGAACTGTAATAGTTATACTTATTACTTAGATTAATATCAATATAACATGCATTATTACCCATATTATGCAGTTATTATCGCTAGAACTATAATAAATATACGTATTACTTTTATTATCATCAATATAACATGCATTATTACCCATGTAATGCAGTTGTTATCGCTAGAACTGTAATAATTATACTCATTACTTATATTATTAGCAATATAACGTGCATTATTACCCATATTATGCAGTTATTATCGCTAGAACTGTAATAATTATACTTATTACTTATATTATTATCAATATAACATGCATTATTACCCATATAATGGAGGTATTATCGCTAGAACTGTAATAATTATACTTATTACTTATACTATTAGCAATATAACGTGTATTATTACCCATATAATGCAGTTATTATCGCCAGAACTGTAATAATTATACTTATTACTTATATTATTCTCAATATAACATGCATTATTACCCATATTATGCAGTTATTATCGCTAGAACTATAATAAACATACGTATTACTTTCATTATCATCAACATCACATGCATTATTACCCATATTATGCAGTTATTATCGATAGAACTGTAATATATATACTTATTACTTTTACTATTATCAATATAACATGCACTATTTGCCATATTTTACTATTATTACCGCTAGAACTATAATAATTATACTTATTTCTCCCGATATTATCAATATAACATGCATTATTACCCATATAATGCAGTTATTATCGCTAGAACTGTGATAATTATACTTATTACTTATATTATTAGCAATATAACGTGCATTATTACCCATATAATGCAGTTATTATCGCTAGAACTGTAATAATTATACTCATTACTTATATTATTAGCAATATAACGTGCATTATTACCCATATTATGCAGTTATTATCGCTAGAACTGTAATAATTATACTTATTACTTATATTATTATCAATATAACATGCAGTATTACCCATATAATGGAGGTATTATCGCTAGAACTGTAATAATTATACTTATTACTTATACTATTAGCAATATAACGTGCATTATTACCCATATAATGCAGTTATTATCGCTAGAACTGTAATAATTATACTTATTACTTATATTATTATCAACATAACATGCATTATTACCCATATAATGGAGATATTATTGCTAGAACTGTAATAATTATACTTATTACTTATCCTATTAGCAATATAACGTGCATTGTTACCTATATAATGCAGTTATTATCGCCAGAACTGTAATAATTATACTTATTACTTATATTATTCTCAATAAAACATGCATTATTACCCATATAATGCAGTTATTATCGCTAGAACTGTAATAATTGTACTCATTACTTATATTATTAGCAATATAACGTGCATTATTACCCATATTATGCAGTTATTATCGCTAGAAATGTAATAATTATACTTATTACTTATATCACTATCAATATAACATGCATTATTACCCATATAATGGAGGTATTATCGCTAGAACTGTAATAATTATACTTATTACTTAGATTATTATAAATATAACATGCATTATTACCCATATAATGGAGGTATTATCGCTAGAACTGTAATAATTATACTTATTACTTATACTATTAGCAATATAACGTGCATTATTACCCATATAATGCAGTTATTATCGCCAGAACTGTAATAATTATACTTATTACTTTTACTATTATCAATATATCATGCACTATTAGCCATATTTTACTATTATTATCGCTAGAACTATAATAATTATACTTATTACTCCCGACATTATCAATATAACATGCCTTATTACGCATATAATGCAGTTATTATCGCTAGAACTGTAATAAATATACTTACTACTTTCATTATTATCAATATAACATGCATTATTACCCATATTATGCAGTTATTATCGCTAGAGCTATAATAAATATACGTATTACTTTTATTATCATCAATATAGCATGCATTATTACCCATATTATGCAGTTATTATCGATAGAACTGTAATAAATATACTTATTACTTTTATTATTATCAATATAACATGCACTATTTGCCATATTTTACTATTATTATCGCTAGAACTATAATAATTAAACTTATTACTCCCGATATTATCAATATAACATGTCTTATAACCCATATAATGCAGTTATTATCGCTAGAACTGTAATAATTATACTTATTACTTATATTATTATCAATATAACATGCAGTATTACCCATATAATGGAGGTATTATCGCTAGAACTGTAATAATTATACTTATTACTTATACTATTAGCAATATAACGTGCATTATTACCCATATAATGCAGTTATTATCGCTAGAACTGTAATAATTATACTTATTACTTATATTATTATCAACATAACATGCATTATTACCCATAGAATGGAGATATTATTGCTAGAACTGTAATAATTATACTTATTACTTATACTATTAGCAATATAACGTGCATTATTACCCATATAATGCAGTTATTATCGCCAGAACTGTAATAATTATACTTATTACTTATATTATTCTCAATATAACATGCATTATTACCCATATAATGCAGTTATTATCGCTAGAACTGTAATAATTGTACTCATTACTTATATTATTAGCAATATAACGTGCATTATTACCCATATTATGCAGTTATTATCGCTAGAAATGTAATAATTATACTTATTACTTATATCACTATCAATATAACATGCATTATTACCCATATAATGGAGGTATTATCGCTAGAACTGTAATAATTATACTTATTACTTAGATTATTATAAATATAACATGCATTATTACCCATATAATGGAGGTATTATCGCTAGAACTGTAATAATTATACTTATTACTTATACTATTAGCAATATAACGTGCATTATTACCCATATAATGCAGTTATTATCGCCAGAACTGTAATAATTATACTTATTACTTTTACTATTATCAATATATCATGCACTATTAGCCATATTTTACTATTATTATCGCTAGAACTATAATAATTATACTTATTACTCCCGACATTATCAATATAACATGCCTTATTACGCATATAATGCAGTTATTATCGCTAGAACTGTAATAAATATACTTACTACTTTCATTATTATCAATATAACATGCATTATTACCCATATTATGCAGTTATTATCGCTAGAGCTATAATAAATATACGTATTACTTTTATTATCATCAATATAGCATGCATTATTACCCATATTATGCAGTTATTATCGATAGAACTGTAATAAATATACTTATTACTTTTATTATTATCAATATAACATGCACTATTTGCCATATTTTACTATTATTATCGCTAGAACTATAATAATTAAACTTATTACTCCCGATATTATCAATATAACATGTCTTATAACCCATATAATGCAGTTATTATCGCTAGAACTGTAATAATTATACTTATTACTTATATTATTATCAATATAACATGCAGTATTACCCATATAATGGAGGTATTATCGCTAGAACTGTAATAATTATACTTATTACTTATACTATTAGCAATATAACGTGCATTATTACCCATATAATGCAGTTATTATCGCTAGAACTGTAATAATTATACTTATTACTTATATTATTATCAACATAACATGCATTATTACCCATAGAATGGAGATATTATTGCTAGAACTGTAATAATTATACTTATTACTTATACTATTAGCAATATAACGTGCATTATTACCCATATAATGCAGTTATTATCGCCAGAACTGTAATAATTATACTTATTACTTATATTATTCTCAATATAACATGCATTATTACCCATATTATGCAGTTATTATCGCAAGAACTATAATAAATATACGTATTACTTTCATTATTATCAATATAACACGCATTATTACCCATATTATGCAGTTATTGTCGCTAGAACTATAATAAATATACGTATTACTTTTATTATCATCAATATAACATGCATTATTACCCATATAATGCAGTTATTATCGCTAGAACTGTAATAATTATACTTATTACTTATATTATTATCAATATAACATGCATTATTACCCATATTATGCAGTTATTATCGCTAGAACTGTAATAATTGTACTCATTACTTATATTTTTAGCAACATAACGTGCATTATTACCCATATTATGCAGTTATTATCGCTAGAACCGTAATAAATATACTCATTACTTATATTTTTAGCAATATAACGTGCATTATTTCCCATATTATGCAGTCATTATAGCTAGAACTGTAATAATTATACTTATTACTTATATTATTATCAATATCACATGCATTTTTACCCATATAATGCAGTTATTATCGCTAGAACTGTAATAATTATACTTATTACTTATATTGTTAGCAATATAACGTGCATTATTACCCATATAATGCAGTTATAATCGCTAGAACTGTAATAATTGTACTCATTACTTATATTATTATCAATATAACATGCATTATTACCCATATTATGCAGTTATTATCGATAGAACTGTAATAAATATACTTATTACTTTTACTATTATCAATATATCATGCACTATTAGCCATATTTTACTATTATTATCGCTAGAACTATAATAATTAAACTTATTACTCCCGATATTATCAATATAACATGTCTTATTACCCATATAATGCAGTTATTATCGCTAGAACTGTAATAATTATACTCATTACTTATATTATTAGCAATATAACGTGCATTATTACCCATATTATGCAGTTATTATCGCTAGAACTGTAATAATTATACTTATTACTTATATTATTATCAATATAACATGCATTATTACCCATATAATGGAGGTATTATCGCTAGAACTGTAATAATTATACTTATTACTTATTCTATTAGCAATATAACGTGCATTATTACCCATATAATGCAGTTATTATCGCCAGAACTGTAATAATTATACTTATTACTTATATTATTATCAATATAACATGCATTATTACCCATATTATGCAGTTATTATCTCTAGAACCATAATAAATATACTTATTACTCCCAATATTATCAATATAACATGCATTTTTACCCATATAATGCAGTTATTATCGCTAGAACTGTAATAATTATACTTATTACTTATACTATTAGCAATATAACATGCACTATTTGCCATATTTTACTATTATTATCGCTAGAACTATAATAATTATACTTATTACTCCCGATATTATCAATATAACATGCATTATTACCCATATAATGCAGTTATTATCGCTAGAACTGTAATAATTGCACTCATTACTTATATTATTAGCAATATAACGTGCATTATTACCCATATTATGCAGTTATTATCGCTAGAACTGTAATAATTATACTTATTACTTATATCATTATCAATATAACATGCATTATTACCCATATAATGGAGGTATTATCGCTAGAACTGTAATAGTTATACTTATTACTTAGATTAATATCAATATAACATGCATTATTACCCATATTATGCAGTTATTATCGCTAGAACTATAATAAACATACGTATTACTTTCATTATCATCAACATCACATGCATTATTACCCATATTATGCAGTTATTATCGATAGAACTGTAATAAATATACTTATTACTTTTACTATTATCAATATAACATGCACTATTTGCCATATTTTACTATTATTATCGCTAGAACTATAATAATTATACTTATTTCTCCCGATATTATCAATATAACATGCATTATTACCCATATAATGCAGTTATTATCGCTAGAACTGTGATAATTATACTTATTACTTATATTATTAGCAATATAACGTGCATTATTACCCATATAATGCAGTTATTATCGCTAGAACTGTAATAATTATACTCATTACTTATATTATTAGCAATATAACGTGCATTATTACCCATATTATGCAGTTATTATCGCTAGAACTGTAATAATTATACTTATTACTTATATTATTATCAATATAACATG
This sequence comes from Megachile leachella, assembly GCA_963576845.1. NCBI lineage: Eukaryota > Metazoa > Arthropoda > Insecta > Hymenoptera > Megachilidae > Megachile > Megachile leachella. The sequence continues at coordinate 331,094 of CAUYWW010000145.1, read as the reverse complement.
CAGTATTACCCATATAATGGAGGTATTATCGCTAGAACTGTAATAATTATACTTATTACTTATACTATTAGCAATATAACGTGCATTATTACCCATATTATGCAGTTATTATCGCTAGAACCGTAATAAATATACTCATTACTTATATTTTTAGCAATATAACGTGCATTATTTCCCATATTATGCAGTCATTATAGCTAGAACTGTAATAATTATACTTATTACTTATATTATTATCAATATCACATGCATTTTTACCCATATAATGCAGTTATTATCGCTAGAACTGTAATAATTATACTTATTACTTATATTGTTAGCAATATAACGTGCATTATTACCCATATAATGCAGTTATAATCGCTAGAACTGTAATAATTGTACTCATTACTTATATTATTATCAATATAACATGCATTATTACCCATATTATGCAGTTATTATCGATAGAACTGTAATAAATATACTTATTACTTTTACTATTATCAATATATCATGCACTATTAGCCATATTTTACTATTATTATCGCTAGAACTATAATAATTAAACTTATTACTCCCGATATTATCAATATAACATGTCTTATTACCCATATAATGCAGTTATTATCGCTAGAACTGTAATAATTATACTCATTACTTATATTATTAGCAATATAACGTGCATTATTACCCATATTATGCAGTTATTATCGCTAGAACTGTAATAATTATACTTATTACTTATATTATTATCAATATAACATGCATTATTACCCATATAATGGAGGTATTATCGCTAGAACTGTAATAATTATACTTATTACTTATTCTATTAGCAATATAACGTGCATTATTACCCATATAATGCAGTTATTATCGCCAGAACTGTAATAATTATACTTATTACTTATATTATTATCAATATAACATGCATTATTACCCATATTATGCAGTTATTATCTCTAGAACCATAATAAATATACTTATTACTCCCAATATTATCAATATAACATGCATTTTTACCCATATAATGCAGTTATTATCGCTAGAACTGTAATAATTATACTTATTACTTATACTATTAGCAATATAACATGCACTATTTGCCATATTTTACTATTATTATCGCTAGAACTATAATAATTATACTTATTACTCCCGATATTATCAATATAACATGCATTATTACCCATATAATGCAGTTATTATCGCTAGAACTGTAATAATTGCACTCATTACTTATATTATTAGCAATATAACGTGCATTATTACCCATATTATGCAGTTATTATCGCTAGAACTGTAATAATTATACTTATTACTTATATCATTATCAATTTAACATGCATTATTACCCATATAATGGAGGTATTATCGCTAGAACTGTAATAGTTATACTTATTACTTAGATTAATATCAATATAACATGCATTATTACCCATATTATGCAGTTATTATCGCTAGAACTATAATAAACATACGTATTACTTTCATTATCATCAACATCACATGCATTATTACCCATATTATGCAGTTATTATCGATAGAACTGTAATAAATATACTTATTACTTTTACTATTATCAATATAACATGCACTATTTGCCATATTTTACTATTATTATCGCTAGAACTATAATAATTATACTTATTTCTCCCGATATTATCAATATAACATGCATTATTACCCATATAATGCAGTTATTATCGCTAGAACTGTGATAATTATACTTATTACTTATATTATTAGCAATATAACGTGCATTATTACCCATATAATGCAGTTATTATCGCTAGAACTGTAATAATTATACTCATTACTTATATTATTAGCAATATAACGTGCATTATTACCCATATTATGCAGTTATTATCGCTAGAACTGTAATAATTATACTTATTACTTATATTATTATCAATATAACATGCAGTATTACCCATATAATGGAGGTATTATCGCTAGAACTGTAATAATTATACTTATTACTTATACTATTAGCAATATAACGTGCATTATTACCCATATAATGCAGTTATTATCGCTAGAACTGTAATAATTATACTTATTACTTATATTATTATCAACATAACATGCATTATTACCCATATAATGGAGATATTATTGCTAGAACTGTAATAATTATACTTATTACTTATCCTATTAGCAATATAACGTTCATTGTTACCTATATAATGCAGTTATTATCGCCAGAACTGTAATAATTATACTTATTACTTATATTATTATCAATAAAACATGCATTATTACCCATATAATGCAGTTATTATCGCTAGAACTGTAATAATTGTACTCATTACTTATATTATTAGCAATATAACGTGCATTATTACCCATATTATGCAGTTATTATCGCTAGAAATGTAATAATTATACTTATTACTTATATCACTATCAATATAACATGCATTATTACCCATATAATGGAGGTATTATCGCTAGAACTGTAATAATTATACTTATTACTTAGATTATTATAAATATAACATGCATTATTACCCATATAATGCAGTTATTATCGCTAGAACTGTAATAATTGTACTCATTACTTATATTATTAGCAATATAACGTGCATTATTACCTATATTATGCAGTTATTATCGCTAGAACTGTAATAATTATACTTATTACTTAGATTATTATCAATATAACATGCATTATTACCCATATAATGGAGGTATTATCGCTAGAACTGTAATAATTATACTTATTACTTATACTATTAGCAATATAACGTGAATTATTACCCATATAATGCAGTTATTATCGCCAGAACTGTAATAATTATACTTATTACTTTTACTATTATCAATATATCATGCACTATTAGCCATATTTTACTATTATTATCGCTAGAACTATAATAATTATACTTATTACTCCCGACATTATCAATATAACATGCCTTATTACGCATATAATGCAATTATTATCGCTAGAACTGTAATAAATATACTTACTACTTTCATTATTATCAATATAACATGCATTATTACCCATATTATGCAGTTATTATCGCTAGAGCTATAATAAATATACGTATTACTTTTATTATCATCAATATAGCATGCATTATTACCCATATTATGCAGTTATTATCGATAGAACTGTAATAAATATACTTATTACTTTTATTATTATCAATATAACATGCACTATTTGCCATATTTTACTATTATTATCGCTAGAACTATAATAATTATACTTATTACTCCCGATATTATCAATATAACATGCATTATTACCCATATAATGCAGTTATTATCGCCAGAACTCTAATAATTATACTTATTACTTATATTATTCTCAATATAACATGCATTATTACCCATATTATGCAGTTATTATCGCTAGAACTATAATAAATATACGTATTACTTTCATTATCATCAATATAACATGCATTATTACCCATATAATGGAGGTATTATCGCTAGAACTGTAATAATTATACTTATTACTTATATTATTCTCAATATAACATGTATTATTACCCATATAATGCAGTTATAATCGCTAGAACTGTAATAATTGTACTCATTACTTATATTATTAGCAATATAACGTGCATTATTACCCATATTATGCAGTTATTATCGCTAGAACTATAATAAATATACGTATTACTTTTATTATCATCAATATAACATGCATTATTACCCATGTAATGCAGTTGTTATCGCTAGAACTGTAATAATTATACTCATTACTTATATTATTAGCAATATAACGTGCATTATTACCCATATTATGCAGTTATTATCGCTAGAACTGTAATAATTATACTTATTACTTATATTATTATCAATATAACATGCATTATTACCCATATAATGGAGGTATTATCGCTAGAACTGTAATAATTATACTTATTACTTATACTATTAGCAATATAACGTGTATTATTACCCATATAATGCAGTTATTATCGCCAGAACTGTAATAATTATACTTATTACTTATATTATTCTCAATATAACATGCATTATTACCCATATTATGCAGTTATTATCGCTAGAACTATAATAAACATACGTATTACTTTCATTATCATCAACATCACATGCATTATTACCCATATTATGCAGTTATTATCGATAGAACTGTAATAAATATACTTATTACTTTTACTATTATCAATATAACATGCACTATTTGCCATATTTTACTATTATTACCGCTAGAACTATAATAATTATACTTATTTCTCCCGATATTATCAATATAACATGCATTATTACCCATATAATGCAGTTATTATCGCTAGAACTGTGATAATTATACTTATTACTTATATTATTAGCAATATAACGTGCATTATTACCCATATAATGCAGTTATTATCGCTAGAACTGTAATAATTATACTCATTACTTATATTATTAGCAATATAACGTGCATTATTACCCATATTATGCAGTTATTATCGCTAGAACTGTAATAATTATACTTATTACTTATATTATTATCAATATAACATGCAGTATTACCCATATAATGGAGGTATTATCGCTAGAACTGTAATAATTATACTTATTACTTATACTATTAGCAATATAACGTGCATTATTACCCATATAATGCAGTTATTATCGCTAGAACTGTAATAATTATACTTATTACTTATATTATTATCAACATAACATGCATTATTACCCATATAATGGAGATATTATTGCTAGAACTGTATTAATTATACTTATTACTTATCCTATTAGCAATATAACGTGCATTGTTACCTATATAATGCAGTTATTATCGCCAGAACTGTAATAATTATACTTATTACTTATATTATTATCAATAAAACATGCATTATTACCCATATAATGCAGTTATTATCGCTAGAACTGTAATAATTGTACTCATTACTTATATTATTAGCAATATAACGTGCATTATTACCCATATTATGCAGTTATTATCGCTAGAAATGTAATAATTATACTTATTACTTATATCACTATCAATATAACATGCATTATTACCCATATAATGGAGGTATTATCGCTAGAACTGTAATAATTATACTTATTACTTAGATTATTATAAATATAACATGCATTATTACCCATATAATGCAGTTATTATCGCTAGAACTGTAATAATTGTACTCATTACTTATATTATTAGCAATATAACGTGCATTATTACCTATATTATGCAGTTATTATCGCTAGAACTGTAATAATTATACTTATTACTTAGATTATTATCAATATAACATGCATTATTACCCATATAATGGAGGTATTATCGCTAGAACTGTAATAATTATACTTATTACTTATACTATTAGCAATATAACGTGCATTATTACCCATATAGTGCAGTTATTATCGCCAGAACTGTAATAATTATACTTATTACTTTTACTATTATCAATATATCATGCACTATTAGCCATATTTTACTATTATTATCGCTAGAACTATAATAATTATACTTATTACTCCCGACATTATCAATATAACATGCCTTATTACGCATATAATGCAGTTATTATCGCTAGAACTGTAATAAATATACTTACTACTTTCATTATTATCAATATAACATGCATTATTACCCATATTATGCAGTTATTATCGCTAGAGCTATAATAAATATACGTATTACTTTTATTATCATCAATATAGCATGCATTATTACCCATATTATGCAGTTATTATCGATAGAACTGTAATAAATATACTTATTACTTTTATTATTATCAATATAACATGCACTATTTGCCATATTTTACTATTATTATCGCTAGAACTATAATAATTAAACTTATTACTCCCGATATTATCAATATAACATGTCTTATTACCCATATAATGCAGTTATTATCGCTAGAACTGTAATAATTATACTTATTACTTATATTATTATCAATATAACATGCAGTATTACCCATATAATGGAGGTATTATCGCTAGAACTGTAATAATTATACTTATTACTTATACTATTAGCAATATAACGTGCATTATTACCCATATAATGCAGTTATTATCGCTAGAACTGTAATAATTATACTTATTACTTATATTATTATCAACATAACATGCATTATTACCCATAGAATGGAGATATTATTGCTAGAACTGTAATAATTATACTTATTACTTATACTATTAGCAATATAACGTGCATTATTACCCATATAATGCAGTTATTATCGCCAGAACTGTAATAATTATACTTATTACTTATATTATTCTCAATATAACATGCATTATTACCCATATTATGCAGTTATTATCGCAAGAACTATAATAAATATACGTATTACTTTCATTATTATCAATATAACACGCATTATTACCCATATTATGCAGTTATTGTCGCTAGAACTATAATAAATATACGTATTACTTTTATTATCATCAATATAACATGCATTATTACCCATATAATGCAGTTATTATCGCTAGAACTGTAATAATTATACTTATTACTTATATTATTATCAATATAACATGCATTATTACCCATATTATGCAGTTATTATCGCTAGAACTGTAATAATTGTACTCATTACTTATATTTTTAGCAACATAACGTGCATTATTACCCATATTATGCAGTTATTATCGCTAGAACCGTAATAAATATACTCATTACTTATATTCTTAGCAATATAACGTGCATTATTTCCCATATTATGCAGTCATTATAGCTAGAACTGTAATAATTATACTTATTACTTATATTATTATCAATATCACATGCATTTTTACCCATATAATGCAGTTATTATCGCTAGAACTGTAATAATTATACTTATTACTTATATTGTTAGCAATATAACGTGCATTATTACCCATATAATGCAGTTATAATCGCTAGAACTGTAATAATTGTACTCATTACTTATATTATTATCAATATAACATGCATTATTACCCATATTATGCAGTTATTATCGATAGAACTGTAATAAATATACTTATTACTTTTACTATTATCAATATATCATGCACTATTAGCCATATTTTACTATTATTATCGCTAGAACTATAATAATTAAACTTATTACTCCCGATATTATCAATATAACATGTCTTATTACCCATATAATGCAGTTATTATCGCTAGAACTGTAATAATTATACTCATTACTTATATTATTAGCAATATAACGTGCATTATTACCCATATTATGCAGTTATTATCGCTAGAACTGTAATAATTATACTTATTACTTATATTATTATCAATATAACATGCATTATTACCCATATAATGGAGGTATTATCGCTAGAACTGTAATAATTATACTTATTACTTATTCTATTAGCAATATAACGTGCATTATTACCCATATAATGCAGTTATTATCGCCAGAACTGTAATAATTATACTTATTACTTATATTATTATCAATATAACATGCATTATTACCCATATTATGCAGTTATTATCTCTAGAACCATAATAAATATACTTATTACTCCCAATATTATCAATATAACATGCATTTTTACCCATATAATGCAGTTATTATCGCTAGAACTGTAATAATTATACTTATTACTTATACTATTAGCAATATAACATGCACTATTTGCCATATTTTACTATTATTATCGCTAGAACTATAATAATTATACTTATTACTCCCGATATTATCAATATAACATGCATTATTACCCATATAATGCAGTTATTATCGCTAGAACTGTAATAATTGCACTCATTACTTATATTATTAGCAATATAACGTGCATTATTACCCATATTATGCAGTTATTATCGCTAGAACTGTAATAATTATACTTATTACTTATATCATTATCAATATATCATGCACTATTAGCCATATTTTACTATTATTATCGCTAGAACTATAATAATTATACTTATTACTCCCGACATTATCAATATAACATGCCTTATTACGCATATAATGCAGTTATTATCGCTAGAACTGTAATAAATATACTTACTACTTTCATTATTATCAATATAACATGCATTATTACCCATATTATGCAGTTATTATCGCTAGAGCTATAATAAATATACGTATTACTTTTATTATCATCAATATAGCATGCATTATTACCCATATTATGCAGTTATTATCGATAGAACTGTAATAAATATACTTATTACTTTTATTATTATCAATATAACATGCACTATTTGCCATATTTTACTATTATTATCGCTAGAACTATAATAATTAAACTTATTACTCCCGATATTATCAATATAACATGTCTTATTACCCATATAATGCAGTTATTATCGCTAGAACTGTAATAATTATACTTATTACTTATATTATTATCAATATAACATGCAGTATTACCCATATAATGGAGGTATTATCGCTAGAACTGTAATAATTATACTTATTACTTATACTATTAGCAATATAACGTGCATTATTACCCATATAATGCAGTTATTATCGCTAGAACTGTAATAATTATACTTATTACTTATATTATTATCAACATAACATGCATTATTACCCATAGAATGGAGATATTATTGCTAGAACTGTAATAATTATACTTATTACTTATACTATTAGCAATATAACGTGCATTATTACCCATATAATGCAGTTATTATCGCCAGAACTGTAATAATTATACTTATTACTTATATTATTCTCAATATAACATGCATTATTACCCATATTATGCAGTTATTATCGCAAGAACTATAATAAATATACGTATTACTTTCATTATTATCAATATAACACGCATTATTACCCATATTATGCAGTTATTGTCGCTAGAACTATAATAAATATACGTATTACTTTTATTATCATCAATATAACATGCATTATTACCCATATAATGCAGTTATTATCGCTAGAACTGTAATAATTATACTTATTACTTATATTATTATCAATATAACATGCATTATTACCCATATTATGCAGTTATTATCGCTAGAACTGTAATAATTGTACTCATTACTTATATTTTTAGCAACATAACGTGCATTATTACCCATATTATGCAGTTATTATCGCTAGAACCGTAATAAATATACTCATTACTTATATTCTTAGCAATATAACGTGCATTATTTCCCATATTATGCAGTCATTATAGCTAGAACTGTAATAATTATACTTATTACTTATATTATTATCAATATCACATGCATTTTTACCCATATAATGCAGTTATTATCGCTAGAACTGTAATAATTATACTTATTACTTATATTGTTAGCAATATAACGTGCATTATTACCCATATAATGCAGTTATAATCGCTAGAACTGTAATAATTGTACTCATTACTTATATTATTATCAATATAACATGCATTATTACCCATATTATGCAGTTATTATCGATAGAACTGTAATAAATATACTTATTACTTTTACTATTATCAATATATCATGCACTATTAGCCATATTTTACTATTATTATCGCTAGAACTATAATAATTAAACTTATTACTCCCGATATTATCAATATAACATGTCTTATTACCCATATAATGCAGTTATTATCGCTAGAACTGTAATAATTATACTCATTACTTATATTATTAGCAATATAACGTGCATTATTACCCATATTATGCAGTTATTATCGCTAGAACTGTAATAATTATACTTATTACTTATATTATTATCAATATAACATGCATTATTACCCATATAATGGAGGTATTATCGCTAGAACTGTAATAATTATACTTATTACTTATTCTATTAGCAATATAACGTGCATTATTACCCATATAATGCAGTTATTATCGCCAGAACTGTAATAATTATACTTATTACTTATATTATTATCAATATAACATGCATTATTACCCATATTATGCAGTTATTATCTCTAGAACCATAATAAATATACTTATTACTCCCAATATTATCAATATAACATGCATTTTTACCCATATAATGCAGTTATTATCGCTAGAACTGTAATAATTATACTTATTACTTATACTATTAGCAATATAACATGCACTATTTGCCATATTTTACTATTATTATCGCTAGAACTATAATAATTATACTTATTACTCCCGATATTATCAATATAACATGCATTATTACCCATATAATGCAGTTATTATCGCTAGAACTGTAATAATTGCACTCATTACTTATATTATTAGCAATATAACGTGCATTATTACCCATATTATGCAGTTATTATCGCTAGAACTGTAATAATTATACTTATTACTTATATCATTATCAATATAACATGCATTATTACCCATATAATGGAGGTATTATCGCTAGAACTGTAATAGTTATACTTATTACTTAGATTAATATCAATATAACATGCATTATTACCCATATTATGCAGTTATTATCGCTAGAACTATAATAAACATACGTATTACTTTCATTATCATCAACATCACATGCATTATTACCCATATTATGCAGTTATTATCGATAGAACTGTAATAAATATACTTATTACTTTTACTATTATCAATATAACATGCACTATTTGCCATATTTTACTATTATTATCGCTAGAACTATAATAATTATACTTATTTCTCCCGATATTATCAATATAACATGCATTATTACCCATATAATGCAGTTATTATCGCTAGAACTGTGATAATTATACTTATTACTTATATTATTAGCAATATAACGTGCATTATTACCCATATAATGCAGTTATTATCGCTAGAACTGTAATAATTATACTCATTACTTATATTATTAGCAATATAACGTGCATTATTACCCATATTATGCAGTTATTATCGCTAGAACTGTAATAATTATACTTATTACTTATATTATTATCAATATAACATGCAGTATTACCCATATAATGGAGGTATTATCGCTAGAACTGTAATAATTATACTTATTACTTATACTATTAGCAATATAACGTGCATTATTACCCATATAATGCAGTTATTATCGCTAGAACTGTAATAATTATACTTATTACTTATATTATTATCAACATAACATGCATTATTACCCATATAATGGAGATATTATTGCTAGAACTGTAATAATTATACTTATTACTTATCCTATTAGCAATATAACGTTCATTGTTACCTATATAATGCAGTTATTATCGCCAGAACTGTAATAATTATACTTATTACTTATATTATTATCAATAAAACATGCATTATTACCCATATAATGCAGTTATTATCGCTAGAACTGTAATAATTGTACTCATTACTTATATTATTAGCAATATAACGTGCATTATTACCCATATTATGCAGTTATTATCGCTAGAAATGTAATAATTATACTTATTACTTATATCACTATCAATATAACATGCATTATTACCCATATAATGGAGGTATTATCGCTAGAACTGTAATAATTATACTTATTACTTAGATTATTATAAATATAACATGCATTATTACCCATATAATGCAGTTATTATCGCTAGAACTGTAATAATTGTACTCATTACTTATATTATTAGCAATATAACGTGCATTATTACCTATATTATGCAGTTATTATCGCTAGAACTGTAATAATTATACTTGTTACTTAGATTATTATCAATATAACATGCATTATTACCCATATAATGGAGGTATTATCGCTAGAACTGTAATAATTATACTTATTACTTATACTATTAGCAATATAACGTGAATTATTACCCATATAATGCAGTTATTATCGCCAGAACTGTAATAATTATACTTATTACTTTTACTATTATCAATATATCATGCACTATTAGCCATATTTTACTATTATTATCGCTAGAACTATAATAATTATACTTATTACTCCCGACATTATCAATATAACATGCCTTATTACGCATATAATGCAGTTATTATCGCTAGAACTGTAATAAATATACTTACTACTTTCATTATTATCAATATAACATGCATTATTACCCATATTATGCAGTTATTATCGCTAGAGCTATAATAAATATACGTATTACTTTCATTATCATCAATATAACATGCATTATTACCCATATAATGGAGGTATTATCGCTAGAACTGTAATAATTATACTTATTACTTATATTATTCTCAATATAACATGTATTATTACCCATATAATGCAGTTATAATCGCTAGAACTGTAATAATTGTACTCATTACTTATATTATTAGCAATATAACGTGCATTATTACCCATATTATGCAGTTATTATCGCTAGAACTATAATAAATATACGTATTACTTTTATTATCATCAATATAACATGCATTATTACCCATGTAATGCAGTTGTTATCGCTAGAACTGTAATAATTATACTCATTACTTATATTATTAGCAATATAACGTGCATTATTACCCATATTATGCAGTTATTATCGCTAGAACTGTAATAATTATACTTATTACTTATATTATTATCAATATAACATGCATTATTACCCATATAATGGAGGTATTATCGCTAGAACTGTAATAATTATACTTATTACTTATACTATTAGCAATATAACGTGTATTATTACCCATATAATGCAGTTATTATCGCCAGAACTGTAATAATTATACTTATTACTTATATTATTCTCAATATAACATGCATTATTACCCATATTATGCAGTTATTATCGCTAGAACTATAATAAACATACGTATTACTTTCATTATCATCAACATCACATGCATTATTACCCATATTATGCAGTTATTATCGATAAAACTGTAATAAATATACTTATTACTTTTACTATTATCAATATAACATGCACTATTTGCCATATTTTACTATTATTATCGCTAGAACTATAATAATTATACTTATTTCTCCCGATATTATCAATATAACATGCATTATTACCCATATAATGCAGTTATTATCGCTAGAACTGTGATAATTATACTTACTACTTATATTATTAGCAATATAACGTGCATTATTACCCATATAATGCAGTTATTATCGCTAGAACTGTAATAATTATACTCATTACTTATATTATTAGCAATATAACGTGCATTATTACCCATATTATGCAGTTATTATCGCTAGAACTGTAATAATTATACTTATTACTTATATTATTATCAATATAACATGCAGTATTACCCATATAATGGAGGTATTATCGCTAGAACTGTAATAATTATACTTATTACTTATACTATTAGCAATATAACGTGCATTATTACCCATATAATGCAGTTATTATCGCTAGAACTGTAATAATTATACTTATTACTTATATTATTATCAACATAACATGCATTATTACCCATATAATGGAGATATTATTGCTAGAACTGTAATAATTATACTTATTACTTATCCTATTAGCAATATAACGTGCATTGTTACCTATATAATGCAGTTATTATCGCCAGAACTGTAATAATTATACTTATTACTTATATTATTATCAATAAAACATGCATTATTACCCATATAATGCAGTTATTATCGCTAGAACTGTAATAATTGTACTCATTACTTATATTATTAGCAATATAACGTGCATTATTACCCATATTATGCAGTTATTATCGCTAGAAATGTAATAATTATACTTATTACTTATATCACTATCAATATAACATGCATTATTACCCATATAATGGAGGTATTATCGCTAGAACTGTAATAATTATACTTATTACTTAGATTATTATAAATATAACATGCATTATTACCCATATAATGCAGTTATTATCGCTAGAACTGTAATAATTGTACTCATTACTTATATTATTAGCAATATAACGTGCATTATTACCTATATTATGCAGTTATTATCGCTAGAACTATAATAATTATACTTATTACTTAGATTATTATCAATATAACATGCATTATTACCCATATAATGGAGGTATTATCGCTAGAACTGTAATAATTATACTTATTACTTATACTATTAGCAATATAACGTGCATTATTACCCATATAATGCAGTTATTATCGCCAGAACTGTAATAATTATACTTATTACTTTTACTATTATCAATATATCATGCACTATTAGCCATATTTTACTATTATTATCGCTAGAACTATAATAATTATACTTATTACTCCCGACATTATCAATATAACATGCCTTATTACGCATATAATGCAGTTATTATCGCTAGAACTGTAATAAATATACTTACTACTTTCATTATTATCAATATAACATGCATTATTACCCATATTATGCAGTTATTATCGCTAGAGCTATAATAAATATACGTATTACTTTTATTATCATCAATATAGCATGCATTATTACCCATATTATGCAGTTATTATCGATAGAACTGTAATAAATATACTTATTACTTTTATTATTATCAATATAACATGCACTATTTGCCATATTTTACTATTATTATCGCTAGAACTATAATAATTATACTTATTACTCCCGATATTATCAATATAACATGCATTATTACCCATATAATGCAGTTATTATCGCCAGAACTCTAATAATTATACTTATTACTTATATTATTCTCAATATAACATGCATTATTACCCATATTATGCAGTTATTATCGCTGGAACTATAATAAATATACGTATTACTTTCATTATCATCAATATAACATGCATTATTACCCATATAATGGAGGTATTATCGCTAGAACTGTAATAATTATACTTATTACTTAGCTTATTATCAATATAACATTCATTATTACCCATATAATGCAGTTATTATCGCTAGAACTGTAATAATTATACTCATTACTTATATTATTAGCAATATAACGTGCATTATTACCCATATTATGCAGTTATTATCGCTAGAACTGTAATAATTATACTTATTACTTATATTATTATCAATATAATATGCAGTATTACCCATATAATGGAGGTATTATCGCTAGAACTGTAATAATTATACTTATTACTTATACTATTAGCAATATAACGTGCATTATTACCCATATAATGCAGTTATTATCGCTAGAACTGTAATAATTATACTTATTACTTATATTATTATCAACATAACATGCATTATTACCCATATAATGGAGATATTATTGCTAGAACTGTAATAATTATACTTATTACTCATATTATTCTCAATATAACATGCATTATTACCCATATTATGCAGTTATTATCGCTAGAACTATAATAAATATACGTATTACTTTCATTTATCATCAATATAACATGCATTATTACCCATATAATGGAGGTATTATCGCTAGAACTGTAATAATTATACTTATTACTTATATTATTATCAATATAACATGCATTATTACCCATATAATGCAGTTATTATCGCTAGAACTGTAATAATTATACTTATTACATATATTGTTAGCAATATAACATGCATTATTACCCATATAATGCAGTTATTATTGCTAGAACTGTAATAATTATACTTATTACTTATATTATTATCAATAAAACATGCATTATTACCCATATAATGCAGTTATTATCGCTAGAACTGTAATAATTGTACTCATTACTTATATTATTAGCAATATAACGTGCATTATTACCCATATTATGCAGTTATTATCGCTAGAACTGTAATAATTATACTTATTACTTATATTATTATCAATATAACATGCATTATTACCCATATAATGGAGGTATTATCGCTAGAACTGTAATAATTATACTTATTACTTATACTATTAGCAATATAACGTGCATTATTACCCATATAATGCAGTTATTATCGCCAGAACTGTAATAATTATACTTATTACTTATATTATTCTCAATATAACATGCATTATTACCCATATAATGCAGTTATTATCGCTAGTACTGTAATAATTATACTTATTACTTATATTATTATCAACATAACATGCATTATTACCCATATAATGGAGGTATTATTGCTAGAACTGTAATAATTATACTTATTACTTATATCATTATCAATATAACCTGCATTATTACCCATATAATGGAGGTATTATCGCTAGAACTGTAATAGTTATACTTATTACTTAGATTAATATCAATATAACATGCATTATTACCCATATTATGCAGTTATTATCGCTAGAACTATAATAAATATACGTATTACTTTTATTATCATCAATATAACATGCATTATTACCCATGTAATGCAGTTGTTATCGCTAGAACTGTAATAATTATACTCATTACTTATATTATTAGCAATATAACGTGCATTATTACCCATATTATGCAGTTATTATCGCTAGAACTGTAATAATTATACTTATTACTTATATTATTATCAATATAACATGCATTATTACCCATATAATGGAGGTATTATCGCTAGAACTGTAATAATTATACTTATTACTTATACTATTAGCAATATAACGTGTATTATTACCCATATAATGCAGTTATTATCGCCAGAACTCTAATAATTATACTTATTACTTATATTATTCTCAATATAACATGCATTATTACCCATATTATGCAGTTATTATCGCTAGAACTATAATAAACATACGTATTACTTTCATTATCATCAACATCACATGCATTATTACCCATATTATGCAGTTATTATCGATAGAACTGTAATAAATATACTTATTACTTTTACTATTATCAATATAACATGCACTATTTGCCATATTTTACTATTATTATCGCTAGAACTATAATAATTATACTTATTTCTCCCGATATTATCAATATAACATGCATTATTACCCATATAATGCAGTTATTATCGCTAGAACTGTGATAATTATACTTATTACTTATATTATTAGCAATATAACGTGCATTATTACCCATATAATGCAGTTATTATCGCTAGAACTGTAATAATTATACTCATTACTTATATTATTAGCAATATAACGTGCATTATTACCCATATTATGCAGTTATTATCGCTAGAACTGTAATAATTATACTTATTACTTACATTATTATCAATATAACATGCAGTATTACCCATATAATGGAGGTATTATCGCTAGAACTGTAATAATTATACTTATTACTTATACTATTAGCAATATAACGTGCATTATTACCCATATAATGCAGTTATTATCGCTAGAACTATAATAATTATACTTATTACTTATATTATTATCAACATAACATGCATTATTACCCATATAATGCAGATATTATTGCTAGAACTGTAATAATTATACTTATTACTTATCCTATTAGCAATATAACGTGCATTGTTACCTATATAATGCAGTTATTATCGCCAGGACTGTAATAATTATACTTATTACTTATATTATTATCAATAAAACATGCATTATTACCCATGTAATGCAGTTATTATCGCTAGAACTGTAATAATTGTACTCATTACTTATATTATTAGCAATATAACGTGCATTATTACCCATATTATGCAGTTATTATCGCTAGAAATGTAATAATTATACTTATTACTTATATCACTATCAATATAACATGCATTATTACCCATATAATGGAGGTATTATCGCTAGAACTGTAATAATTATACTTATTACTTAGATTATTATAAATATAACATGCATTATTACCCATATAATGCAGTTATTATCGCTAGAACTGTAATAATTGTACTCATTACTTATATTATTAGCAATATAACGTGCATTATTACCTATATTATGCAGTTATTATCGCTAGAACTGTAATAATTATACTTATTACTTAGATTATTATCAACATAACATGCATTATTACCCATATAATGGAGATATTATTGCTAGAACTGTAATAATTATACTTATTACTTATCCTATTAGCAATATAACGTTCATTGTTACCTATATAATGCAGTTATTATCGCCAGAACTGTAATAATTATACTTATTACTTATATTATTATCAATAAAACATGCATTATTACCCATATAATGCAGTTATTATCGCTAGAACTGTAATAATTGTACTCATTACTTATATTATTAGCAATATAACGTGCATTATTACCCATATTATGCAGTTATTATCGCTAGAAATGTAATAATTATACTTATTACTTATATCACTATCAATATAACATGCATTATTACCCATATAATGGAGGTATTATCGCTAGAACTGTAATAATTATACTTATTACTTAGATTATTATAAATATAACATGCATTATTACCCATATAATGCAGTTATTATCGCTAGAACTGTAATAATTGTACTCATTACTTATATTATTAGCAATATAACGTGCATTATTACCTATATTATGCAGTTATTATCGCTAGAACTGTAATAATTATACTTGTTACTTAGATTATTATCAATATAACATGCATTATTACCCATATAATGGAGGTATTATCGCTAGAACTGTAATAATTATACTTATTACTTATACTATTAGCAATATAACGTGAATTATTACCCATATAATGCAGTTATTATCGCCAGAACTGTAATAATTATACTTATTACTTTTACTATTATCAATATATCATGCACTATTAGCCATATTTTACTATTATTATCGCTAGAACTATAATAATTATACTTATTACTCCCGACATTATCAATATAACATGCCTTATTACGCATATAATGCAGTTATTATCGCTAGAACTGTAATAAATATACTTACTACTTTCATTATTATCAATATAACATGCATTATTACCCATATTATGCAGTTATTATCGCTAGAGCTATAATAAATATACGTATTACTTTTATTATCATCAATATAGCATGCATTATTACCCATATTATGCAGTTATTATCGATAGAACTGTAATAAATATACTTATTACTTTTATTATTATCAATATAACATGCACTATTTGCCATATTTTACTATTATTATCGCTAGAACTATAATAATTATACTTATTACTCCCGATATTATCAATATAACATGCATTATTACCCATATAATGCAGTTATTATCGCCAGAACTCTAATAATTATACTTATTACTTATATTATTCTCAATATAACATGCATTATTACCCATATTATGCAGTTATTATCGCTAGAACTATAATAAATATACGTATTACTTTCATTATCATCAATATAACATGCATTATTACCCATATAATGGAGGTATTATCGCTAGAACTGTAATAATTATACTTATTACTTATATTATTCTCAATATAACATGTATTATTACCCATATAATGCAGTTATAATCGCTAGAACTGTAATAATTGTACTCATTACTTATATTATTAGCAATATAACGTGCATTATTACCCATATTATGCAGTTATTATCGCTAGAACTATAATAAATATACGTATTACTTTTATTATCATCAATATAACATGCATTATTACCCATGTAATGCAGTTGTTATCGCTAGAACTGTAATAATTATACTCATTACTTATATTATTAGCAATATAACGTGCATTATTACCCATATTATGCAGTTATTATCGCTAGAACTGTAATAATTATACTTATTACTTATATTATTATCAATATAACATGCATTATTACCCATATAATGGAGGTATTATCGCTAGAACTGTAATAATTATACTTATTACTTATACTATTAGCAATATAACGTGTATTATTACCCATATAATGCAGTTATTATCGCCAGAACTGTAATAATTATACTTATTACTTATATTATTCTCAATATAACATGCATTATTACCCATATTATGCAGTTATTATCGCTAGAACTATAATAAACATACGTATTACTTTCATTATCATCAACATCACATGCATTATTACCCATATTATGCAGTTATTATCGATAGAACTGTAATAAATATACTTATTACTTTTACTATTATCAATATAACATGCACTATTTGCCATATTTTACTATTATTATCGCTAGAACTATAATAATTATACTTATTTCTCCCGATATTATCAATATAACATGCATTATTACCCATATAATGCAGTTATTATCGCTAGAACTGTGATAATTATACTTACTACTTATATTATTAGCAATATAACGTGCATTATTACCCATATAATGCAGTTATTATCGCTAGAACTGTAATAATTATACTCATTACTTATATTATTAGCAATATAACGTGCATTATTACCCATATTATGCAGTTATTATCGCTAGAACTGTAATAATTATACTTATTACTTATATTATTATCAATATAACATGCAGTATTACCCATATAATGGAGGTATTATCGCTAGAACTGTAATAATTATACTTATTACTTATACTATTAGCAATATAACGTGCATTATTACCCATATAATGCAGTTATTATCGCTAGAACTGTAATAATTATACTTATTACTTATATTATTATCAACATAACATGCATTATTACCCATATAATGGAGATATTATTGCTAGAACTGTAATAATTATACTTATTACTTATCCTATTAGCAATATAACGTGCATTGTTACCTATATAATGCAGTTATTATCGCCAGAACTGTAATAATTATACTTATTACTTATATTATTATCAATAAAACATGCATTATTACCCATATAATGCAGTTATTATCGCTAGAACTGTAATAATTGTACTCATTACTTATATTATTAGCAATATAACGTGCATTATTACCCATATTATGCAGTTATTATCGCTAGAAATGTAATAATTATACTTATTACTTATATCACTATCAATATAACATGCATTATTACCCATATAATGGAGGTATTATCGCTAGAACTGTAATAATTATACTTATTACTTAGATTATTATAAATATAACATGCATTATTACCCATATAATGCAGTTATTATCGCTAGAACTGTAATAATTGTACTCATTACTTATATTATTAGCAATATAACGTGCATTATTACCTATATTATGCAGTTATTATCGCTAGAACTATAATAATTATACTTATTACTTAGATTATTATCAATATAACATGCATTATTACCCATATAATGGAGGTATTATCGCTAGAACTGTAATAATTATACTTATTACTTATACTATTAGCAATATAACGTGCATTATTACCCATATAATGCAGTTATTATCGCCAGAACTGTAATAATTATACTTATTACTCCCGACATTATCAATATAACATGCCTTATTACGCATATAATGCAGTTATTATCGCTAGAACTGTAATAAATATACTTACTACTTTCATTATTATCAATATAACATGCATTATTACCCATATTATGCAGTTATTATCGCTAGAGCTATAATAAATATACGTATTACTTTTATTATCATCAATATAGCATGCATTATTACCCATATTATGCAGTTATTATCGATAGAACTGTAATAAATATACTTATTACTTTTATTATTATCAATATAACATGCACTATTTGCCATATTTTACTATTATTATCGCTAGAACTATAATAATTATACTTATTACTCCCGATATTATCAATATAACATGCATTATTACCCATATAATGCAGTTATTATCGCCAGAACTCTAATAATTATACTTATTACTTATATTATTCTCAATATAACATGCATTATTACCCATATTATGCAGTTATTATCGCTGGAACTATAATAAATATACGTATTACTTTCATTATCATCAATATAACATGCATTATTACCCATATAATGGAGGTATTATCGCTAGAACTGTAATAATTATACTTATTACTTAGCTTATTATCAATATAACATTCATTATTACCCATATAATGCAGTTATTATCGCTAGAACTGTAATAATTATACTCATTACTTATATTATTAGCAATATAACGTGCATTATTACCCATATTATGCAGTTATTATCGCTAGAACTGTAATAATTATACTTATTACTTATATTATTATCAATATAATATGCAGTATTACCCATATAATGGAGGTATTATCGCTAGAACTGTAATAATTATACTTATTACTTATACTATTAGCAATATAACGTGCATTATTACCCATATAATGCAGTTATTATCGCTAGAACTGTAATAATTATACTTATTACTTATATTATTATCAACATAACATGCATTATTACCCATATAATGGAGATATTATTGCTAGAACTGTAATAATTATACTTATTACTCACATTATTCTCAATATAACATGCATTATTACCCATATTATGCAGTTATTATCGCTAGAACTATAATAAATATACGTATTACTTTCATTTATCATCAACATCACATGCATTATTACCCATATTATGCAGTTATTATCGATAGAACTGTAATAAATATACTTATTACTTTTACTATTATCAATATAACATGCACTATTTGCCATATTTTACTATTATTATCGCTAGAACTATAATAATTATACTTATTTCTCCCGATATTATCAATATAACATGCATTATTACCCATATAATGCAGTTATTATCGCTAGAACTGTGATAATTATACTTATTACTTATATTATTAGCAATATAACGTGCATTATTACCCATATAATGCAGTTATTATCGCTAGAACTGTAATAATTATACTCATTACTTATATTATTAGCAATATAACGTGCATTATTACCCATATTATGCAGTTATTATCGCTAGAACTGTAATAATTATACTTATTACTTACATTATTATCAATATAACATGCAGTATTACCCATATAATGGAGGTATTATCGCTAGAACTGTAATAATTATACTTATTACTTATACTATTAGCAATATAACGTGCATTATTACCCATATAATGCAGTTATTATCGCTAGAACTATAATAATTATACTTATTACTTATATTATTATCAACATAACATGCATTATTACCCATATAATGCAGATATTATTGCTAGAACTGTAATAATTATACTTATTACTTATCCTATTAGCAATATAACGTGCATTGTTACCTATATAATGCAGTTATTATCGCCAGGACTGTAATAATTATACTTATTACTTATATTATTATCAATAAAACATGCATTATTACCCATGTAATGCAGTTATTATCGCTAGAACTGTAATAATTGTACTCATTACTTATATTATTAGCAATATAACGTGCATTATTACCCATATTATGCAGTTATTATCGCTAGAAATGTAATAATTATACTTATTACTTATATCACTATCAATATAACATGCATTATTACCCATATAATGGAGGTATTATCGCTAGAACTGTAATAATTATACTTATTACTTAGATTATTATAAATATAACATGCATTATTACCCATATAATGCAGTTATTATCGCTAGAACTGTAATAATTGTACTCATTACTTATATTATTAGCAATATAACGTGCATTATTACCTATATTATGCAGTTATTATCGCTAGAACTGTAATAATTATACTTATTACTTAGATTATTATCAATATAACATGCATTATTACCCATATAATGGAGGTATTATCGCTAGAACTGTAATAATTATACTTATTACTTATACTATTAGCAATATAACGTGCATTATTACCCATATAATGCAGTTATTATCGCCAGAACTGTAATAATTATACTTATTACTTTTACTATTATCAATATATCATGCACTATTAGCCATATTTTACTATTATTATCGCTAGAACTATAATAATTATACTTATTACTCCCGACATTATCAATATAACATGCCTTATTACGCATATAATGCAGTTATTATCGCTAGAACTGTAATAAATATACTTACTACTTTCATTATTATCAATATAACATGCATTATTACCCATATTATGCAGTTATTATCGCTAGAGCTATAATAAATATACGTATTACTTTTATGATCATCAATATAGCATGCATTATTACCCATATTATGCAGTTATTATCGATAGAACTGTAATAAATATACTTATTACTTTTATTATTATCAATATAACATGCACTATTTGCCATATTTTACTATTATTATCGCTAGAACTATAATAATTATACTTATTACTCCCGATATTATCAATATAACATGCATTATTACCCATATAATGCAGTTATTATCGCCAGAACTCTAATAATTATACTTATTACTTATATTATTCTCAATATAACATGCATTATTACCCATATTATGCAGTTATTATCGCTAGAACTATAATAAATATACGTATTACTTTCATTATCATCAATATAACATGCATTATTACCCATATAATGGAGGTATTATCGCTAGAACTGTAATAATTATACTTATTACTTATATTATTCTCAATATAACATGTATTATTACCCATATAATGCAGTTATAATCGCTAGAACTGTAATAATTGTACTCATTACTTATATTATTAGCAATATAACGTGCATTATTACCCATATTATGCAGTTATTATCGCTAGAACTGTAATAATTATACTTATTACTTATATTATTATCAATATAACATGCAGTATTACCCATATAATGGAGGTATTATCGCTAGAACTGTAATAATTATACTTATTACTTATACTATTAGCAATATAACGTGCATTATTACCCATATAATGCAGTTATTATCGCTAGAACTGTAATAATTATACCTATTACTTAGATTATTATCAATATAACATTCATTATTACCCATATAATGCAGTTATTATCGCTAGAACTGTAATAATTATACTCATTACTTATATTATTAGCAATATAACGTGCATTATTACCCATATTATGCAGTTATTATCGCTAGAACTGTAATAATTATACTTATTACTTATATTATTATCAATATAATATGCAGTATTACCCATATAATGGAGGTATTATCGCTAGAACTGTAATAATTATACTTATTACTTATAGTATTAGCAATATAACGTGCATTATTACCCATATAATGCAGTTATTATCGCTAGAACTGTAATAATTATACTTATTACTTATATTATTATCAATATAACATGCATTATTACCCATATAATGCAGTTATTATCGCTAGAACTGTAATAATTATACTTATTACATATATTGTTAGCAATATAACATGCATTATTACCCATATAATGCAGTTATTATTGCTAGAACTGTAATAATTATACTTATTACTTATATTATTATCAATAAAACATGCATTATTACCCATATAATGCAGTTATTATCGCTAGAACTGTAATAATTGTACTCATTACTTATATTATTAGCAATATAACGTGCATTATTACCTATATTATGCAGTTATTATCGCTAGAACTGTAATAATTATACTTATTACTTATATTATTCTCAATATAACATGCATTATTACCCATATTATGCAGTTATTATCGCAAGAACTATAATAAATATACGCATTACTTTCATTATTATCAATATAACACGCATTATTACCCATATTATGCAGTTATTATCGCTAGAACTATAATAAATATACGTGTTACTTTTATTATCATCAATATAACATGCATTATTACCCATATAATGCAGTTATTATCGCTAGAACTGTAATAATTATACTTATTACTTATATTATTATCAATATAACATGCATTATTACCCATATTATGCAGTTA
Source organism: Megachile leachella (assembly GCA_963576845.1). Classification (NCBI taxonomy): domain Eukaryota; kingdom Metazoa; phylum Arthropoda; class Insecta; order Hymenoptera; family Megachilidae; genus Megachile; species Megachile leachella. Next base: position 305,835 of record CAUYWW010000145.1, on the reverse strand, counting down.
TTATCGCTTGAACTGTAATAATTGTACTCATTACTTATATTTTTAGCAACATAACGTGCATTATTACCCATATTATGCAGTTATTATCGCTAGAACCGTAATAAATATACTCATTACTTATATTATTAGCAATATAACGTGCATTATTTCCCATATTATGCAGTCATTATCGCTAGAACTGTAATAATTATACTTATTACTTATATTATTATCAATATCACATGCATTTTTACCCATATAATGCAGTTATTATCCTTAGAACTGTAATAATTATACTTATTACTTATATTGTTAGCAATATAACGTGCATTATTACCCATATAATGCAGTTATAATCGCTAGAACTGTAATAATTGTACTCATTACTTATATTATTAGCAATATAACGTGCATTATTACCCATATTATGCAGTTATTATCGCTAGAACTGTAATAATTATACTTATTACTTATATCACTATCAATATAACATGCATTATTACCCATATAATGGAGGTATTATCGCTAGAACTGTAATAATTATACTTATTACTTATATTATTATCAATATAACATGCATTATTACCCATATTATGCAGTTATTATCGATAGAACTGTAATAAATATACTTATTACTTTTACTATTATCAATATATCATGCACTATTAGCCATATTTTACTATTATTATCGCTAGAACTATAATAATTAAACTTATTACTCCCGATATTATCAATATAACATGTCTTATTACCCATATAATGCAGTTATTATCGCTGGAACTGTAATAATTATACTCATTACTTATATTATTAGCAAAAAACGTGCATTATTACCCATATTATGCAGTTATTATCGCTAGAACTGTAATAATTATACTTATTACTTATATTATTATCAATATAACATGCATTATTACCCATATAATGGAGGTATTATCGCTAGAACTGTAATAATTATACTTATTACTTATACTATTAGCAATATAACGTGCATTATTACCCATATAATGCAGTTATTATCGCCAGAACTGTAATAATTATACTTATTACATATATTGTTAGCAATATAACATGCATTATTACCCATATAATGCAGTTATTATTGCTAGAACTGTAATAATTATACTTATTACTTATATTATTATCAATAAAACATGCATTATTACCCATATAATGCAGTTATTATCGCTAGAACTGTAATAATTGTACTCATTACTTATATTATTAGCAATATAACGTGCATTATTACCTATATTATGCAGTTATTATCGCTAGAACTGTAATAATTATACTTATTACTTATATTATTCTCAATATAACATGCATTATTACCCATATTATGCAGTTATTATCGCAAGAACTATAATAAATATACGCATTACTTTCATTATTATCAATATAACACGCATTATTACCCATATTATGCAGTTATTATCGCTAGAACTATAATAAATATACGTGTTACTTTTATTATCATCAATATAACATGCATTATTACCCATATAATGCAGTTATTATCGCTAGAACTGTAATAATTATACTTATTACTTATATTATTATCAATATAACATGCATTATTACCCATATTATGCAGTTATTATCGCTTGAACTGTAATAATTGTACTCATTACTTATATTTTTAGCAACATAACGTGCATTATTACCCATATTATGCAGTTATTATCGCTAGAACCGTAATAAATATACTCATTACTTATATTATTAGCAATATAACGTGCATTATTTCCCATATTATGCAGTCATTATCGCTAGAACTGTAATAATTATACTTATTACTTATATTATTATCAATATCACATGCATTTTTACCCATATAATGCAGTTATTATCGCTAGAACTGTAATAATTATACTTATTACTTATATTGTTTTCAATATAACGTGCATTATTACCCATATAATGCAGTTATAATCGCTAGAACTGTAATAATTGTACTCATTACTTATATTATTAGCAATATAACGTGCATTATTACCCATATTATGCAGTTATTATCGCTAGAACTGTAATAATTATACTTATTACTTATATCACTATCAATATAACATGCATTATTACCCATATAATGGAGGTATTATCGCTAGAACTGTAATAATTATACTTATTACTTATATTATTATCAATATAACATGCATTATTACCCATATTATGCAGTTATTATCGATAGAACTGTAATAAATATACTTATTACTTTTACTATTATCAATATATCATGCACTATTAGCCATATTTTACTATTATTATCGCTAGAACTATAATAATTAAACTTATTACTCCCGATATTATCAATATAACATGTCTTATTACCCATATAATGCAGTTATTATCGCTGGAACTGTAATAATTATACTCATTACTTATATTATTAGCAAAAAACGTGCATTATTACCCATATTATGCAGTTATTATCGCTAGAACTGTAATAATTATACTTATTACTTATATTATTATCAATATAACATGCATTATTACCCATATAATGGAGGTATTATCGCTAGAACTGTAATAATTATACTTATTACTTATACTATTAGCAATATAACGTGCATTATTACCCATATAATGCAGTTATTATCGCCAGAACTGTAATAATTATACTTATTACTTATATTATTCTCAATATAACATGCATTATTACCCATATAATGCACTTATTATCGCTAGTACTGTAATAATTATACTTATTACTTATATTATTATCAACATAACATGCATTATTACCTATATAATGGAGGTATTATTGCTAGAACTGTAATAATTATACTTATTACTTATATCATTATCAATATAACCTGCATTATTACCCATATAATGGAGGTATTATCGCTAGAACTGTAATAATTATACTCATTACTTATACTATTATCAATATAACGTGCATTATTACCCATATAATGGAGGTATTATCGCTAGAACTGTAATAATTATACTTATTACTTATATTATTATCAATATAACATGCATTATTACCCATATTATGCAGTTATTATCGATAGAACTGTAATAAATATACTTATTACTTTTACTATTATCAATATATCATGCACTATTAGCCATATTTTACTATTATTATCGCTAGAACTATAATAATTAAACTTATTACTCCCGATATTATCAATATAACATGTCTTATTACCCATATAATGCAGTTATTATCGCTGGAACTGTAATAATTATACTCATTACTTATATTATTAGCAAAAAACGTGCATTATTACCCATATTATGCAGTTATTATCGCTAGAACTGTAATAATTATACTTATTACTTATATTATTATCAATATAACATGCATTATTACCCATATAATGGAGGTATTATCGCTAGAACTGTAATAATTATACTTATTACTTATACTATTAGCAATATAACGTGCATTATTACCCATATAATGCAGTTATTATCGCCAGAACTGTAATAATTATACTTATTACATATATTGTTAGCAATATAACATGCATTATTACCCATATAATGCAGTTATTATTGCTAGAACTGTAATAATTATACTTATTACTTATATTATTATCAATAAAACATGCATTATTACCCATATAATGCAGTTATTATCGCTAGAACTGTAATAATTGTACTCATTACTTATATTATTAGCAATATAACGTGCATTATTACCTATATTATGCAGTTATTATCGCTAGAACTGTAATAATTATACTTATTACTTATATTATTCTCAATATAACATGCATTATTACCCATATTATGCAGTTATTATCGCAAGAACTATAATAAATATACGCATTACTTTCATTATTATCAATATAACACGCATTATTACCCATATTATGCAGTTATTATCGCTAGAACTATAATAAATATACGTGTTACTTTTATTATCATCAATATAACATGCATTATTACCCATATAATGCAGTTATTATCGCTAGAACTGTAATAATTATACTTATTACTTATATTATTATCAATATAACATGCATTATTACCCATATTATGCAGTTATTATCGCTTGAACTGTAATAATTGTACTCATTACTTATATTTTTAGCAACATAACGTGCATTATTACCCATATTATGCAGTTATTATCGCTAGAACCGTAATAAATATACTCATTACTTATATTATTAGCAATATAACGTGCATTATTTCCCATATTATGCAGTCATTATCGCTAGAACTGTAATAATTATACTTATTACTTATATTATTATCAATATCACATGCATTTTTACCCATATAATGCAGTTATTATCGCTAGAACTGTAATAATTATACTTATTACTTATATTGTTAGCAATATAACGTGCATTATTACCCATATAATGCAGTTATAATCGCTAGAACTGTAATAATTGTACTCATTACTTATATTATTAGCAATATAACGTGCATTATTACCCATATTATGCAGTTATTATCGCTAGAACTGTAATAATTATACTTATTACTTATATCACTATCAATATAACATGCATTATTACCCATATAATGGAGGTATTATCGCTAGAACTGTAATAATTATACTTATTACTTATATTATTATCAATATAACATGCATTATTACCCATATTATGCAGTTATTATCGATAGAACTGTAATAAATATACTTATTACTTTTACTATTATCAATATATCATGCACTATTAGCCATATTTTACTATTATTATCGCTAGAACTATAATAATTAAACTTATTACTCCCGATATTATCAATATAACATGTCTTATTACCCATATAATGCAGTTATTATCGCTGGAACTGTAATAATTATACTCATTACTTATATTATTAGCAAAAAACGTGCATTATTACCCATATTATGCAGTTATTATCGCTAGAACTGTAATAATTATACTTATTACTTATATTATTATCAATATAACATGCATTATTACCCATATAATGGAGGTATTATCGCTAGAACTGTAATAATTATACTTATTACTTATACTATTAGCAATATAACGTGCATTATTACCCATATAATGCAGTTATTATCGCCAGAACTGTAATAATTATACTTATTACTTATATTATTCTCAATATAACATGCATTATTACCCATATAATGCACTTATTATCGCTAGTACTGTAATAATTATACTTATTACTTATATTATTATCAACATAACATGCATTATTACCTATATAATGGAGGTATTATTGCTAGAACTGTAATAATTATACTTATTACTTATATCATTATCAATATAACCTGCATTATTACCCATATAATGGAGGTATTATCGCTAGAACTGTAATAATTATACTCATTACTTATACTATTATCAATATAACGTGCATTAATACCCATATAATGCAGTTATTATCGCCAGAACTGTAATAATTATACTTATTACTCATATTATTCTCAATATAACATGCATTATTACCCATATTATGCAGTTATTATCGCTAGAACTATAATAAATATACGTATTACTTTCATTTATCATCAATATAACATGCATTATTACCCATATAATGGAGGTATTATCGCTAGAACTGTAATAATTATACTTATTACTTATATTATTATCAATATAACATGCATTATTACCCATATAATGCAGTTATTATCGCTAGAACTGTAATAATTATACTTATTACATATATTGTTAGCAATATAACATGCATTATTACCCATATAATGCAGTTATTATTGCTAGAACTGTAATAATTATACTTATTACTTATATTATTATCAATAAAACATGCATTATTACCCATATAATGCAGTTATTATCGCTAGAACTGTAATAATTGTACTCATTACTTATATTATTAGCAATATAACGTGCATTATTACCTATATTATGCAGTTATTATCGCTAGAACTGTAATAATTATACTTATTACTTATATTATTCTCAATATAACATGCATTATTACCCATATTATGCAGTTATTATCGCAAGAACTATAATAAATATACGCATTACTTTCATTATTATCAATATAACACGCATTATTACCCATATTATGCAGTTATTATCGCTAGAACTATAATAAATATACGTATTACTTTTATTATCATCAATATAACATGCATTATTACCCATATAATGCAGTTATTATCGCTAGAACTGTAATAATTATACTTATTACTTATATTATTATCAATATAACATGCATTATTACCCATATTATGCAGTTATTATCGCTTGAACTGTAATAATTGTACTCATTACTTATATTTTTAGCAACATAACGTGCATTATTACCCATATTATGCAGTTATTATCGCTAGAACCGTAATAATTATACTTATTACTTATATTATTATCAATATCACATGCATTTTTACCCATATAATGCAGTTATTATCGCTAGAACTGTAATAATTATACTTATTACTTATATTGTTAGCAATATAACGTGCATTATTACCCATATAATGCAGTTATAATCGCTAGAACTGTAATAATTGTACTCATTACTTATATTATTAGCAATATAACGTGCATTATTACCCATATTATGCAGTTATTATCGCTAGAACTGTAATAATTATACTTATTACTTATATCACTATCAATATAACATGCATTATTACCCATATAATGGAGGTATTATCGCTAGAACTGTAATAATTATACTTATTACTTATATTATTATCAATATAACATGCATTATTAGCCATAGTTTACTATTATTATCGCTAGAACTATAATAATTAAACTTATTACTCCCGATATTATCAATATAACATGTCTTATTACCCATATAATGCAGTTATTATCGCTAGAACTGTAATAATTATACACATTACTTATATTATTAGCAATATAACGTGCATTATTACCCATATTATGCAGTTATTATCGCTAGAACTGTAATAATTATACTTATTACTTATATCACTATCAATATAACATGCATTATTACCCATATAATGGAGGTATTATCGCTAGAACTGTAATAATTATACTTATTACTTATATTATTATCAATATAACATGCATTATTACCCATATTATGCAGTTATTATCGATAGAACTGTAATAAATATACTTATTACTTTTACTATTATCAATATATCATGCACTATTAGCCATATTTTACTATTATTATCGCTAGAACTATAATAATTAAACTTATTACTCCCGATATTATCAATATAACATGTCTTATTACCCATATAATGCAGTTATTATCGCTGGAACTGTAATAATTATACTCATTACTTATATTATTAGCAAAAAACGTGCATTATTACCCATATTATGCAGTTATTATCGCTAGAACTGTAATAATTATACTTATTACTTATATTATTATCAATATAACATGCATTATTACCCATATAATGGAGGTATTATCGCTAGAACTGTAATAATTATACTTATTACTTATACTATTAGCAATATAACGTGCATTATTACCCATATAATGCAGTTATTATCGCCAGAACTGTAATAATTATACTTATTACTTATATTATTCTCAATATAACATGCATTATTACCCATATAATGCACTTATTATCGCTAGTACTGTAATAATTATACTTATTACTTATATTATTATCAACATAACATGCATTATTACCTATATAATGGAGGTATTATTGCTAGAACTGTAATAATTATACTTATTACTTATATCATTATCAATATAACCTGCATTATTACCCATATAATGGAGGTATTATCGCTAGAACTGTAATAATTATACTCATTACTTATACTATTATCAATATAACGTGCATTATTACCCATATAATGGAGGTATTATCGCTAGAACTGTAATAATTATACTTATTACTTATATTATTATCAATATAACATGCATTATTACCCATATTATGCAGTTATTATCGATAGAACTGTAATAAATATACTTATTACTTTTACTATTATCAATATATCATGCACTATTAGCCATATTTTACTATTATTATCGCTAGAACTATAATAATTAAACTTATTACTCCCGATATTATCAATATAACATGTCTTATTACCCATATAATGCAGTTATTATCGCTGGAACTGTAATAATTATACTCATTACTTATATTATTAGCAAAAAACGTGCATTATTACCCATATTATGCAGTTATTATCGCTAGAACTGTAATAATTATACTTATTACTTATATTATTATCAATATAACATGCATTATTACCCATATAATGGAGGTATTATCGCTAGAACTGTAATAATTATACTTATTACTTATACTATTAGCAATATAACGTGCATTATTACCCATATAATGCAGTTATTATCGCCAGAACTGTAATAATTATACTTATTACATATATTGTTAGCAATATAACATGCATTATTACCCATATAATGCAGTTATTATTGCTAGAACTGTAATAATTATACTTATTACTTATATTATTATCAATAAAACATGCATTATTACCCATATAATGCAGTTATTATCGCTAGAACTGTAATAATTGTACTCATTACTTATATTATTAGCAATATAACGTGCATTATTACCTATATTATGCAGTTATTATCGCTAGAACTGTAATAATTATACTTATTACTTATATTATTCTCAATATAACATGCATTATTACCCATATTATGCAGTTATTATCGCAAGAACTATAATAAATATACGCATTACTTTCATTATTATCAATATAACACGCATTATTACCCATATTATGCAGTTATTATCGCTAGAACTATAATAAATATACGTGTTACTTTTATTATCATCAATATAACATGCATTATTACCCATATAATGCAGTTATTATCGCTAGAACTGTAATAATTATACTTATTACTTATATTATTATCAATATAACATGCATTATTACCCATATTATGCAGTTATTATCGCTTGAACTGTAATAATTGTACTCATTACTTATATTTTTAGCAACATAACGTGCATTATTACCCATATTATGCAGTTATTATCGCTAGAACCGTAATAAATATACTCATTACTTATATTATTAGCAATATAACGTGCATTATTTCCCATATTATGCAGTCATTATCGCTAGAACTGTAATAATTATACTTATTACTTATATTATTATCAATATCACATGCATTTTTACCCATATAATGCAGTTATTATCGCTAGAACTGTAATAATTATACTTATTACTTATATTGTTAGCAATATAACGTGCATTATTACCCATATAATGCAGTTATAATCGCTAGAACTGTAATAATTGTACTCATTACTTATATTATTAGCAATATAACGTGCATTATTACCCATATAATGCAGTTATTATCGCTAGAACTGTAATAATTATACTTATTACTTATATTGTTTTCAATATAACGTGCATTATTACCCATATAATGCAGTTATAATCGCTAGAACTGTAATAATTGTACTCATTACTTATATTATTAGCAATATAACGTGCATTATTACCCATATTATGCAGTTATTATCGCTAGAACTGTAATAATTATACTTATTACTTATATCACTATCAATATAACATGCATTATTACCCATATAATGGAGGTATTATCGCTAGAACTGTAATAATTATACTTATTACTTATATTATTATCAATATAACATGCATTATTACCCATATTATGCAGTTATTATCGATAGAACTGTAATAAATATACTTATTACTTTTACTATTATCAATATATCATGCACTATTAGCCATATTTTACTATTATTATCGCTAGAACTATAATAATTAAACTTATTACTCCCGATATTATCAATATAACATGTCTTATTACCCATATAATGCAGTTATTATCGCTGGAACTGTAATAATTATACTCATTACTTATATTATTAGCAAAAAACGTGCATTATTACCCATATTATGCAGTTATTATCGCTAGAACTGTAATAATTATACTTATTACTTATATTATTATCAATATAACATGCATTATTACCCATATAATGGAGGTATTATCGCTAGAACTGTAATAATTATACTTATTACTTATACTATTAGCAATATAACGTGCATTATTACCCATATAATGCAGTTATTATCGCCAGAACTGTAATAATTATACTTATTACTTATATTATTCTCAATATAACATGCATTATTACCCATATAATGCACTTATTATCGCTAGTACTGTAATAATTATACTTATTACTTATATTATTATCAACATAACATGCATTATTACCTATATAATGGAGGTATTATTGCTAGAACTGTAATAATTATACTTATTACTTATATCATTATCAATATAACCTGCATTATTACCCATATAATGGAGGTATTATCGCTAGAACTGTAATAATTATACTCATTACTTATACTATTATCAATATAACGTGCATTATTACCCATATAATGGAGGTATTATCGCTAGAACTGTAATAATTATACTTATTACTTATATTATTATCAATATAACATGCATTATTACCCATATTATGCAGTTATTATCGATAGAACTGTAATAAATATACTTATTACTTTTACTATTATCAATATATCATGCACTATTAGCCATATTTTACTATTATTATCGCTAGAACTATAATAATTAAACTTATTACTCCCGATATTATCAATATAACATGTCTTATTACCCATATAATGCAGTTATTATCGCTGGAACTGTAATAATTATACTCATTACTTATATTATTAGCAAAAAACGTGCATTATTACCCATATTATGCAGTTATTATCGCTAGAACTGTAATAATTATACTTATTACTTATATTATTATCAATATAACATGCATTATTACCCATATAATGGAGGTATTATCGCTAGAACTGTAATAATTATACTTATTACTTATACTATTAGCAATATAACGTGCATTATTACCCATATAATGCAGTTATTATCGCCAGAACTGTAATAATTATACTTATTACATATATTGTTAGCAATATAACATGCATTATTACCCATATAATGCAGTTATTATTGCTAGAACTGTAATAATTATACTTATTACTTATATTATTATCAATAAAACATGCATTATTACCCATATAATGCAGTTATTATCGCTAGAACTGTAATAATTGTACTCATTACTTATATTATTAGCAATATAACGTGCATTATTACCTATATTATGCAGTTATTATCGCTAGAACTGTAATAATTATACTTATTACTTATATTATTCTCAATATAACATGCATTATTACCCATATTATGCAGTTATTATCGCAAGAACTATAATAAATATACGCATTACTTTCATTATTATCAATATAACACGCATTATTACCCATATTATGCAGTTATTATCGCTAGAACTATAATAAATATACGTGTTACTTTTATTATCATCAATATAACATGCATTATTACCCATATAATGCAGTTATTATCGCTAGAACTGTAATAATTATACTTATTACTTATATTATTATCAATATAACATGCATTATTACCCATATTATGCAGTTATTATCGCTTGAACTGTAATAATTGTACTCATTACTTATATTTTTAGCAACATAACGTGCATTATTACCCATATTATGCAGTTATTATCGCTAGAACCGTAATAAATATACTCATTACTTATATTATTAGCAATATAACGTGCATTATTTCCCATATTATGCAGTCATTATCGCTAGAACTGTAATAATTATACTTATTACTTATATTATTATCAATATCACATGCATTTTTACCCATATAATGCAGTTATTATCGCTAGAACTGTAATAATTATACTTATTACTTATATTGTTAGCAATATAACGTGCATTATTACCCATATAATGCAGTTATAATCGCTAGAACTGTAATAATTGTACTCATTACTTATATTATTAGCAATATAACGTGCATTATTACCCATATTATGCAGTTATTATCGCTAGAACTGTAATAATTATACTTATTACTTATATCACTATCAATATAACATGCATTATTACCCATATAATGGAGGTATTATCGCTAGAACTGTAATAATTATACTTATTACTTATATTATTATCAATATAACATGCATTATTACCCATATTATGCAGTTATTATCGATAGAACTGTAATAAATATACTTATTACTTTTACTATTATCAATATATCATGCACTATTAGCCATATTTTACTATTATTATCGCTAGAACTATAATAATTAAACTTATTACTCCCGATATTATCAATATAACATGTCTTATTACCCATATAATGCAGTTATTATCGCTGGAACTGTAATAATTATACTCATTACTTATATTATTAGCAAAAAACGTGCATTATTACCCATATTATGCAGTTATTATCGCTAGAACTGTAATAATTATACTTATTACTTATATTATTATCAATATAACATGCATTATTACCCATATAATGGAGGTATTATCGCTAGAACTGTAATAATTATACTTATTACTTATACTATTAGCAATATAACGTGCATTATTACCCATATAATGCAGTTATTATCGCCAGAACTGTAATAATTATACTTATTACTTATATTATTCTCAATATAACATGCATTATTACCCATATAATGCACTTATTATCGCTAGTACTGTAATAATTATACTTATTACTTATATTATTATCAACATAACATGCATTATTACCTATATAATGGAGGTATTATTGCTAGAACTGTAATAATTATACTTATTACTTATATCATTATCAATATAACCTGCATTATTACCCATATAATGGAGGTATTATCGCTAGAACTGTAATAATTATACTCATTACTTATACTATTATCAATATAACGTGCATTAATACCCATATAATGCAGTTATTATCGCCAGAACTGTAATAATTATACTTATTACTCATATTATTCTCAATATAACATGCATTATTACCCATATTATGCAGTTATTATCGCTAGAACTATAATAAATATACGTATTACTTTCATTTATCATCAATATAACATGCATTATTACCCATATAATGGAGGTATTATCGCTAGAACTGTAATAATTATACTTATTACTTATATTATTATCAATATAACATGCATTATTACCCATATAATGCAGTTATTATCGCTAGAACTGTAATAATTATACTTATTACATATATTGTTAGCAATATAACATGCATTATTACCCATATAATGCAGTTATTATTGCTAGAACTGTAATAATTATACTTATTACTTATATTATTATCAATAAAACATGCATTATTACCCATATAATGCAGTTATTATCGCTAGAACTGTAATAATTGTACTCATTACTTATATTATTAGCAATATAACGTGCATTATTACCTATATTATGCAGTTATTATCGCTAGAACTGTAATAATTATACTTATTACTTATATTATTCTCAATATAACATGCATTATTACCCATATTATGCAGTTATTATCGCAAGAACTATAATAAATATACGCATTACTTTCATTATTATCAATATAACACGCATTATTACCCATATTATGCAGTTATTATCGCTAGAACTATAATAAATATACGTATTACTTTTATTATCATCAATATAACATGCATTATTACCCATATAATGCAGTTATTATCGCTAGAACTGTAATAATTATACTTATTACTTATATTATTATCAATATAACATGCATTATTACCCATATTATGCAGTTATTATCGCTTGAACTGTAATAATTGTACTCATTACTTATATTTTTAGCAACATAACGTGCATTATTACCCATATTATGCAGTTATTATCGCTAGAACCGTAATAATTATACTTATTACTTATATTATTATCAATATCACATGCATTTTTACCCATATAATGCAGTTATTATCGCTAGAACTGTAATAATTATACTTATTACTTATATTGTTAGCAATATAACGTGCATTATTACCCATATAATGCAGTTATAATCGCTAGAACTGTAATAATTGTACTCATTACTTATATTATTAGCAATATAACGTGCATTATTACCCATATTATGCAGTTATTATCGCTAGAACTGTAATAATTATACTTATTACTTATATCACTATCAATATAACATGCATTATTACCCATATAATGGAGGTATTATCGCTAGAACTGTAATAATTATACTTATTACTTATATTATTATCAATATAACATGCATTATTAGCCATAGTTTACTATTATTATCGCTAGAACTATAATAATTAAACTTATTACTCCCGATATTATCAATATAACATGTCTTATTACCCATATAATGCAGTTATTATCGCTAGAACTGTAATAATTATACACATTACTTATATTATTAGCAATATAACGTGCATTATTACCCATATTATGCAGTTATTATCGCTAGAACTGTAATAATTATACTTATTACTTATATCACTATCAATATAACATGCATTATTACCCATATAATGGAGGTATTATCGCTAGAACTGTAATAATTATACTTATTACTTATATTATTATCAATATAACATGCATTATTACCCATATTATGCAGTTATTATCGATAGAACTGTAATAAATATACTTATTACTTTTACTATTATCAATATATCATGCACTATTAGCCATATTTTACTATTATTATCGCTAGAACTATAATAATTAAACTTATTACTCCCGATATTATCAATATAACATGTCTTATTACCCATATAATGCAGTTATTATCGCTGGAACTGTAATAATTATACTCATTACTTATATTATTAGCAAAAAACGTGCATTATTACCCATATTATGCAGTTATTATCGCTAGAACTGTAATAATTATACTTATTACTTATATTATTATCAATATAACATGCATTATTACCCATATAATGGAGGTATTATCGCTAGAACTGTAATAATTATACTTATTACTTATACTATTAGCAATATAACGTGCATTATTACCCATATAATGCAGTTATTATCGCCAGAACTGTAATAATTATACTTATTACTTATATTATTCTCAATATAACATGCATTATTACCCATATAATGCACTTATTATCGCTAGTACTGTAATAATTATACTTATTACTTATATTATTATCAACATAACATGCATTATTACCTATATAATGGAGGTATTATTGCTAGAACTGTAATAATTATACTTATTACTTATATCATTATCAATATAACCTGCATTATTACCCATATAATGGAGGTATTATCGCTAGAACTGTAATAATTATACTCATTACTTATACTATTATCAATATAACGTGCATTATTACCCATATAATGGAGGTATTATCGCTAGAACTGTAATAATTATACTTATTACTTATATTATTATCAATATAACATGCATTATTACCCATATTATGCAGTTATTATCGATAGAACTGTAATAAATATACTTATTACTTTTACTATTATCAATATATCATGCACTATTAGCCATATTTTACTATTATTATCGCTAGAACTATAATAATTAAACTTATTACTCCCGATATTATCAATATAACATGTCTTATTACCCATATAATGCAGTTATTATCGCTGGAACTGTAATAATTATACTCATTACTTATATTATTAGCAAAAAACGTGCATTATTACCCATATTATGCAGTTATTATCGCTAGAACTGTAATAATTATACTTATTACTTATATTATTATCAATATAACATGCATTATTACCCATATAATGGAGGTATTATCGCTAGAACTGTAATAATTATACTTATTACTTATACTATTAGCAATATAACGTGCATTATTACCCATATAATGCAGTTATTATCGCCAGAACTGTAATAATTATACTTATTACATATATTGTTAGCAATATAACATGCATTATTACCCATATAATGCAGTTATTATTGCTAGAACTGTAATAATTATACTTATTACTTATATTATTATCAATAAAACATGCATTATTACCCATATAATGCAGTTATTATCGCTAGAACTGTAATAATTGTACTCATTACTTATATTATTAGCAATATAACGTGCATTATTACCTATATTATGCAGTTATTATCGCTAGAACTGTAATAATTATACTTATTACTTATATTATTCTCAATATAACATGCATTATTACCCATATTATGCAGTTATTATCGCAAGAACTATAATAAATATACGCATTACTTTCATTATTATCAATATAACACGCATTATTACCCATATTATGCAGTTATTATCGCTAGAACTATAATAAATATACGTGTTACTTTTATTATCATCAATATAACATGCATTATTACCCATATAATGCAGTTATTATCGCTAGAACTGTAATAATTATACTTATTACTTATATTATTATCAATATAACATGCATTATTACCCATATTATGCAGTTATTATCGCTTGAACTGTAATAATTGTACTCATTACTTATATTTTTAGCAACATAACGTGCATTATTACCCATATTATGCAGTTATTATCGCTAGAACCGTAATAAATATACTCATTACTTATATTATTAGCAATATAACGTGCATTATTTCCCATATTATGCAGTCATTATCGCTAGAACTGTAATAATTATACTTATTACTTATATTATTATCAATATCACATGCATTTTTACCCATATAATGCAGTTATTATCGCTAGAACTGTAATAATTATACTTATTACTTATATTGTTAGCAATATAACGTGCATTATTACCCATATAATGCAGTTATAATCGCTAGAACTGTAATAATTGTACTCATTACTTATATTATTAGCAATATAACGTGCATTATTACCCATATTATGCAGTTATTATCGCTAGAACTGTAATAATTATACTTATTACTTATATCACTATCAATATAACATGCATTATTACCCATATAATGGAGGTATTATCGCTAGAACTGTAATAATTATACTTATTACTTATATTATTATCAATATAACATGCATTATTACCCATATTATGCAGTTATTATCGATAGAACTGTAATAAATATACTTATTACTTTTACTATTATCAATATATCATGCACTATTAGCCATATTTTACTATTATTATCGCTAGAACTATAATAATTAAACTTATTACTCCCGATATTATCAATATAACATGTCTTATTACCCATATAATGCAGTTATTATCGCTGGAACTGTAATAATTATACTCATTACTTATATTATTAGCAAAAAACGTGCATTATTACCCATATTATGCAGTTATTATCGCTAGAACTGTAATAATTATACTTATTACTTATATTATTATCAATATAACATGCATTATTACCCATATAATGGAGGTATTATCGCTAGAACTGTAATAATTATACTTATTACTTATACTATTAGCAATATAACGTGCATTATTACCCATATAATGCAGTTATTATCGCCAGAACTGTAATAATTATACTTATTACTTATATTATTCTCAATATAACATGCATTATTACCCATATAATGCACTTATTATCGCTAGTACTGTAATAATTATACTTATTACTTATATTATTATCAACATAACATGCATTATTACCTATATAATGGAGGTATTATTGCTAGAACTGTAATAATTATACTTATTACTTATATCATTATCAATATAACCTGCATTATTACCCATATAATGGAGGTATTATCGCTAGAACTGTAATAATTATACTCATTACTTATACTATTATCAATATAACGTGCATTAATACCCATATAATGCAGTTATTATCGCCAGAACTGTAATAATTATACTTATTACTCATATTATTCTCAATATAACATGCATTATTACCCATATTATGCAGTTATTATCGCTAGAACTATAATAAATATACGTATTACTTTCATTTATCATCAATATAACATGCATTATTACCCATATAATGGAGGTATTATCGCTAGAACTGTAATAATTATACTTATTACTTATATTATTATCAATATAACATGCATTATTACCCATATAATGCAGTTATTATCGCTAGAACTGTAATAATTATACTTATTACATATATTGTTAGCAATATAACATGCATTATTACCCATATAATGCAGTTATTATTGCTAGAACTGTAATAATTATACTTATTACTTATATTATTATCAATAAAACATGCATTATTACCCATATAATGCAGTTATTATCGCTAGAACTGTAATAATTGTACTCATTACTTATATTATTAGCAATATAACGTGCATTATTACCTATATTATGCAGTTATTATCGCTAGAACTGTAATAATTATACTTATTACTTATATTGTTAGCAATATAACGTGCATTATTACCCATATAATGCAGTTATAATCGCTAGAACTGTAATAATTGTACTCATTACTTATATTATTAGCAATATAACGTGCATTATTACCCATATTATGCAGTTATTATCGCTAGAACTGTAATAATTATACTTATTACTTATATCACTATCAATATAACATGCATTATTACCCATATAATGGAGGTATTATCGCTAGAACTGTAATAATTATACTTATTACTTATATTATTATCAATATAACATGCATTATTACCCATATTATGCAGTTATTATCGATAGAACTGTAATAAGTATACTTATTACTTTTACTATTATCAATATATCATGCACTATTAGCCATAGTTTACTATTATTATCGCTAGAACTATAATAATTAAACTTATTACTCCCGATATTATCAATATAACATGTCTTATTACCCATATAATGCAGTTATTATCGCTAGAACTGTAATAATTATACACATTACTTATATTATTAGCAATATAACGTGCATTATTACCCATATTATGCAGTTATTATCGCTAGAACTGTAATAATTATACTTATTACTTATATTATTATCAATATAACATGCATTATTACCCATATAATGGAGGTATTATCGCTAGAACTGTAATAATTATACTTATTACTTATACTATTAGCAATATAACGTGCATTATTACCCATATAATGCAGTTATTATCGCCAGAACTGTAATAATTATACTTATTACTTATATTATTCTCAATATAACATGCATTATTACCCATATAATGCACTTATTATCGCTAGTACTGTAATAATTATACTTATTACTTATATTATTATCAACATAACATGCATTATTACCCATATAATGGAGGTATTATTGCTAGAACTGTAATAATTATACTTATTACTTATATCATTATCAATATAACCTGCATTATTACCCATATAATGGAGGTATTATCGCTTGAACTGTAATAATTGTACTCATTACTTATATTTTTAGCAACATAACGTGCATTATTACCCATATTATGCAGTTATTATCGCTAGAACCGTAATAAATATACTCATTACTTATATTATTAGCAATATAACGTGCATTATTTCCCATATTATGCAGTCATTATCGCTAGAACTGTAATAATTATACTTATTACTTATATTATTATCAATATCACATGCATTTTTACCCATATAATGCAGTTATTATCGCTAGAACTGTAATAATTATACTTATTACTTATATTGTTAGCAATATAACGTGCATTATTACCCATATAATGCAGTTATAATCGCTAGAACTGTAATAATTGTACTCATTACTTATATTATTAGCAATATAACGTGCATTATTACCCATATTATGCAGTTATTATCGCTAGAACTGTAATAATTATACTTATTACTTATATCACTATCAATATAACATGCATTATTACCCATATAATGGAGGTATTATCGCTAGAACTGTAATAATTATACTTATTACTTATATTATTATCAATATAACATGCATTATTACCCATATTATGCAGTTATTATCGATAGAACTGTAATAAGTATACTTATTACTTTTACTATTATCAATATATCATGCACTATTAGCCATAGTTTACTATTATTATCGCTAGAACTATAATAATTAAACTTATTACTCCCGATATTATCAATATAACATGTCTTATTACCCATATAATGCAGTTATTATCGCTAGAACTGTAATAATTATACACATTACTTATATTATTAGCAATATAACGTGCATTATTACCCATATTATGCAGTTATTATCGCTAGAACTGTAATAATTATACTTATTACTTATATTATTATCAATATAACATGCATTATTACCCATATAATGGAGGTATTATCGCTAGAACTGTAATAATTATACTTATTACTTATACTATTAGCAATATAACGTGCATTATTACCCATATAATGCAGTTATTATCGCCAGAACTGTAATAATTATACTTATTACTTATATTATTCTCAATATAACATGCATTATTACCCATATAATGCACTTATTATCGCTAGTACTGTAATAATTATACTTATTACTTATATTATTATCAACATAACATGCATTATTACCCATATAATGGAGGTATTATTGCTAGAACTGTAATAATTATACTTATTACTTATATCATTATCAATATAACCTGCATTATTACCCATATAATGGAGGTATTATCGCTAGAACTGTAATAATTATACTCATTACTTATACTATTAGCAATATAACGTGCATTATTACCCATATAATGCAGTTATTATCGCCAGAACTGTAATAATTATACTTATTACTTATATTATTAGCAATATAACGTGCATTATTGCCCATATTATGCAGTTATTATCGCTAGAACTGTAATAATTGTACTCATTACTTATATTATTTGCAATATAACGTGCATTATTACCCATATTATGCAGTTATTATCGCTAAAACTGTAATAATTATACTTATTACTTATATTATTATCAATATAACATGCATTATTACCCATATTATGCAGTTATTATCTCTAGAACCATAATAAATATACTTATTACTCCCAATATTATCAATATAACATGCATTTTTACCCATATAATGCAGTTATTATCGCTAGAACTGTAATAATTATACTTATTACTTATACTATTAGCAATATAACATGCACTATTTGCCATATTTTACTATTATTATCGCTAGAACTATAATAATTATACTTATTACTCCCGACATTATCAATATAACATGCCTTATTACGCATATAATGCAGTTATTATCGCTAGAACTGTAATAAATATACTTACTACTTTCATTATCATCAATATAACATGCATTATTACCCATATTATGCCGTTATTATCGCTAGAGCTATAATAAATATACGTATTACTTTTATTATCATCAATATAGCATGCATTATTACCCATATTATGCAGTTATTATCGATAGAACTGTAATAAATATACTTATTACTTTTATTATTATCAATATAACATGCACTATTTGCCATATTTTACTATTATTATCGCTAGAACTATAATAATTATACTTATTACTCCCGATATTATCAATATAACATGCATTAGTACCCATATAATGCAGTTATTATCGCTAGAACTGTAATAATTATACTTATTACATATATTGTTAGCAATATAACATGCATTATTACCCATATAATGCAGTTATTATTGCTAGAACTGTAATAATTATACTTATTACTTATATTATTATCAATAAAACATGCATTATTACCCATATAATGCAGTTATTATCGCTAGAACTGTAATAATTGTACTCATTACTTATATTATTAGCAATATAACGTGCATTATTACCTATATTATGCAGTTATTATCGCTAGAACTGTAATAATTATACTTATTACTTATATTATTCTCAATATAACATGCATTATTACCCATATTATGCAGTTATTATCGCAAGAACTATAATAAATATACGCATTACTTTCATTATTATCAATATAACACGCATTATTACCCATATTATGCAGTTATTATCGCTAGAACTATAATAAATATACGTATTACTTTTATTATCATCAATATAACATGCATTATTACCCATATAATGCAGTTATTATCGCTAGAACTGTAATAATTATACTTATTACTTATATTATTATCAATATAACATGCATTATTACCCATATTATGCAGTTATTATCGCTTGAACTGTAATAATTGTACTCATTACTTATATTTTTAGCAACATAACGTGCATTATTACCCATATTATGCAGTTATTATCGCTAGAACCGTAATAAATATACTCATTACTTATATTATTAGCAATATAACGTGCATTATTTCCCATATTATGCAGTCATTATCGCTAGAACTGTAATAATTATACTTATTACTTATATTATTATCAATATCACATGCATTTTTACCCATATAATGCAGTTATTATCGCTAGAACTGTAATAATTATACTTATTACTTATATTGTTAGCAATATAACGTGCATTATTACCCACATAATGCAGTTATAATCGCTAGAACTGTAATAATTGTACTAATTACTTATATTATTAGCAATATAACGTGCATTATTACCCATATTATGCAGTTATTATCGCTAGAACTGTAATAATTATACTTATTACTTATATCACTATCAATATAACATGCATTATTACCCATATAATGGAGGTATTATCGCTAGAACTGTAATAATTATACTTATTACTTATATTATTATCAATATAACATGCATTATTACCCATATTATGCAGTTATTATCGATAGAACTGTAATAAGTATACTTATTACTTTTACTATTATCAATATATCATGCACTATTAGCCATAGTTTACTATTATTATCGCTAGAACTATAATAATTAAACTTATTACTCCCGATATTATCAATATAACATGTCTTATTACCCATATAATGCAGTTATTATCGCTAGAACTGTAATAATTATACACATTACTTATATTATTAGCAATATAACGTGCATTATTACCCATATTATGCAGTTATTATCGCTAGAACTGTAATAATTATACTTATTACTTATATTATTATCAATATAACATGCATTATTACCCATATAATGCAGATATTATCGATAGAACTGTAATAAATACACTTATTACTTTTACTATTATCAATATATCATGCACTATTAGCCATATTTTACTATTATTATCGCTAGAACTATAATAATTATACTTATTACTCCCGATATTATCAATATAACATGCCTCATTACCCATATAATGCAGTTATTATCGCTAGAACTGTAATAATTATCCTTATTACTTATATTATTATCAATATAACATGCATTCTTACCCATATATTGGAGGTATTATCGCTAGAACTGTAATAATTGTACTTATTACTTATACTATTAGCAATATAACGTGCATTATTACCCATATAATGCAGTTATTATCGCCAGAACTGTAATAATTATACTTATTACTTATATTATTCTCAATATAACATGCATTATTACCCATATTATGCAGTTATTATCGCTAGAACTATAATAAACATACGTATTACTTTCATTATCATCAACATAACATGCATTATTACCCATATTATGCAGTTATTATCGATAGAACTGTAATAAATATACTTACTACTTTTACTATTAAAAATATGACATGCACTATTAGCCATATTTTACTATTATTATCGCTAGAACTATAAAAATTATACTTATTACTCCCGATATTATCAATATAACATGCCTTATTAGGCATATAATGCAGTTATTATCGCTAGAACTGTAATAAATATACTTATTACTTCTACTATTATCAATATATCATGCACTATTAGCCATATTTTACTATTATTATCGCTAGAACTGTAATAATTATACTTATTACTTATATTGTTAGCAATATAACGTGCATTATTACCCATATAATGCAGTTATTATCGCTAGAACTGTAATAATTATACTTATTACTTATATTATTATCAATAAAACATGCATTATTACTCATATAATGCAGTTATTATCGCTAGAACTGTAATAATTGTACTCATTACTTATATTATTAGCAATATAACGTGCATTATTACCCATATTATGCAGTTATTATCGCTAGAACTGTAATAATTATACTTATTACTTATATCACTATCAATATAACATGCATTATTACCCATATAATGGAGGTATTATCGCTAGAACTGTAATAATTATACTTATTACTTATATCACTATCAATATAACATGCATTATTACCCATATAATGGAGGTATTATCGCTAGAACTGTAATAATTATACTTATTACTTATATCATTATCAATATAACATGCATTATTACCCATATAATGGAGGTATTATCGTTAGAACTGTAATAATTATACTTATTACTTAGATTATTATCAATATAACATGCATTATTACCCATATTATGCAGTTATTATCGCTAGAACTATAATAAACATACGTATTACTTTCATTATCATCAATATAGCATGCATTATTACCCATATTATGCAGTTATTATCGATAGAACTGTAATAAATATACTTATTACTTTTATTATTAGCAATATAACATGCACTATTTGCCATATTTTACTATTATTATCGCTAGGACTATAGTAATTATACTTATTACTCCCGATATTATCAATATAACATGCCTTATTAGGCATATAATGCAGTTATTATCGCTAGAACTGTAATAAATATACTTATTACTTTTACTATTATCAATATATCATGCACTATTAGCCATATTTTACTATTATTATCGCTAGAACTGTAATAATTATACTTATTACTTATATTGTTAGCAATATAACGTGCATTATTACCCATATAATGCAGTTATTATCGCTAGAACTGTAATAATTATACTTATTACTTATATTATTATCAATAAAACATGCATTATTACTCATATAATGCAGTTATTATCGCTAGAACTGTAATAATTGTACTCATTACTTATATTATTAGCAATATAACGTGCATTATTACCCATATTATGCAGTTATTATCGCTAGAACTGTAATAATTATACCTATTACTTATATCACTATCAATATAACATGCATTATTACCCATATAATGGAGGTATTATCGCTAGAACTGTAATAATTATACTTATTACTTATATCACTATCAATATAACATGCATTATTACCCATATAATGGAGGTATTATCGCTAGAACTGTAATAATTATACTTATTACTTATATCATTATCAATATAACATGCATTATTACCCATATAATGGAGGTATTATCGTTAGAACTGTAATAATTATACTTATTACTTAGATTATTATCAATATAACATTCATTATTACCCATATAATGCAGTTATTATCGCTAGAACTATAATAAATATACGTATTACTTTTACTATCATCAATATAACATGCATTATTACCCATATAATGCAGTTATTATCGCTAGAACTGTAATAATTATACTCATTACTTATATTATTAGCAATATAACGTGCATTATTACCCATATTATGCAGTTATTATCGCTAGAACTGTAATAATTATACTTATTACTTATATTATTATCAATATAACATGCATTATTACCCATATAATGGAGGTATTATCGCTAGAACTGTAATAATTATACTTATTACTTATACTATTAGCAATATAACGTGCATTATTACCCATATAATGCAGTTATTATCGCCAGAACTGTAATAATTATACTTATTACTTATATTATTATCAATATAACATGCATTATTACCCATATAATGGAGGTATTATCGCAAGAACTGCAATAATTATACTTATTACTTATACTATTAGCAGTATAACGTGCATTATTACACATATAATGCAGTTATTATCGCCAGAACTGTAATAATTATACTTATTACTTATATTATTCTCAATATAACATGCATTATTACCCATATTATGCAGTTATTATCGCTAGAACTATAATAAATATACGTATTACTTTCATTATCCTCAATATAACATGCATTATTACCCATATAATGGAGGTATTATCGCTAGAACTGTAATAATTATACTTATTACTTATATTATTATCAATATAACATGCATTATTACCCATATTATGCAGTTATTATCGATAGAACTGTAATAAATATACTTATTACTTATATTATTATCAATATAACATGCATTCTTACCCATATAATGGAGGTATTATCGCTAGAACTGTAATAATTATACTTATTACTTATACTATTAGCAATATAACGTGCATTATTACCCACATAATGCAGTTATTATCGCCAGAACTGTAATAATTATACTTATTAATTATATTATTCTCAATATAACATGCATTATTACCCATATTATGCAGTTATTATCGCTAGAACTATAATAAATATACGTATTACTTTCATTATCATCAATATAACATGCATTATTACCCATATAATGGAGGTATTATCGCTAGAACTGTAATAATTATACTTATTACTTATATTATTATCAATATAACATGCAGTATTACCCATATAATGCAGTTATTATCGCTAGAACTATAATAAATATACGTATTACTTTCATTATCATCAATATAACATGCATTATTACCCATATAATGGAGGTATTATCGCTAGAACTGTAATAATTATACTTATTACTTATATTATTATCAATATAACATGCATTATTACCCATATAATGCAGTTATTATCGCTAGAACTGTAATATTGTACTCATTACTTATATTATTAGCAATATGACGTGCATTATTACCCATATTATGCAGTTATTATCGCTAGAACTGTAATAATTGTACTCATTACTTATATTATTAGCAATATAACGTGCATTATTACCCATATTATGCAGTTATTGTCGATAGAACTGTAATAAATACACTTATTACTTTTACTATTATCAATATATCATGCACTATTAGCCATATTTTACTATTATTATCGCTAGAACTGTAATAATTATACTTATTACTCCCGATATTATCAATATAACATGCATTCTTACCCATATAATGGAGGTATTATCGCTAGAACTGTAATAATTATACTTATTACTTATACTATTAGCAATATAACGTGCATTATTACCCACATAATGCAGTTATTATCGCCAGAACTGTAATAATTATACTTATTACTTATATTATTCTCAATAGAACATGCATTATTACCCATATAATGCAGTTATTATCGCTAGAACTGTAATAATTATACCTATTACTTATATTATTATCAACATAACATGCATTATTACCCATATTATGCAGTTATTATCGCTAGAACTGTAATAATTGTACTCATTACTTATATTATTAGCAATATAACGTGAATTATTACCCATATTATGCAGTTATTATCGATAGAACTGTAATAAATACACTTATTACTTTTACTATTATCAATATATCATGCACTATTAGCCATATTTTACTATTATTATCGCTAGAACTATAATAATTATCCTTATTACTTATATTATTATCAATATAACATGCATTCTTACCCATATAATGGAGGTATTATCGCTAGAACTGTAATAATTATACTTATTACTTATACTATTAGCAATATAACGTGCATTATTTCCCACATAATGCAGTTATTATCGCCAGAACTGTAATAATTATACTTATTACTTATATTATTATCAATATAACATGCATTATTACCCATATTATGCAGTTATTATCGATAGAACTGTAATAAATACACTTATTACTTTTACTATTATCAATATATCATGCACTATTAGCCATATTTTACTATTATTATCGCTAGAACTATAATAATTATACTTATTACTCCAGATATTATCAATATAACATGCCTTATTACCCATATAATGCAGTTATTATCGCTAGAACTGTAATAATTATCCTTATTACTTATATTATTATCAATATAACATGCATTCTTACCCATATAATGGAGGTATTATCGCTAGAACTGTAATAATTATACTTATTACTTATATCATTATCAATATAACATGCATTATTACCCATATAATGCAGTTATTATCGCTAGAACTATAATAAATATACGTATTACTTTCATTATCATCAATATAACATGCATTATTTCCCATGTAATGCAGTTATTATCGCTAGAACTGTAATAATTATACTTATTACTTATACTATTAGCAATATAACGTGCATTATTACCCATATAATGCAGTTATTATCGCCAGAACTGTAATAATTATAGTTATTACTTATATTATTATCAACATAACATGCATTATTACCCATATAATGGAGATATTATTGCTAGAACTGTAATAATTATACACATTACTTATACTATTAGCAATATAACGTGCATTGTTAAACATATAATGCAGTTATTATCGCCAGAACTGTAATAATTATACTTATTACTTATATTATTATCAATATAACATGCATTATTACCCATATTATGCAGATATTATCGATAGAACTGTAATAAATACACTTATTACTTTTACTATTATCAATATATCATGCACTATTAGCCATATTTTACTATTATTATCGCTAGAACTATAATAATTATACTTATTACTCCCGATATTATCAATATAACATGCCTCATTACCCATATAATGCAGTTATTATCGCTAGAACTGTAATAATTATCCTTATTACTTATATTATTATCAATATAACATGCATTCTTACCCATATATTGGAGGTATTATCGCTAGAACTGTAATAATTATACTTATTACTTATACTATTAGCAATATAACGTGCATTATTTCCCACATAATGCAGTTATTATCGCCAGAACTGTAATAATCATACTTATTACTTATATTATTCTCAATAGAACATGCATTATTACCCATATAATGCAGTTATTATCGCTAGAACTGTAATAATTATACCTATTACTTATATTATTATCAACATAACATGCATTATTACCCATATTATGCAGTTATTATCGCTAGAACTGTAATAATTGTACTCATTACTTATATTATTAGCAATATAACGTGCATTATTACCCATATTATGCAGTTATTATCGATAGAACTGTAATAAATACACTTATTACTTTTACTATTATCAATATATCATGCACTATTAGCCATATTTTACTATTATTATCGCTAGAACTATAATAATTATACTTATTACTCCCGATATTATCAATATAACATGCATTATTACCCATATAATGCAGTTATTATCGCTAGAACTGTAATAATTATACTTATTACTTATATTGTTAGCAATATAACATGCATTATTACCCATATAATGCAGTTATTATCGCTAGAACTGTAATAATTATACTTATTACTTATATTATTATCAATAAAACATGCATTATTACCCATATAATGCAGTTATTATCGCTAGAACTGTAATATTGTACTCATTACTTATATTATTAGCAATATAACGTGCATTATTACCCATATTATGCAGTTATTATCGCTAGAACTGTAATAATTATACTTATTACTTATATCATTATCAATATAACATGCATTATTACCCATATAATGCAGTTATTATCGCTAGAACTGTAATATTGTACTCATTACTTATATTATTAGCAATATAACGTGCATTATTACCCATATTATGCAGTTATTATCGCTAGAACTGTAATAATTATACTTATTACTTATATTATTATCAATATAACATGCATTATTACCCATATAATGGAGGTATTATCGCTAGAACTGTAATAATTATACTTATTACTTATACTATTAGCAATATAACGTGCATTAGTACCCATATAATGCAGTTATTATCGCCAGAACTGTAATAATTATACTTATTACTTATATTATTAGCAATATAACGTGCATTATTACCCATATTATGCAGTTATTATCGCTAGAACTGTAATAATTATACTTATTACTTATATCATTATCAATATAACATGCATTATTACCCATATAATGCAGTTATTATCGCTAGAACTATAATAAATATACGTATTACTTTCATTATCATCAATATAACATGCATTATTACCCATGTAATGCAGTTATTATCGCTAGAACTGTAATAATTATACTCATTACTTATATTATTAGCAATATAACGTGCATTATTACCCATATTATGCAGTTATTATCGCTAGAACTGTAATAATTATACTTATTACTTATATTATTATCAATATAACATGCATTATTACCCATATAATGGAGGTATTATCGCTAGAACTGTAATAATTATACTTATTACTTATACTATTAGCAATATAACGTGCATTATTTCCCACATAATGCAGTTATTATCGCCAGAACTGTAATAATTATACTTATTACTTATATTATTATCAATATAACATGCATTATTACCCATATTATGCAGTTATTATCGATAGAACTGTAATAAATACACTTAATACTTTTACTACTATCAATATATCATGCACTATTAGCCATATTTTACTATTATTATCACTAGAACTATAATAATTATACTTATTACTCCAGATATTATCAATATAACATGCCTTATTACCCATATAATGCAGTTATTATCGCTGGAACTGTAATAATTATCCTTATTACTTATATTATTATCAATATAACATGCATTCTTACCCATATAATGGAGGTATTATCGCTAGAACTGTAATAATTATACTTATTACTTATACTATTAGCAATATAACGTGCATTATTTCCCACATAATGCAGTTATTATCGCCAGAACTGTAATAATTATACTTATTACTTATATTATTATCAATATAACATGCATTATTACCCATATTATGCAGTTATTATCGATAGAACTGTAATAAATACACTTATTACTTTTACTATTATCAATATATCATGCACTATTAGCCATATTTTACTATTATTATCGCTAGAACTATAATAATTATACTTATTACTCCCGATATTATCAATATAACATGCCTTATTACCCATATAATGCAGTTATTATCGCTAGAACTGTAATAATTATCCTTATTACTTACATTATTATCAATATAACATGCATTCTTACCCATATAATGGAGGTATTATCGCTAGAACTGTAATAATTATACCTATTACTTATATCATTATCAATATAACATGCATTATTACCCATATAATGCAGTTATTATCGCTAGAACTATAATAAATATACGTATTACTTTCATTATCATCAATATAACATGCATTATTTCCCATGTAATGCAGTTATTATCGCTAGAACTGTAATAATTATACTCATTACTTATATTATTAGCAATATAACGTGCATTATTACCCATATTATGCAGTTATTATCGCTAGAACTGTAATAATTATACTTATTACTTATATTATTATGAATATAACATGCATTATTACCCATATAATGGAGGTATTATCGCTAGAACTGTAATAATTATACTTATTACTTATACTATTAGCAATATAACGTGCAGTATTACCCATATAATGCAGTTATTATCGCCAGAACTGTAATAATTATACTTATTACTTATATTATTATCAACATAACATGCATTATTACCCATATAATGGAGATATTATTGCTAGAACTGTAATAATTATACACATTACTTATACTATTAGCAATATAACGTGCATTGTTACCCATATAATGCAGTTATTATCGCCAGAACTGTAATAATTATACTTATTACTTATATTATTCTCAATATAACATGCATTATTACCCATATTATGCAGTTATTATCGCAAGAACTATAATAAATATAGGTATTACTTTCATTATTATCAATATAACATGCATTATTACCCATATTATGCAGTTATTATCGCTAGAACGATAATAAATATACGTATTACTTTTATTATCATCAATATAACATGCATTATTACCCATATAATGGAGGTATTATCGCTAGAACTGTAATAATTATACTTATTACTTATACTATTAGCAATATAACGTGCATTATTACCCATATAATGCAGTTATTATCGCCAGAACTGTAATAATTATAGTTATTACTTATATTATTATCAACATAACATGCATTATTACCCATATAATGGAGATATTATTGCTAGAACTGTAATAATTATACACATTACTTATACTATTAGCAATATAACGTGCATTGTTAAACATATAATGCAGTTATTATCGCCAGAACTGTAATAATTATACTTATTACTTATATTATTATCAATATAACATGCATTATTACCCATATTATGCAGTTATTATCGATAGAACTGTAATAAATACACTTATTACTTTTACTATTATCAATATATCATGCACTATTAGCCATATTTTACTATTATTATCGCTAGAACTATAATAATTATACTTATTACTCCCGATATTATCAATATAACATGCCTTATTACCCATATAATGCAGTTATTATCGCTAGAACTGTAATAATTATCCTTATTACTTATATTATTATCAATATAACATGCATTCTTACCCATATAATGGAGGTATTATCGCTAGAACTGTAATAATTATACTTATTACTTATATCATTATCAATATAACATGCATTATTACCCATATAATGCAGTTATTATCGCTAGAACTATAATAAATATACGTATTACTTTCATTATCATCAATATAACATGCATTATTTCCCATGTAATGCAGTTATTATCGCTAGAACTGTAATAATTATACTCATTACTTATATTATTAGCAATATAACGTGCATTATTACCCATATTATGCAGTTATTATCGCTAGAACTGTAATAATTATACTTATTACTTATATTATTATCAATATAACATGCATTATTACCCATATAATGGAGGTATTATCGCTAGAACTGTAATAATTATACTTATTACTTATACTATTAGCAATATAACGTGCATTATTACCCATATAATGCAGTTATTATCGCCAGAACTGTAATAATTATAGTTATTACTTATATTATTATCAACATAACATGCATTATTACCCATATTATGCAGTTATTATCGATAGAACTGTAATAAATACACTTATTACTTTTACTATTATCAATATATCATGCACTATTAGCCATATTTTACTGTTATTATCGCTAGAACTATAATAATTATACTTATTACTCCCGATATTATCAATATAACATGCCTTATTACCCATATAATGCAGTTATTATCGCTAGAACTGTAATAATTATCCTTATTACTTATATTATTATCAATATAACATGCATTCTTACCCATATAATGGAGGTATTATCGCCAGAACTGTAATAATTATACTTATTACTTATATTATTATCAATATAACATGCATTATTACCCATATTATGCAGTTATTATCGATAGAACTGTAATAAATACACTTATTACTTTTACTATTATCAATATATCATGCACTATTAGCCATATTTTACTATTATTATCGCTAGAACTATAATAATTATACTTATTACTCCAGATATTATCAATATAACATGCCTTATTACCCATATAATGCAGTTATTATCGCTAGAACTGTAATAATTATCCTTATTACTTATATTATTATCAATATAACATGCATTCTTACCCATATAATGGAGGTATTATCGCTAGAACTGTAATAATTATACTTATTACTTATACTATTAGCAATATAACGTGCATTATTTCCCACATAATGCAGTTATTATCGCCAGAACTGTAATAATTATACTTATTACTTATATTATTATCAATATAACATGCATTATTACCCATATTATGCAGTTATTATCGATAGAACTGTAATAAATACACTTATTACTTTTACTATTATCAATATATCATGCACTATTAGCCATATTTTACTATTATTATCGCTAGAACTATAATAATTATACTTATTACTCCCGATATTATCAATATAACATGCCTTATTACCCATATAATGCAGTTATTATCGCTAGAACTGTAATAATTATCCTTATTACTTACATTATTATCAATATAACATGCATTCTTACCCATATAATGGAGGTATTATCGCTAGAACTGTAATAATTATACTTATTACTTATATCATTATCAATATAACATGCATTATTACCCATATAATGCAGTTATTATCGCTAGAACTATAATAAATATACGTATTACTTTCATTATCATCAATATAACATGCATTATTTCCCATGTAATGCAGTTATTATCGCTAGAACTGTAATAATTATACTCATTACTTATATTATTAGCAATATAACGTGCATTATTACCCATATTATGCAGTTATTATCGCTAGAACTGTAATAATTATACTTATTACTTATATTATTATCAATATAACATGCATTATTACCCATATAATGGAGGTATTATCGCTAGAACTGTAATAATTATACTTATTACTTATACTATTAGCAATATAACGTGCAGTATTACCCATATAATGCAGTTATTATCGCCAGAACTGTAATAATTATACTTATTACTTATATTATTATCAACATAACATGCATTATTACCCATATAATGGAGATATTATTGCTAGAACTGTAATAATTATACACATTACTTATACTATTAGCAATATAACGTGCATTGTTACCCATATAATGCAGTTATTATCGCCAGAACTGTAATAATTATACTTATTACTTATATTATTCTCAATATAACGTGCATTATTACCCATATTATGCAGTTATTATCGCAAGAACTATAATAAATATAGGTATTACTTTCATTATTATCAATATAACATGCATTATTACCCATATTATGCAGTTATTATCGCTAGAACGATAATAAATATACGTATTACTTTTATTATCATCAATATAACATGCATTATTACCCATATAATGGAGGTATTATCGCTAGAACTGTAATAATTATACTTATTACATATACTATTAGCAATATAACGTGCATTATTACCCATATAATGCAGTTATTATCGCCAGAACTGTAATAATTATAGTTATTACTTATATTATTATCAACATAACATGCATTATTACCCATATAATGGAGATATTATTGCTAGAACTGTAATAATTATACACATTACTTATACTATTAGCAATATAACGTGCATTGTTAAACATATAATGCAGTTATTATCGCCAGAACTGTAATAATTATACTTATTACTTATATTATTATCAATATAACATGCATTATTACCCATATTATGCAGTTATTATCGATAGAACTGTAATAAATACACTTATTACTTTTACTATTATCAATATATCATGCACTATTAGCCATATTTTACTATTATTATCGCTAGAACTATAATAATTATACTTATTACTCCCGATATTATCAATATAACATGCATTATTACCCATATAATGCAGTTATTATCGCTAGAACTGTAATAATTATACTTATTACTTATATTGTTAGCAATATAACATGCATTATTACCCATATAATGCAGTTATTATCGCTAGAACTGTAATAATTATACTTATTACTTATATTATTATCAATAAAACATGCATTATTACCCATATAATGCAGTTATTATCGCTAGAACTGTAATATTGTACTCATTACTTATATTATTAGCAATATAACGTGCATTATTACCCATATTATGCAGTTATTATCGCTAGAACTGTAATAATTATACTTATTACTTATATCATTATCAATATAACATGCATTATTACCCATATAATGCAGTTATTATCGCTAGAACTGTAATATTGTACTCATTACTTATATTATTAGCAATATAACGTGCATTATTACCCATATTATGCAGTTATTATCGCTAGAACTGTAATAATTATACTTATTACTTATATTATTATCAATATAACATGCATTATTACCCATATAATGGAGGTATTATCGCTAGAACTGTAATAATTATACTTATTACTTATACTGTTAGCAATATAACGTGCATTAGTACCCATATAATGCAGTTATTATCGCCAGAACTGTAATAATTATACTTATTACTTATATTATTAGCAATATAACGTGCATTATTACCCATATTATGCAGTTATTATCGCTAGAACTGTAATAATTATACTTATTACTTATATCATTATCAATATAACATGCATTATTACCCATATAATGCAGTTATTATCGCTAGAACTATAATAAATATACGTATTACTTTCATTATCATCAATATAACATGCATTATTACCCATGTAATGCAGTTATTATCGCTAGAACTGTAATAATTATACTCATTACTTATATTATTAGCAATGTAACGTGCATTATTACCCATATTATGCAGTTATTATCGCTAGAACTGTAATAATTATACTTATTACTTATATTATTATCAATATAACATGCATTATTACCCATATAATGGAGGTATTATCGCTAGAACTGTAATAATTATACTTATTACTTATACTATTAGCAATATAACGTGCATTATTACCCATATAATGCAGTTATTATCGCCAGAACTGTAATAATTATACTTATTACTTATATTATTATCAACATAACATGCATTATTACCCATATAATGGAGATATTATTGCTAGAACTGTAATAATTATACACATTACTTATACTATTAGCAATATAACGTGCATTGTTACCCATATAATGCAGTTATTATCGCCAGAACTGTAATAATTATACTTATTACTTATATTATTATCAATATAACATGCATTATTACCCATATTATGCAGTTATTATCGATAGAACTGTAATAAATACACTTATTACTTTTACTATTATCAATATATCATGCACTATTAGCCATATTTTACTATTATTATCGCTAGAACTATAATAATTATACTTATTACTCCCGATATTATCAATATAACATGCCTTATTACCCATATAATGCAGTTATTATAGCTAGAACTGTAATAATTATCCTTATTACTTATATTATTATCAATATAACATGCATTCTGACCCATATAATGGAGGTATTATCGCTAGAACTGTAATAATTATACTTATTACTTATACTATTAGCAATATAACGTGCATTATTTCCCACATAATGCAGTTATTATCGCCAGAACTGTAATAATTATACTTATTACTTATATTATTCTCAATAGAACATGCATTATTATCCATATAATGCAGTTATTATCGCTAGAACTGTAATAATTATACCTATTACTTATATTATTATCAACATAACATGCATTATTACCCATATTATGCAGTTATTATCGCTAGAACTGTAATAATTGTACTCATTACTTATATTATTAGCAATATAACGTGCATTATTACCCATATTATGCAGTTACTATCGATAGAACTGTAATAAATACACTTATTACTTTTACTATTATCAATATATCATGCACTATTAGCCATATTTTACTATTATTATCGCTAGAACTATAATAATTATACTTATTACTCCCGATATTATCAATATAACATGCATTATTACCCATATAATGCAGTTATTATCGCTAGAACTGTAATAATTATACTTATTACTTATATCATTATCAATATAACATGCATTATTACCCATATAATGCAGTTATTATCGCTAGAACTGTAATAATTATACTTATTACTTATATCATTATCAATATAACATGCATTATTACCCATATAATGCAGTTATTATCGCTAGAACTGTAATATTGTACTCATTACTTATATTATTAGCAATATAACGTGCATTATTACCCATATTATGCAGTCATTATCGCTAGAACTGTAATAATTATACTTATTACTTATATTATTATCAATAAAACATGCATTATTACCCATATAATGCAGTTATTATCGCTAGAACTGTAATAATTATACTTATTACTTATATTATTATCAATAAAACATGCATTATTACCCATATAATGCAGTTATTATCGCTAGAACTGTAATATTGTACTCATTACTTATATTATTAGCAATATAACGTGCATTATTACCCATATTATGCAGTTATTATCGATAGAACTGTAATAAATACACTTATCACTTTTACTATTATCAATATATCATGCACTATTAGCCATATTTTACTATTATTATCGCTAGAACTATAATAATTATACTTATTACTCCCGATATTATCAATATAACATGCCTTATTACCCATATAATGCAGTTATTATCGCTAGAACTGTAATAATTATCCTTATTACTTACATTATTATCAATATAACATGCATTCTTACCCATATAATGGAGGTATTATCGCTAGAACTGTAATAATTATACTTATTACTTATATCATTATCAATATAACATGCATTATTACCCATATAATGCAGTTATTATCGCTAGAACTATAATAAATATACGTATTACTTTCATTATCATCAATATAACATGCATTATTTCCCATGTAATGCAGTTATTATCGCTAGAACTGTAATAATTATACTCATTACTTATATTATTAGCAATATAACGTGCATTATTACCCATATTATGCAGTTATTATCGCTAGAACTGTAATAATTATACTTATTACTTATATTATTATCAATATAACATGCATTATTACCCATATAATGGAGGTATTATCGCTAGAACTGTAATAATTATACTTATTACTTATACTATTAGCAATATAACGTGCAGTATTACCCATATAATGCAGTTATTATCGCCAGAACTGTAATAATTATACTTATTACTTATATTATTATCAATATAACATGCATTATTACCCATATTATGCAGTTATTATCGATAGAACTGTAATAAATACACTTATTACTTTTACTATTATCAATATATCATGCACTATTAGCCATATTTTACTATTATTATCGCTAGAACTATAATAATTATACTTATTACTCCCGATATTATCAATATAACATGCCTTATTACCCATATAATGCAGTTATTATAGCTAGAACTGTAATAATTA
Source organism: Megachile leachella (assembly GCA_963576845.1). Lineage (NCBI taxonomy): Eukaryota > Metazoa > Arthropoda > Insecta > Hymenoptera > Megachilidae > Megachile > Megachile leachella. Next base: position 267,564 of record CAUYWW010000145.1, on the reverse strand, counting down.
TCCTTATTACTTATATTATTATCAATATAACATGCATTCTGACCCATATAATGGAGGTATTATCGCTAGAACTGTAATAATTATACTTATTACTTATACTATTAGCAATATAACGTGCATTATTTCCCACATAATGCAGTTATTATCGCCAGAACTGTAATAATTATACTTATTACTTATATTATTCTCAATAGAACATGCATTATTATCCATATAATGCAGTTATTATCGCTAGAACTGTAATAATTATACCTATTACTTATATTATTATCAACATAACATGCATTATTACCCATATTATGCAGTTATTATCGCTAGAACTGTAATAATTGTACTCATTACTTATATTATTAGCAATATAACGTGCATTATTACCCATATTATGCAGTTATTATCGATAGAACTGTAATAAATACACTTATTACTTTTACTATTATCAATATATCATGCACTATTAGCCATATTTTACTATTATTATCGCTAGAACTATAATAATTATACTTATTACTCCCGATATTATCAATATAACATGCATTATTACCCATATAATGCAGTTATTATCGCTAGAACTGTAATAATTATACTTATTACTTATATCATTATCAATATAACATGCATTATTACCCATATAATGCAGTTATTATCGCTAGAACTGTAATAATTATACTTATTACTTATATCATTATCAATATAACATGCATTATTACCCATATAATGCAGTTATTATCGCTAGAACTGTAATATTGTACTCATTACTTATATTATTAGCAATATAACGTGCATTATTACCCATATTATGCAGTCATTATCGCTAGAACTGTAATAATTATACTTATTACTTATATTATTATCAATAAAACATGCATTATTACCCATATAATGCAGTTATTATCGCTAGAACTGTAATAATTATACTTATTACTTATATTATTATCAATAAAACATGCATTATTACCCATATAATGCAGTTATTATCGCTAGAACTGTAATATTGTACTCATTACTTATATTATTAGCAATATAACGTGCATTATTACCCATATTATGCAGTTATTATCGATAGAACTGTAATAAATACACTTATTACTTTTACTATTATCAATATATCATGCACTATTAGCCATATTTTACTATTATTATCGCTAGAACTATAATAATTATACTTATTACTCCCGATATTATCAATATAACATGCCTTATTACCCATATAATGCAGTTATTATCGCTAGAACTGTAATAATTATCCTTATTACTTACATTATTATCAATATAACATGCATTCTTACCCATATAATGGAGGTATTATCGCTAGAACTGTAATAATTATACTTATTACTTATATCATTATCAATATAACATGCATTATTACCCATATAATGCAGTTATTATCGCTAGAACTATAATAAATATACGTATTACTTTCATTATCATCAATATAACATGCATTATTTCCCATGTAATGCAGTTATTATCGCTAGAACTGTAATAATTATACTCATTACTTATATTATTAGCAATATAACGTGCATTATTACCCATATTATGCAGTTATTATCGCTAGAACTGTAATAATTATACTTATTACTTATATTATTATCAATATAACATGCATTATTACCCATATAATGGAGGTATTATCGCTAGAACTGTAATAATTATACTTATTACTTATACTATTAGCAATATAACGTGCAGTATTACCCATATAATGCAGTTATTATCGCCAGAACTGTAATAATTATACTTATTACTTATATTATTATCAACATAACATGCATTATTACCCATATAATGGAGATATTATTGCTAGAACTGTAATAATTATACACATTACTTATACTATTAGCAATATAACGTGCATTGTTACCCATATAATGCAGTTATTATCGCCAGAACTGTAATAATTATACTTATTACTTATATTATTCTCAATATAACGTGCATTATTACCCATATTATGCAGTTATTATCGCAAGAACTATAATAAATATAGGTATTACTTTCATTATTATCAATATAACATGCATTATTACCCATATTATGCAGTTATTATCGCTAGAACGATAATAAATATACGTATTACTTTTATTATCATCAATATAACATGCATTATTACCCATATAATGGAGGTATTATCGCTAGAACTGTAATAATTATACTTATTACATATACTATTAGCAATATAACGTGCATTATTACCCATATAATGCAGTTATTATCGCCAGAACTGTAATAATTATAGTTATTACTTATATTATTATCAACATAACATGCATTATTACCCATATAATGGAGATATTATTGCTAGAACTGTAATAATTATACACATTACTTATACTATTAGCAATATAACGTGCATTGTTAAACATATAATGCAGTTATTATCGCCAGAACTGTAATAATTATACTTATTACTTATATTATTATCAATATAACATGCATTATTACCCATATTATGCAGTTATTATCGATAGAACTGTAATAAATACACTTATTACTTTTACTATTATCAATATATCATGCACTATTAGCCATATTTTACTATTATTATCGCTAGAACTATAATAATTATACTTATTACTCCCGATATTATCAATATAACATGCATTATTACCCATATAATGCAGTTATTATCGCTAGAACTGTAATAATTATACTTATTACTTATATTGTTAGCAATATAACATGCATTATTACCCATATAATGCAGTTATTATCGCTAGAACTGTAATAATTATACTTATTACTTATATTATTATCAATAAAACATGCATTATTACCCATATAATGCAGTTATTATCGCTAGAACTGTAATATTGTACTCATTACTTATATTATTAGCAATATAACGTGCATTATTACCCATATTATGCAGTTATTATCGCTAGAACTGTAATAATTATACTTATTACTTATATCATTATCAATATAACATGCATTATTACCCATATAATGCAGTTATTATCGCTAGAACTGTAATATTGTACTCATTACTTATATTATTAGCAATATAACGTGCATTATTACCCATATTATGCAGTTATTATCGCTAGAACTGTAATAATTATACTTATTACTTATATTATTATCAATATAACATGCATTATTACCCATATAATGGAGGTATTATCGCTAGAACTGTAATAATTATACTTATTACTTATACTATTAGCAATATAACGTGCATTAGTACCCATATAATGCAGTTATTATCGCCAGAACTGTAATAATTATACTTATTACTTATATTATTAGCAATATAACGTGCATTATTACCCATATTATGCAGTTATTATCGCTAGAACTGTAATAATTATACTTATTACTTATATCATTATCAATATAACATGCATTATTACCCATATAATGCAGTTATTATCGCTAGAACTATAATAAATATACGTATTACTTTCATTATCATCAATATAACATGCATTATTACCCATGTAATGCAGTTATTATCGCTAGAACTGTAATAATTATACTCATTACTTATATTATTAGCAATGTAACGTGCATTATTACCCATATTATGCAGTTATTATCGCTAGAACTGTAATAATTATACTTATTACTTATATTATTATCAATATAACATGCATTATTACCCATATAATGGAGGTATTATCGCTAGAACTGTAATAATTATACTTATTACTTATACTATTAGCAATATAACGTGCATTATTACCCATATAATGCAGTTATTATCGCCAGAACTGTAATAATTATACTTATTACTTATATTATTATCAACATAACATGCATTATTACCCATATAATGGAGATATTATTGCTAGAACTGTAATAATTATACACATTACTTATACTATTAGCAATATAACGTGCATTGTTACCCATATAATGCAGTTATTATCGCCAGAACTGTAATAATTATACTTATTACTTATATTATTATCAATATAACATGCATTATTACCCATATTATGCAGTTATTATCGATAGAACTGTAATAAATACACTTATTACTTTTACTATTATCAATATATCATGCACTATTAGCCATATTTTACTATTATTATCGCTAGAACTATAATAATTATACTTATTACTCCCGATATTATCAATATAACATGCCTTATTACCCATATAATGCAGTTATTATAGCTAGAACTGTAATAATTATCCTTATTACTTATATTATTATCAATATAACATGCATTCTGACCCATATAATGGAGGTATTATCGCTAGAACTGTAATAATTATACTTATTACTTATACTATTAGCAATATAACGTGCATTATTTCCCACATAATGCAGTTATTATCGCCAGAACTGTAATAATTATACTTATTACTTATATTATTCTCAATAGAACATGCATTATTATCCATATAATGCAGTTATTATCGCTAGAACTGTAATAATTATACCTATTACTTATATTATTATCAACATAACATGCATTATTACCCATATTATGCAGTTATTATCGCTAGAACTGTAATAATTGTACTCATTACTTATATTATTAGCAATATAACGTGCATTATTACCCATATTATGCAGTTATTATCGATAGAACTGTAATAAATACACTTATTACTTTTACTATTATCAATATATCATGCACTATTAGCCATATTTTACTATTATTATCGCTAGAACTATAATAATTATACTTATTACTCCCGATATTATCAATATAACATGCATTATTACCCATATAATGCAGTTATTATCGCTAGAACTGTAATAATTATACTTATTACTTATATCATTATCAATATAACATGCATTATTACCCATATAATGCAGTTATTATCGCTAGAACTGTAATAATTATACTTATTACTTATATCATTATCAATATAACATGCATTATTACCCATATAATGCAGTTATTATCGCTAGAACTGTAATATTGTACTCATTACTTATATTATTAGCAATATAACGTGCATTATTACCCATATTATGCAGTCATTATCGCTAGAACTGTAATAATTATACTTATTACTTATATTGTTAGCAATATAACATGCATTATTACCCATATAATGCAGTTATTATCGCTAGAACTGTAATAATTATACTTATTACTTATATTATTATTAATAAAACATGCATTATTACCCATATAATGCAGTTATTATCGCTAGAACTGTAATATTGTACTCATTACTTATATTATTAGCAATATAACGTGCATTATTACCCATATTATGCAGTTATTATCGCTAGAACTGTAATAATTATACTTATTACTTATACTATTAGGAATATAACGTGCATTATTACCCATATAATGCAGTTATTATCGCCAGAACTGTAATAAATATACTTATTACTTATATTATTATCAACATAACATGCATTATTACCCATATTATGCAGTTATTATCGCTAGAACTGTAATAATTGTACTCATTACTTATATTATTAGCAATATAACGTACATTATTACCCATATTATGCAGTTATTATCGCTAGAACTATAATAATTATACTTATTACTCCCGATATTATCAATATAACATGCATTATTACCCATATAATGCAGTTATTATCGCTAGAACTGTAATAATTATGCTTATTACTTATATTATTAGCAATATAACGTGCATTATTACCCATATAATGCAGTTATTATCGCTAGAACTGTAACATTGTACTCATTACTTATATTATTAGCAATATAACGTGCATTATTACCCATATTATGCAGTTATTATCGCTAGAACTGTAATAATTATACTTATTACATATATTATTATCAATATAACATGCATTATTACCCTTATAATGGAGGTATTATCGCTAGAACTGTAATAATTATACTTATTACTTATACTATTAGCAATATAACATGCACTATTTGCCATATTTTACTATTATTATCGCTAGAACTATAATAATTATACTTATTACTCCCGATATTATCAATATAACATGCATTATTACCCATATAATGCAGTTATTATCGCTAGAACTGTAATAATTAAACTTATTACTTATATTGTTAGCAATATAACATGCATTATTACCCATATAATGCAGTTATTATCGCTAGAACTGTAATAATTATACTTATTACTTATATTATTATCAATAAAACATGCATTATTACCCATATAATGCAGTTATTATCGCTAGAACTGTAATATTGTACTCATTACTTATATTATTAGCAATATAACGTGCATTATTACCCATATTATGCAGTTATTATCGCTAGAACTGTAATAATTATACTTATTACTTATACTATTAGGAATATAACGTGCATTATTACCCATATAATGCAGTTATTATCGCCAGAACTGTAATAAATATACTTATTACTTATATTATTATCAACATAACATGCATTATTACCCATATTATGCAGTTATTATCGCTAGAACTGTGATAATTGTACTCATTACTTATATTATTAGCAATATAACGTACATTATTACCCATATTATGCAGTTATTATCGCTAGAACTATAATAATTATACTTATTACTCCCGATATTATCAATATAACATGCATTATTACCCATATAATGCAGTTATTATCGCTAGAACTGTAATAATTATACTTATTACTTATATTATTAGCAATATAACGTGCATTATTACCCATATAATGCAGTTATTATCGCTAGAACTGTAATATTGTACTCATTACTTATATTATTAGCAATATAACGTGCATTATTACCCATATTATGCAGTTATCATCGCTAGAACTGTAATAATTATACTTATTACATATATTATTATCAATATAACATGCATTATTACCCATATAATGGAGGTATTATCGCTAGAACTGTAATAATTATACTTATTACTTATACTATTAGCAATATAACATGCACTATTTGCCATATTTTACTATTATTATCGCTAGGACTATAATAATTATACTTATTACTCCCGATATTATCAATATAACATGCATTATTACCCATATAATGCAGTTATTATCGCTAGAACTGTAATAATTAAACTTATTACTTATATTGTTAGCAATATAACATGCATTATTACCCATATAATGCAGTTATTATCGCTAGAACTGTAATAATTATACTTATTACTTATATTATTATCAATAAAACATGCATTATTACCCATATAATGCAGTTATTATCGCTAGAACTGTAATATTGTACTCATTACTTATATTATTAGCAATATAACGTGCATTATTACCCATATTATGCAGTTATTATCGCTAGAACTGTAATAATTATACTTATTAATTATATCATTATCAATATAACATGCATTATTAGCCATATAATGGAGGTATTATCGCTAGAACTGTAATAATTATACTTATTACTTAGATTATTATCATTATAACATGCATTATTACCCATATTATGTAGTTATTATCGCTAGAACGATAATAAATATACGTATTACTTTTATTATCATCAATATAAAATGCATTATTACCCATATAATGCAGTTATTATCGCTAGAACTGTAATAATTATACTCATTACTTATATTATTAGCAATATAACGTGCATTATTACCCATATTATGCAGTTATTATCGCTAGAACTGTAATAATTATACTTATTACATATATTATTATCAATATAACATGCATTATTACCCATATAATGGAGGTATTATCGCTAGAACTGTAATAATTATACTTATTACTTATACTATTAGCAATATAACATGCACTATTTGCCATATTTTACTATTATTATCGCTAGAACTATAATAATTATACTTATTACTCCCGATATTATCAATATAACATGCATTATTACCCATATAATGCAGTTATTATCGCTAGAACTGTAATAATTAAACTTATTACTTATATTGTTAGCAATATAACATGCATTATTACCCATATAATGCAGTTATTATCGCTAGAACTGTAATAATTATACTTATTACTTATATTATTATCAATAAAACATGCATTATTACCCATATAATGCAGTTATTATCGCTAGAACTGTAATATTGTACTCATTACTTATATTATTAGCAATATAACGTGCATTATTACCCATATTATGCAGTTATTATCGCTAGAACTGTAATAATTATACTTATTACTTATACTATTAGGAATATAACGTGCATTATTACCCATATAATGCAGTTATTATCGCCAGAACTGTAATAAATATACTTATTACTTATATTATTATCAACATAACATGCATTATTACCCATATTATGCAGTTATTATCGCTAGAACTGTAATAATTGTACTCATTACTTATATTATTAGCAATATAACGTACATTATTACCCATATTATGCAGTTATTATCGCTAGAACTATAATAATTATACTTATTACTCCCGATATTATCAATATAACATGCATTATTACCCATATAATGCAGTTATTATCGCTAGAACTGTAATAATTATACTTATTACTTATATTATTAGCAATATAACGTGCATTATTACCCATATAATGCAGTTATTATCGCTAGAACTGTAATATTGTACTCATTACTTATATTATTAGCAATATAACGTGCATTATTACCCATATTATGCAGTTATTATCGCTAGAACTGTAATAATTATACTTATTACATATATTATTATCAATATAACATGCATTATTACCCATATAATGGAAGTATTATCGCTAGAACTGTAATAATTATACTTATTACTTATACTATTAGCAATATAACATGCACTATTTGCCATATTTTACTATTATTATCGCTAGAACTATAATAATTATACTTATTACTCCCGATATTATCAATATAACATGCATTATTACCCATATAATGCAGTTATTATCGCTAGAACTGTAATAATTAAACTTATTACTTATATTGTTAGCAATATAACATGCATTATTACCCATATAATGCAGTTATTATCGCTAGAACTGTAATAATTATACTTATTACTTATATTATTATCAATAAAACATGCATTATTACCCATATAATGCAGTTATTATCGCTAGAACTGTAATATTGTACTCATTACTTATATTATTAGCAATATAACGTGCATTATTACCCATATTATGCAGTTATTATCGCTAGAACTGTAATAATTATACTTATTACTTATATCATTATCAATATAACATGCATTATTAGCCATATAATGGAGGTATTATCGCTACAACTGTAATAATTATACTTATTACTTAGATTATTATCATTATAACATGCATTATTACCCATATTATGTAGTTATTATCGCTAGAACGATAATAAATATACGTATTACTTTTATTATCATCAATATAAAATGCATTATTACCCATATAATGCAGTTATTATCGCTAGAACTGTAATAATTATACTCATTACTTATATTATTAGCACTATAACGTGCATTATTACCCATATTATGCAGTTATTATCGCTAGAACTGTAATAATTATACTTATTACTTATATTATTATCAATATAACATGCATTATTACCCATATAATGGAGGTATTATCGCTAGAACTGTAATAATTATACTTATTACTTATACCATTAGGAATATAACGTGCATTATTACCCATATAATGCAGTTATTATCGCCAGAACTGTAATAAATATACTTATTACTTATATTATTATCAACATAACATGCATTATTACCCATATTATGCAGTTATTATCGCTAGAACTGTAATAATTGTACTCATTACTTATATTATTAGCAATATAACGTACATTATTACCCATATTATGCAGTTATTATCGCTAGAACTATAATAATTATACTTATTACTCCCGATATTATCAATATAACATGCCTTATTACCCATATAATGCAGTTATTATCGCTAGAACTGTAATAATTATACTTATTACTTATATTATTATCAATATAACATGCATTATTACCCATATAATGGAGGTATTATCGCAAGAACTGTAATAATTATACTTATTACTTATATTATTATCAATATAACATGCATTATTACCCATATTATGCAGTTATTATCGATAGAACTGTAATAAATACACTTATTACTTTTACTATTATCAATATATCATGCACTATTAGCCATATTTTACTATTATTATCGCTAGAACTATAATAATTATACTTATTACTCCCGATATTATCAATATAACATGCCTTATTACCCATATAATGCAGTTATTATCGCTAGAACTGTAATAATTATCCTTATTACTTATATTATTATCAATATAACATGCATTCTGACCCATATAATGGAGGTATTATCGCTAGAACTGTAATAATTATACTTATTACTCCCGATATTATCAATATAACATGCCTTATTACCCATATAATGCAGTTATTATGGCTAGAACTGTAATAATTATACTTATTACTTATATTATTATCAATATAACATGCATTATTACCCATATAATGGAGGTATTATCGCAAGAACTGTAATAATTATACTTATTACTTATACTATTAGCAATATAACGTGCATTATTACACATATAACGCAGTTATTATCGCCAGAACTGTAATAATTATACTTAATAATTATATTATTCTCAATATAACATGCATTATTACCCATATTATGCAGTTATTATCGCTAGAACTATAATAAATATACGTATTACTTTCATTATCATCAATATAACATGCATTATTACCCATATAATGGAGGTATTATCGCTAGAACTGTAATAATTATACTTATTACTTATATTATTATCAATATAACATGCAGTATTACCCATATTATGCAGTTATTATCGATAGAACTGTAATAAATACACTTATTACTTTTACTATTATCAATATATCATGCACTATTAGCCATATTTTACTATTATTATCGCTAGAACTATAATAATTATACTTATTACTCCCGATATTATCAATATAACATGCCTTATTACCCATATAATGCAGTTATTATCGCTAGAACTGTAATAATTATACTTATTACTTATATTATTAGCAATATAACGTGCATTATTACCCATATAATGCAGTTATTATCGCTAGAACTGTAATAATTATACTTATTACTTATATTATTATCAATGTAACATGCATTATTACCCATATAATGGAGTTATTATCGCAAGAACTGCAATAATTATACGTATTACTTATATTATTATCAATATAACATGCAGTATTACCCATATAATGCAGTTATTATCGCTAGAACTATAATAAATATACGTATTACTTTCATTATCATCAATATAACATGCATTATTACCCATATAATGGAGGTATTATCGCTAGAACTGTAATAATTATACTTATTACTTATATTATTATCAATATAACATGCATTATTACCCATATTATGCAGTTATTATCGATAGAACTGTAATAAATACACTTATTACTTTTACTATTATCAATATATCATGCACTATTAGCCATATTTTACTATTATTATCGCTAGAACTATAATAATTATACTTATTACTCCCGATATTATCAATATAACATGCATTCTTACCCATATAATGGAGGTATTATCGCTAGAACTGTAATAATTATACTTATTACTTATACTATCAGCAATATAACGTGCATTATTACCCACATAATGCAGTTATTATCGCCAGAACTGTGATAATTATACTTATTACTTATATTATTCTCAATAGAACATGCATTATTACCCATATAATGCAGTTATTATCGCTAGAACTGTAATAATTATACCTATTACTTATATTATTATCAACATAACATGCATTATTACCCATATAATGGAGATATTATTGCTAGAACTGTAATAATTATACACATTACTTATACTATTAGCAATATAACGTGCATTGTTACCCATATAATGCAGTTATTATCGCCAGAACTGTAATAATTATACTTATTACTTATATTATTATCAATATAACATGCATTATTACCCATATTATGCAGTTATTATCGATAGAACTGTAATAAATACACTTATTACTTTTACTATTATCAATATATCATGCACTATTAGCCATATTTTACTATTATTATCGCTAGAACTATAATAATTATACTTATTACTCCCGATATTATCAATATAACATGCCTTATTACCCATATAATGCAGTTATTATCGCTAGAACTGTAATAATTAAACTTATTACTTATATTGTTAGCAATATAACATGCATTATTACCCATATAATGCAGTTATTATCGCTAGAACTGTAATAATTATACTTATTACTTATATTATTATCAATAAAACATGCATTATTACCCATATAATGCAGTTATTATCGCTAGAACTGTAATATTGTACTCATTACTTATATTATTAGCAATATAACGTGCATTATTACCCATATTATGCAGTTATTATCGCTAGAACTGTAATAATTATACTTATTACTTATACTATTAGGAATATAACGTGCATTATTACCCATATAATGCAGTTATTATCGCCAGAACTGTAATAAATATACTTATTACTTATATTATTATCAACATAACATGCATTATTACCCATATTATGCAGTTATTATCGCTAGAACTGTAATAATTGTACTCATTACTTATATTATTAGCAATATAACGTACATTATTACCCATATTATGCAGTTATTATCGCTAGAACTATAATAATTATACTTATTACTCCCGATATTATCAATATAACATGCATTATTACCCATATAATGCAGTTATTATCGCTAGAACTGTAATAATTATACTTATTACTTATATTATTAGCAATATAACGTGCATTATTACCCATATAATGCAGTTATTATCGCTAGAACTGTAATATTGTACTCATTACTTATATTATTAGCAATATAACGTGCATTATTACCCATATTATGCAGTTATTATCGCTAGAACTGTAATAATTATACTTATTACATATATTATTATCAATATAACATGCATTATTACCCATATAATGGAGGTATTATCGCTAGAACTGTAATAATTATACTTATTACTTATACTATTAGCAATATAACATGCACTATTTGCCATATTTTACTATTATTATCGCTAGAACTATAATAATTATACTTATTACTCCCGATATTATCAATATAACATGCATTATTACCCATATAATGCAGTTATTATCGCTAGAACTGTAATAATTAAACTTATTACTTATATTGTTAGCAATATAACATGCATTATTACCCATATAATGCAGTTATTATCGCTAGAACTGTAATAATTATACTTATTACTTATATTATTATCAATAAAACATGCATTATTACCCATATAATGCAGTTATTATCGCTAGAACTGTAATATTGTACTCATTACTTATATTATTAGCAATATAACGTGCATTATTACCCATATTATGCAGTTATTATCGCTAGAACTGTAATAATTATACTTATTACTTATATCATTATCAATATAACATGCATTATTAGCCATATAATGGAGGTATTATCGCTAGAACTGTAATAATTATACTTATTACTTAGATTATTATCATTATAACATGCATTATTACCCATATTATGTAGTTATTATCGCTAGAACGATAATAAATATACGTATTACTTTTATTATCATCAATATAAAATGCATTATTACCCATATAATGCAGTTATTATCGCTAGAACTGTAATAATTATACTCATTACTTATATTATTAGCACTATAACGTGCATTATTACCCATATTATGCAGTTATTATCGCTAGAACTGTAATAATTATACTTATTACTTATATTATTATCAATATAACATGCATTATTACCCATATAATGGAGGTATTATCGCTAGAACTGTAATAATTATACTTATTACTTATACCATTAGGAATATAACGTGCATTATTACCCATATAATGCAGTTATTATCGCCAGAACTGTAATAAATATACTTATTACTTATATTATTATCAACATAACATGCATTATTACCCATATTATGCAGTTATTATCGCTAGAACTGTAATAATTGTACTCATTACTTATATTATTAGCAATATAACGTACATTATTACCCATATTATGCAGTTATTATCGCTAGAACTATAATAATTATACTTATTACTCCCGATATTATCAATATAACATGCCTTATTACCCATATAATGCAGTTATTATCGCTAGAACTGTAATAATTATACTTATTACTTATATTATTATCAATATAACATGCATTATTACCCATATAATGGAGGTATTATCGCAAGAACTGTAATAATTATACTTATTACTTATACTATTAGCAATATAACGTGCATTATTACACATATAACGCAGTTATTATCGCCAGAACTGTAATAATTATACTTAATAATTATATTATTCTCAATATAACATGCATTATTACCCATATTATGCAGTTATTATCGCTAGAACTATAATAAATATACGTATTACTTTCATTATCATCAATATAACATGCATTATTACCCATATAATGGAGGTATTATCGCTAGAACTGTAATAATTATACTTATTACTTATATTATTATCAATATAACATGCAGTATTACCCATATTATGCAGTTATTATCGATAGAACTGTAATAAATACACTTATTACTTTTACTATTATCAATATATCATGCACTATTAGCCATATTTTACTATTATTATCGCTAGAACTATAATAATTATACTTATTACTCCCGATATTATCAATATAACATGCCTTATTACCCATATAATGCAGTTATTATCGCTAGAACTGTAATAATTATACTTATTACTTATATTATTAGCAATATAACGTGCATTATTACCCATATAATGCAGTTATTATCGCTAGAACTGTAATAATTATACTTATTACTTATATTATTATCAATGTAACATGCATTATTACCCATATAATGGAGTTATTATCGCAAGAACTGCAATAATTATACGTATTACTTATATTATTATCAATATAACATGCAGTATTACCCATATAATGCAGTTATTATCGCTAGAACTATAATAAATATACGTATTACTTTCATTATCATCAATATAACATGCATTATTACCCATATAATGGAGGTATTATCGCTAGAACTGTAATAATTATACTTATTACTTATATTATTATCAATATAACATGCATTATTACCCATATTATGCAGTTATTATCGATAGAACTGTAATAAATACACTTATTACTTTTACTATTATCAATATATCATGCACTATTAGCCATATTTTACTATTATTATCGCTAGAACTATAATAATTATACTTATTACTCCCGATATTATCAATATAACATGCATTCTTACCCATATAATGGAGGTATTATCGCTAGAACTGTAATAATTATACTTATTACTTATACTATCAGCAATATAACGTGCATTATTACCCACATAATGCAGTTATTATCGCCAGAACTGTGATAATTATACTTATTACTTATATTATTCTCAATAGAACATGCATTATTACCCATATAATGCAGTTATTATCGCTAGAACTGTAATAATTATACCTATTACTTATATTATTATCAACATAACATGCATTATTACCCATATAATGGAGATATTATTGCTAGAACTGTAATAATTATACACATTACTTATACTATTAGCAATATAACGTGCATTGTTACCCATATAATGCAGTTATTATCGCCAGAACTGTAATAAATATACTTATTACTTATATTATTATCAACATAACATGCATTATTACCCATATTATGCAGTTATTATCGCTAGAACTGTAATAATTGTACTCATTACTTATATTATTAGCAATATAACGTACATTATTACCCATATTATGCAGTTATTATCGCTAGAACTATAATAATTATACTTATTACTCCCGATATTATCAATATAACATGCCTTATTACCCATATAATGCAGTTATTATCGCTAGAACTGTAATAATTATACTTATTACTTATATTATTATCAATATAACATGCATTATTACCCATATAATGGAGGTATTATCGCAAGAACTGTAATAATTATACTTATTACTTATACTATTAGCAATATAACGTGCATTATTACACATATAACGCAGTTATTATCGCCAGAACTGTAATAATTATACTTAATAATTATATTATTCTCAATATAACATGCATTATTACCCATATTATGCAGTTATTATCGCTAGAACTATAATAAATATACGTATTACTTTCATTATCATCAATATAACATGCATTATTACCCATATAATGGAGGTATTATCGCTAGAACTGTAATAATTATACTTATTACTTATATTATTATCAATATAACATGCAGTATTACCCATATTATGCAGTTATTATCGATAGAACTGTAATAAATACACTTATTACTTTTACTATTATCAATATATCATGCACTATTAGCCATATTTTACTATTATTATCGCTAGAACTATAATAATTATACTTATTACTCCCGATATTATCAATATAACATGCCTTATTACCCATATAATGCAGTTATTATCGCTAGAACTGTAATAATTATACTTATTACTTATATTATTAGCAATATAACGTGCATTATTACCCATATAATGCAGTTATTATCGCTAGAACTGTAATAATTATACTTATTACTTATATTATTATCAATGTAACATGCATTATTACCCATATAATGGAGTTATTATCGCAAGAACTGCAATAATTATACGTATTACTTATATTATTATCAATATAACATGCAGTATTACCCATATAATGCAGTTATTATCGCTAGAACTATAATAAATATACGTATTACTTTCATTATCATCAATATAACATGCATTATTACCCATATAATGGAGGTATTATCGCTAGAACTGTAATAATTATACTTATTACTTATATTATTATCAATATAACATGCATTATTACCCATATTATGCAGTTATTATCGATAGAACTGTAATAAATACACTTATTACTTTTACTATTATCAATATATCATGCACTATTAGCCATATTTTACTATTATTATCGCTAGAACTATAATAATTATACTTATTACTCCCGATATTATCAATATAACATGCATTCTTACCCATATAATGGAGGTATTATCGCTAGAACTGTAATAATTATACTTATTACTTATACTATCAGCAATATAACGTGCATTATTACCCACATAATGCAGTTATTATCGCCAGAACTGTGATAATTATACTTATTACTTATATTATTCTCAATAGAACATGCATTATTACCCATATAATGCAGTTATTATCGCTAGAACTGTAATAATTATACCTATTACTTATATTATTATCAACATAACATGCATTATTACCCATATAATGGAGATATTATTGCTAGAACTGTAATAATTATACACATTACTTATACTATTAGCAATATAACGTGCATTGTTACCCATATAATGCAGTTATTATCGCCAGAACTGTAATAAATATACTTATTACTTATATTATTATCAACATAACATGCATTATTACCCATATTATGCAGTTATTATCGCTAGAACTGTAATAATTGTACTCATTACTTATATTATTAGCAATATAACGTACATTATTACCCATATTATGCAGTTATTATCGCTAGAACTATAATAATTATACTTATTACTCCCGATATTATCAATATAACATGCCTTATTACCCATATAATGCAGTTATTATCGCTAGAACTGTAATAATTATACTTATTACTTATATTATTATCAATATAACATGCATTATTACCCATATAATGGAGGTATTATCGCAAGAACTGTAATAATTATACTTATTACTTATATTATTATCAATATAACATGCATTATTACCCATATTATGCAGTTATTATCGATAGAACTGTAATAAATACACTTATTACTTTTACTATTATCAATATATCATGCACTATTAGCCATATTTTACTATTATTATCGCTAGAACTATAATAATTATACTTATTACTCCCGATATTATCAATATAACATGCCTTATTACCCATATAATGCAGTTATTATCGCTAGAACTGTAATAATTATCCTTATTACTTATATTATTATCAATATAACATGCATTCTGACCCATATAATGGAGGTATTATCGCTAGAACTGTAATAATTATACTTATTACTCCCGATATTATCAATATAACATGCCTTATTACCCATATAATGCAGTTATTATGGCTAGAACTGTAATAATTATACTTATTACTTATATTATTATCAATATAACATGCATTATTACCCATATAATGGAGGTATTATCGCAAGAACTGTAATAATTATACTTATTACTTATACTATTAGCAATATAACGTGCATTATTACACATATAACGCAGTTATTATCGCCAGAACTGTAATAATTATACTTAATAATTATATTATTCTCAATATAACATGCATTATTACCCATATTATGCAGTTATTATCGCTAGAACTATAATAAATATACGTATTACTTTCATTATCATCAATATAACATGCATTATTACCCATATAATGGAGGTATTATCGCTAGAACTGTAATAATTATACTTATTACTTATATTATTATCAATATAACATGCAGTATTACCCATATTATGCAGTTATTATCGATAGAACTGTAATAAATACACTTATTACTTTTACTATTATCAATATATCATGCACTATTAGCCATATTTTACTATTATTATCGCTAGAACTATAATAATTATACTTATTACTCCCGATATTATCAATATAACATGCCTTATTACCCATATAATGCAGTTATTATCGCTAGAACTGTAATAATTATACTTATTACTTATATTATTAGCAATATAACGTGCATTATTACCCATATAATGCAGTTATTATCGCTAGAACTGTAATAATTATACTTATTACTTATATTATTATCAATGTAACATGCATTATTACCCATATAATGGAGTTATTATCGCAAGAACTGCAATAATTATACGTATTACTTATATTATTATCAATATAACATGCAGTATTACCCATATAATGCAGTTATTATCGCTAGAACTATAATAAATATACGTATTACTTTCATTATCATCAATATAACATGCATTATTACCCATATAATGGAGGTATTATCGCTAGAACTGTAATAATTATACTTATTACTTATATTATTATCAATATAACATGCATTATTACCCATATTATGCAGTTATTATCGATAGAACTGTAATAAATACACTTATTACTTTTACTATTATCAATATATCATGCACTATTAGCCATATTTTACTATTATTATCGCTAGAACTATAATAATTATACTTATTACTCCCGATATTATCAATATAACATGCATTCTTACCCATATAATGGAGGTATTATCGCTAGAACTGTAATAATTATACTTATTACTTATACTATCAGCAATATAACGTGCATTATTACCCACATAATGCAGTTATTATCGCCAGAACTGTGATAATTATACTTATTACTTATATTATTCTCAATAGAACATGCATTATTACCCATATAATGCAGTTATTATCGCTAGAACTGTAATAATTATACCTATTACTTATATTATTATCAACATAACATGCATTATTACCCATATAATGGAGATATTATTGCTAGAACTGTAATAATTATACACATTACTTATACTATTAGCAATATAACGTGCATTGTTACCCATATAATGCAGTTATTATCGCCAGAACTGTAATAATTATACTTATTACTTATATTATTATCAATATAACATGCATTATTACCCATATTATGCAGTTATTATCGATAGAACTGTAATAAATACACTTATTACTTTTACTATTATCAATATATCATGCACTATTAGCCATATTTTACTATTATTATCGCTAGAACTATAATAATTATACTTATTACTCCCGATATTATCAATATAACATGCCTTATTACCCATATAATGCAGTTATTATCGCTAGAACTGTAATAATTAAACTTATTACTTATATTGTTAGCAATATAACATGCATTATTACCCATATAATGCAGTTATTATCGCTAGAACTGTAATAATTATACTTATTACTTATATTATTATCAATAAAACATGCATTATTACCCATATAATGCAGTTATTATCGCTAGAACTGTAATATTGTACTCATTACTTATATTATTAGCAATATAACGTGCATTATTACCCATATTATGCAGTTATTATCGCTAGAACTGTAATAATTATACTTATTACTTATACTATTAGGAATATAACGTGCATTATTACCCATATAATGCAGTTATTATCGCCAGAACTGTAATAAATATACTTATTACTTATATTATTATCAACATAACATGCATTATTACCCATATTATGCAGTTATTATCGCTAGAACTGTAATAATTGTACTCATTACTTATATTATTAGCAATATAACGTACATTATTACCCATATTATGCAGTTATTATCGCTAGAACTATAATAATTATACTTATTACTCCCGATATTATCAATATAACATGCATTATTACCCATATAATGCAGTTATTATCGCTAGAACTGTAATAATTATACTTATTACTTATATTATTAGCAATATAACGTGCATTATTACCCATATAATGCAGTTATTATCGCTAGAACTGTAATATTGTACTCATTACTTATATTATTAGCAATATAACGTGCATTATTACCCATATTATGCAGTTATTATCGCTAGAACTGTAATAATTATACTTATTACATATATTATTATCAATATAACATGCATTATTACCCATATAATGGAGGTATTATCGCTAGAACTGTAATAATTATACTTATTACTTATACTATTAGCAATATAACATGCACTATTTGCCATATTTTACTATTATTATCGCTAGAACTATAATAATTATACTTATTACTCCCGATATTATCAATATAACATGCATTATTACCCATATAATGCAGTTATTATCGCTAGAACTGTAATAATTAAACTTATTACTTATATTGTTAGCAATATAACATGCATTATTACCCATATAATGCAGTTATTATCGCTAGAACTGTAATAATTATACTTATTACTTATATTATTATCAATAAAACATGCATTATTACCCATATAATGCAGTTATTATCGCTAGAACTGTAATATTGTACTCATTACTTATATTATTAGCAATATAACGTGCATTATTACCCATATTATGCAGTTATTATCGCTAGAACTGTAATAATTATACTTATTACTTATATCATTATCAATATAACATGCATTATTAGCCATATAATGGAGGTATTATCGCTAGAACTGTAATAATTATACTTATTACTTAGATTATTATCATTATAACATGCATTATTACCCATATTATGTAGTTATTATCGCTAGAACGATAATAAATATACGTATTACTTTTATTATCATCAATATAAAATGCATTATTACCCATATAATGCAGTTATTATCGCTAGAACTGTAATAATTATACTCATTACTTATATTATTAGCACTATAACGTGCATTATTACCCATATTATGCAGTTATTATCGCTAGAACTGTAATAATTATACTTATTACTTATATTATTATCAATATAACATGCATTATTACCCATATAATGGAGGTATTATCGCTAGAACTGTAATAATTATACTTATTACTTATACCATTAGGAATATAACGTGCATTATTACCCATATAATGCAGTTATTATCGCCAGAACTGTAATAAATATACTTATTACTTATATTATTATCAACATAACATGCATTATTACCCATATTATGCAGTTATTATCGCTAGAACTGTAATAATTGTACTCATTACTTATATTATTAGCAATATAACGTACATTATTACCCATATTATGCAGTTATTATCGCTAGAACTATAATAATTATACTTATTACTCCCGATATTATCAATATAACATGCCTTATTACCCATATAATGCAGTTATTATCGCTAGAACTGTAATAATTATACTTATTACTTATATTATTATCAATATAACATGCATTATTACCCATATAATGGAGGTATTATCGCAAGAACTGTAATAATTATACTTATTACTTATACTATTAGCAATATAACGTGCATTATTACACATATAACGCAGTTATTATCGCCAGAACTGTAATAATTATACTTAATAATTATATTATTCTCAATATAACATGCATTATTACCCATATTATGCAGTTATTATCGCTAGAACTATAATAAATATACGTATTACTTTCATTAACATCAATATAACATGCATTATTACCCATATAATGGAGGTATTATCGCTAGAACTGTAATAATTATACTTATTACTTATATTATTATCAATATAACATGCAGTATTACCCATATTATGCAGTTATTATCGATAGAACTGTAATAAATACACTTATTACTTTTACTATTATCAATATATCATGCACTATTAGCCATATTTTACTATTATTATCGCTAGAACTATAATAATTATACTTATTACTCCCGATATTATCAATATAACATGCCTTATTACCCATATAATGCAGTTATTATCGCTAGAACTGTAATAATTATACTTATTACTTATATTATTAGCAATATAACGTGCATTATTACCCATATAATGCAGTTATTATCGCTAGAACTGTAATAATTATACTTATTACTTATATTATTATCAATGTAACATGCATTATTACCCATATAATGGAGTTATTATCGCAAGAACTGCAATAATTATACGTATTACTTATATTATTATCAATATAACATGCAGTATTACCCATATAATGCAGTTATTATCGCTAGAACTATAATAAATATACGTATTACTTTCATTATCATCAATATAACATGCATTATTACCCATATAATGGAGGTATTATCGCTAGAACTGTAATAATTATACTTATTACTTATATTATTATCAATATAACATGCATTATTACCCATATTATGCAGTTATTATCGATAGAACTGTAATAAATACACTTATTACTTTTACTATTATCAATATATCATGCACTATTAGCCATATTTTACTATTATTATCGCTAGAACTATAATAATTATACTTATTACTCCCGATATTATCAATATAACATGCATTCTTACCCATATAATGGAGGTATTATCGCTAGAACTGTAATAATTATACTTATTACTTATACTATCAGCAATATAACGTGCATTATTACCCACATAATGCAGTTATTATCGCCAGAACTGTGATAATTATACTTATTACTTATATTATTCTCAATAGAACATGCATTATTACCCATATAATGCAGTTATTATCGCTAGAACTGTAATAATTATACCTATTACTTATATTATTATCAACATAACATGCATTATTACCCATATAATGGAGATATTATTGCTAGAACTGTAATAATTATACACATTACTTATACTATTAGCAATATAACGTGCATTGTTACCCATATAATGCAGTTATTATCGCCAGAACTGTAATAATTATACTTATTACTTATATTATTATCAATATAACATGCATTATTACCCATATTATGCAGTTATTATCGATAGAACTGTAATAAATACACTTATTACTTTTACTATTATCAATATATCATGCACTATTAGCCATATTTTACTATTATTATCGCTAGAACTATAATAATTATACTTATTACTCCCGATATTATCAATATAACATGCCTTATTACCCATATAATGCAGTTATTATCGCTAGAACTGTAATAATTATCCTTATTACTTATATTATTATCAATATAACATGCATTCTGACCCATATAATGGAGGTATTATCGCTAGAACTGTAATAATTATACTTATTACTCCCGATATTATCAATATAACATGCCTTATTACCCATATAATGCAGTTATTATCGCTAGAACTGTAATAATTATACTTATTACTTATATTATTATCAATATAACATGCATTATTACCCATATAATGGAGGTATTATCGCAAGAACTGTAATAATTATACTTATTACTTATACTATTAGCAATATAACGTGCATTATTACACATATAACGCAGTTATTATCGCCAGAACTGTAATAATTATACTTAATAATTATATTATTCTCAATATAACATGCATTATTACCCATATTATGCAGTTATTATCGCTAGAACTATAATAAATATACGTATTACTTTCATTATCATCAATATAACATGCATTATTACCCATATAATGGAGGTATTATCGCTAGAACTGTAATAATTATACTTATTACTTATATTATTATCAATATAACATGCAGTATTACCCATATTATGCAGTTATTATCGCTAGAACTGTAATAATTATACTTATTACTTATATTATTATCAATATAACACGCATTATTACCCATATAATGGAGGTATTATCGCAAGAACTGTAATAATTATACTTATTACTTATACTATTAGCAATATAACGTGCATTATTACACATATAACGCAGTTATTATCGCCAGAACTGTAATAATTATACTTAATAATTATATTATTCTCAATATAACATGCATTATTACCCATATTATGCAGTTATTATCGCTAGAACTATAATAAATATACGTATTACTTTCATTATCATCAATATAACATGCATTATTACCCATATAATGGAGGTATTATCGCTAGAACTGTAATAATTATACTTATTACTTATATTATTATCAATATAACATGCAGTATTACCCATATTATGCAGTTATTATCGATAGAACTGTAATAAATACACTTATTACTTTTACTATTATCAATATATCATGCACTATTAGCCATATTTTACTATTATTATCGCTAGAACTATAATAATTATACTTATTACTCCCGATATTATCAATATAACATGCCTTATTACCCATATAATGCAGTTATTATCGCTAGAACTGTAATAATTATACTTATTACTTATATTATTAGCAATATAACGTGCATTATTACCCATATAATGCAGTTATTATCGCTAGAACTGTAATAATTATACTTATTACTTATATTATTATCAATGTAACATGCATTATTACCCATATAATGGAGTTATTATCGCAAGAACTGCAATAATTATACGTATTACTTATATTATTATCAATATAACATGCAGTATTACCCATATAATGCAGTTATTATCGCTAGAACTATAATAAATATACGTATTACTTTCATTATCATCAATATAACATGCATTATTACCCATATAATGGAGGTATTATCGCTAGAACTGTAATAATTATACTTATTACTTATATTATTATCAATATAACATGCATTATTACCCATATTATGCAGTTATTATCGATAGAACTGTAATAAATACACTTATTACTTTTACTATTATCAATATATCATGCACTATTAGCCATATTTTACTATTATTATCGCTAGAACTATAATAATTATACTTATTACTCCCGATATTATCAATATAACATGCATTCTTACCCATATAATGGAGGTATTATCGCTAGAACTGTAATAATTATACTTATTACTTATACTATCAGCAATATAACGTGCATTATTACCCACATAATGCAGTTATTATCGCCAGAACTGTGATAATTATACTTATTACTTATATTATTCTCAATAGAACATGCATTATTACCCATATAATGCAGTTATTATCGCTAGAACTGTAATAATTATACCTATTACTTATATTATTATCAACATAACATGCATTATTACCCATATAATGGAGATATTATTGCTAGAACTGTAATAATTATACACATTACTTATACTATTAGCAATATAACGTGCATTGTTACCCATATAATGCAGTTATTATCGCCAGAACTGTAATAATTATACTTATTACTTATATTATTATCAATATAACATGCATTATTACCCATATTATGCAGTTATTATCGATAGAACTGTAATAAATACACTTATTACTTTTACTATTATCAATATATCATGCACTATTAGCCATATTTTACTATTATTATCGCTAGAACTATAATAATTATACTTATTACTCCCGATATTATCAATATAACATGCCTTATTACCCATATAATGCAGTTATTATCGCTAGAACTGTAATAATTATCCTTATTACTTATATTATTATCAATATAACATGCATTCTGACCCATATAATGGAGGTATTATCGCTAGAACTGTAATAATTATACTTATTACTCCCGATATTATCAATATAACATGCCTTATTACCCATATAATGCAGTTATTATCGCTAGAACTGTAATAATTATACTTATTACTTATATTATTATCAATATAACATGCATTATTACCCATATAATGGAGGTATTATCGCAAGAACTGTAATAATTATACTTATTACTTATACTATTAGCAATATAACGTGCATTATTACACATATAACGCAGTTATTATCGCCAGAACTGTAATAATTATACTTAATAATTATATTATTCTCAATATAACATGCATTATTACCCATATTATGCAGTTATTATCGCTAGAACTATAATAAATATACGTATTACTTTCATTATCATCAATATAACATGCATTATTACCCATATAATGGAGGTATTATCGCTAGAACTGTAATAATTATACTTATTACTTATATTATTATCAATATAACATGCAGTATTACCCATATTATGCAGTTATTATCGATAGAACTGTAATAAATACACTTATTACTTTTACTATTATCAATATATCATGCACTATTAGCCATATTTTACTATTATTATCGCTAGAACTATAATAATTATACTTATTACTCCCGATATTATCAATATAACATGCCTTATTACCCATATAATGCAGTTATTATCGCTAGAACTGTAATAATTATACTTATTACTTATATTATTAGCAATATAACGTGCATTATTACCCATATAATGCAGTTATTATCGCTAGAACTGTAATAATTATACTTATTACTTATATTATTATCAATGTAACATGCATTATTACCCATATAATGGAGTTATTATCGCAAGAACTGCAATAATTATACGTATTACTTATATTATTATCAATATAACATGCAGTATTACCCATATAATGCAGTTATTATCGCTAGAACTATAATAAATATACGTATTACTTTCATTATCATCAATATAACATGCATTATTACCCATATAATGGAGGCATTATCGCTAGAACTGTAATAATTATACTTATTACTTATATTATTATCAATATAACATGCATTATTACCCATATTATGCAGTTATTATCGATAGAACTGTAATAAATACACTTATTACTTTTACTATTATCAATATATCATGCACTATTAGCCATATTTTACTATTATTATCGCTAGAACTATAATAATTATACTTATTACTCCCGATATTATCAATATAACATGCCTTATTACCCATATAATGCAGTTATTATCGCTAGAACTGTAATAATTATCCTTATTACTTATATTATTATCAATATAACATGCATTCTGACCCATATAATGGAGGTATTATCGCTAGAACTGTAATAATTATACTTATTACTTATACTATTAGCAATATAACGTGCATTATTTCCCACATAATGCAGTTATTATCGCCAGAACTGTAATAATTATACTTATTACTTATATTATTCTCAATAGAACATGCATTATTATCCATATAATGCAGTTATTATCTCTAGAACTGTAATAATTATACCTATTACTTATATTATTATCAACATAACATGCATTATTACCCATATTATGCAGTTATTATCGCTAGAACTGTAATAATTGTACTCATTACTTATATTATTAGCAATATAACGTGCATTATTACCCATATTATGCAGTTATTATCGATAGAACTGTAATAAATACACTTATTACTTTTACTATTATCAATATATCATGCACTATTAGCCATATTTTACTATTATTATCGCTAGAACTATAATAATTATACTTATTACTCCCGATATTATCAATATAATATGCATTATTACCCATATAATGCAGTTATTATCGCTAGAACTGTAATAATTATACTTATTACTTATATCATTATCAATATAACATGCATTATTACCCATATAATGCAGTTATTATCGCTAGAACTGTAATATTGTACTCATTACTTATATTATTAGCAATATAACGTGCATTATTACCCATATTATGCAGTTATTATCGCTAGAACTGTAATAATTATACTTATTACTTATATTGTTAGCAATATAACATGCATTATTACCCATATAATGCAGTTATTATCGCTAGAACTGTAATAATTATACTTATTACTTATATTATTATTAATAAAACATGCATTATTACCCATATAATGCAGTTATTATCGCTAGAACTGTAATATTGTACTCATTACTTATATTATTAGCAATATAACGTGCATTATTACCCATATTATGCAGTTATTATCGCTAGAACTGTAACAATTATACTTATTACTTATATCATTATCAATATAACATGCATTATTACCCATATAATGGAGGTATTATCGCTAGAACTGTAATAATTATACTTATTACTTAGATTATTATCATTATAACATGCATTATTACCCATATTATGCAGTTATTATCGCTAGAACGATAATAAATATACGTATTACTTTTATTATCATCAATATAACATGCATTATTACCCATATAATGCAGTTATTATCGCTAGAACTGTAATAATAATACTCATTACTTATATTATTAGCACTATAACGTGCATTATTACCCATATTATGCAGTTATTATCGCTAGAACTGTAATAATTATACTTATTACTTATATTATTATCAATATAACATGCATTATTACCCATATAATGGAGGTATTATCGCTAGAACTGTAATAATTATACTTATTACTTATATTGTTAGCAATATAACATGCATTATTACCCATATTATGCAGTTATTATCGCTAGAACTATAATAATTATACTTATTACTCCCGATATTATCAATATAACATGCATTATTACCCATATAATGCAGTTATTATCGCTAGAACTGTAATAATTATACTTATTACTTATATTATTAGCAATATAACGTGCATTATTACCCATATAATGCAGTTATTATCGCTAGAACTGTAATAATTATACTTATTACTTATATCATTATCAATATAACATGCATTATTACCCATATAATGCAGTTATTATCGCTAGAACTGTAATATTGTACTCATTACTTATATTATTAGCAATATAACGTGCATTATTACCCATATTATGCAGTTATTATCGCTAGAACTGTAATAATTATACTTATTACTTATATTGTTAGCAATATAACATGCATTATTACCCATATAATGCAGTTATTATCGCTAGAACTGTAATAATTATACTTATTACTTATATTATTATCAATAAAACATGCATTATTACCCATATAATGCAGTTATTATCGCTAGAACTGTAATATTGTACTCATTACTTATATTATTAGCAATATAACGTGCATTATTACCCATATTATGCAGTTATTATCGCTAGAACTGTAACAATTATACTTATTGCTTATATCATTATCAATATAACATGCATTATTACCCATATAATGGAGGTATTATCGCTAGAACTGTAATAATTATACTTATTACTTAGATTATTATCATTATAACATGCATTATTACCCATATTATGCAGTTATTATCGCTAGAACGATAATAAATATACGTATTACTTTTATTATCATCAATATAACATGCATTATTACCCATATAATGCAGTTATTATCGCTAGAACTGTAATAATAATACTCATTACTTATATTATTAGCACTATAACGTGCATTATTACCCATATTATGCAGTTATTATCGCTAGAACTGTAATAATTATACTTATTACTTATATTATTATCAATATAACATGCATTATTACCCATATAATGGAGGTATTATCGCTAGAACTGTAATAATTATACTTATTACTTATACTATTAGGAATATAACGTGCATTATTACCCATATAATGCAGTTATTATCGCCAGAACTGTAATAAATATACTTATTACTTATATTATTATCAACATAACATGCATTATTACCCATATTATGCAGTTATTATCGCTAGAACTGTAATAATTGTACTCATTACTTATATTATTAGCAATATAACGTACATTATTACCCATATTATGCAGTTATTATCGCTAGAACTATAATAATTATACTTATTACTCCCGATATTATCAATATAACATGCATTATTACCCATATAATGCAGTTATTATCGCTAGAACTGTAATATTGTACTCATTACTTATATTATTAGCAATATAACGTGCATTATTACCCATATTATGCAGTTATTATCGCTAGAACTGTAATAATTATACTTATTACTTATATTGTTAGCAATATAACATGCATTATTACCCATATAATGCAGTTATTATCGCTAGAACTGTAATAATTATACTTATTACTTATATTATTATCAATAAAACATGCATTATTACCCATATAATGCAGTTATTATCGCTAGAACTGTAATATTGTACTCATTACTTATATTATTAGCAATATAACGTGCATTATTACCCATATTATGCAGTTATTATCGCTAGAACTGTAATAATTATACTTTTTACTTATATCATTATCAATATAACATGCATTATTACCCATATAATGGAGGTATTATCGCTAGAACTGTAATAATTATACTTATTACTTAGATTATTATCATTATAACATGCATTATTACCCATATTATGCAGTTATTATCGCTAGAACGATAATAAATATACGTATTACTTTTATTATCATCAATATAACATGCATTATTACCCATATAATGCAGTTATTATCGCTAGAACTGTAATAATTATACTCATTACTTATATTATTAGCACTATAACGTGCATTATTACCCATATTATGCAGTTATTATCGCTAGAACTGTAATAATTATACTTATTACTTATATTATTATCAATATAACATGCATTATTACCCATATAATGGAGGTATTATCGCAAGAACTGTAATAATTATACTTATTACTTATACTATTAGCAATATAACGTGCATTATTACACATATAATGCAGTTATTATCGCCAGAACTGTAATAATTATACTTAATAATTATATTATTCTCAATATAACATGCATTATTACCCATATTATGCAGTTATTATCGCTAGAACTATAATAAATATACGTATTACTTTCATTATCATCAATATAACATGCATTATTACCCATATAATGCAGGTATTATCGCTAGAACTGTAATAATTGTACTTATTACTTATATTATTATCAATATAACATGCAGTATTACCCATATTATGCAGTTATTATCGATAGAACTGTAATAAATACACTTATTACTTTTACTATTATCAATATATCATGCACTATTAGCCATATTTTACTATTATTATCGCTAGAACTATAATAATTATACTTATTACTCCCGATATTATCAATATAACATGCCTTATTACCCATATAATGCAGTTATTATCGCTAGAACTGTAATAATTATACTTATTACTTATATTATTAGCAATATAACGTGCATTATTACCCATATAATGCAGTTATTATCGCTAGAACTGTAATATTTATACTTATTACTTATATTATTATCAATATAACATGCATTATTACCCATATAATGGAGTTATTATCGCAAGAACTGCAATAATTATACTTATTACTTATATTATTATCAATATAACATGCAGTATTACCCATATAATGCAGTTATTATCGCTAGAACTATAATAAATATACGTATTACTTTCATTATCATCAATATAACATGCATTATTACCCATATAATGGAGGTATTATCGCTAGAACTGTAATAATTATACTTATTACTTATATTATTATCAATATAACATGCATTATTACCCATATTATGCAGTTATTATCGATAGAACTGTAATAAATACACTTATTACTTTTACTATTATCAATATATCATGCACTATTAGCCATATTTTACTATTATTATCGCTAGAACTATAATAATTATACTTATTACTCCCGATATTATCAATATAACATGCATTCTTACCCATATAATGGAGGTATTATCGCTAGAACTGTAATAATTATACTTATTACTTATACTATCAGCAATATAACGTGCATTATTACCCACATAATGCAGTTATTATCGCCAGAACTGTAATAATTATACTTATTACTTATATTATTCTCAATAGAACATGCATTATTACCCATATAATGCAGTTATTATCGCTAGAACTGTAATAATTATACCTATTACTTATATTATTATCAACATAACATGCATTATTACCCATATTATGCAGTTATTATTGCTAGAACTGTAATAATTGTACTCATTACTTATATTATTAGCAATATAACGTGCATTATTACCCATATTATGCAGTTATTATCGATAGAACTGTAATAAATACACTTATTACTTTCACTATTATCAATATATCATGCACTATTAGCCATATTTTACTATTATTATCGCTAGAACTATAATAATTATACTTATTACTCCCGATATTATCAATATAACGTACATTATTACCCATATTATGCAGTTATTATCGCTAGAACTATAATAATTATACTTATTACTCCCGATATTATCAATATAACATGCATTATTACCCATATAATGCAGTTATTATCGCTAGAACTGTAATAATTATACTTATTACTTATATTATTAGCAATATAACGTGCATTATTACCCATATAATGCAGTTATTATCGCTAGAACTGTAATAATTATACTTATTACTTATATCATTATCAATATAACATGCATTATTACCCATATAATGCAGTTATTATCGCTAGAACTGTAATATTGTACTCATTACTTATATTATTAGCAATATAACGTGCATTATTACCCATATTATGCAGTTATTATCGCTAGAACTGTAATAATTATACTTATTACATATATTATTATCAATATAACATGCATTATTACCCATATAATGGAGGTATTATCGATAGAACTGTAATAATTATACTTATTACTTATACTATTAGCAATATAACATGCACTATTTGCCATATTTTACTATTATTATCGCTAGAACTATAATAATTATACTTATTACTCCCGATATTATCAATATAACATGCATTATTACCCATATAATGCAGTTATTATCGCTAGAACTGTAATAATTAAACTTATTACTTATATTGTTAGCAATATAACATGCATTATTACCCATATAATGCAGTTATTATCGCTAGAACTGTAATAATTATACTTATTACTTATATTATTATCAATAAAACATGCATTATTACCCATATAATGCAGTTATTATCGCTAGAACTGTAATATTGTACTCATTACTTATATTATTAGCAATATAACGTGCATTATTACCCATATTATGCAGTTATTATCGCTAGAACTGTAATAATTATACTTATTACTTATATCATTATCAATATAACATGCATTATTAGCCATATAATGGAGGTATTATCGCTAGAACTGTAATAATTATACTTATTACTTAGATTATTATCATTATAACATGCATTATTACCCATATTATGCAGTTATTATCGCTAGAACGATAATAAATATACGTATTACTTTTATTATCATCAATATAAAATGCATTATTACCCATATAATGCAGTTATTATCGCTAGAACTGTAATAATTATACTCATTACTTATATTATTAGCACTATAACGTGCATTATTACCCATATTATGCAGTTATTATCGCTAGAACTGTAATAATTATACTTATTACTTATATTATTATCAATATAACATGCATTATTACCCATATAATGGAGGTATTATCGCTAGAACTGTAATAATTATACTTATTACTTATACCATTAGGAATATAACGTGCATTATTACCCATATAATGCAGTTATTATCGCCAGAACTGTAATAAATATACTTATTACTTATATTATTATCAACATAACATGCATTATTACCCATATTATGCAGTTATTATCGCTAGAACTGTAATAATTGTACTCATTACTTATATTATTAGCAATATAACGTACATTATTACCCATATTATGCAGTTATTATCGCTAGAACTATAATAATTATACTTATTACTCCCGATATTATCAATATAACATGCCTTATTACCCATATAATGCAGTTATTATCGCTAGAACTGTAATAGTTATACTTATTACTTATATTATTATCAATATAACATGCATTATTACCCATATAATGGAGTTATTATCGCAAGAACTGCAATAATTATACTTATTACTTATATTATTATCAATATAACATGCAGTATTACCCATATAATGCAGTTATTATCGCTAGAACTATAATAAATATACGTATTACTTTCATTATCATCAATATAACATGCATTATTACCCATATAATGGAGGTATTATCGCTAGAACTGTAATAATTATACTTATTACTTATATTATTATCAATATAACATGCATTATTACCCATATTATGCAGTTATTATCGATAGAACTGTAATAAATACACTTATTACTTTTACTATTATCAATATATCATGCACTATTAGCCATATTTTACTATTATTATCGCTAGAACTATAATAATTATACTTATTACTCCCGATATTATCAATATAACATGCATTCTTACCCATATAATGGAGGTATTATCGCTAGAACTGTAATAATTATACTTATTGCTTATACTATCAGCAATATAACGTGCATTATTACCCACATAATGCAGTTATTATCGCCAGAACTGTAATAATTATACTTATTACTTATATTATTCTCAATAGAACATGCATTATTACCCATATAATGCAGTTATTATCGCTAGAACTGTAATAATTATACCTATTACTTATATTATTATCAACATAACATGCATTATTACCCATATTATGCAGTTATTATTGCTAGAACTGTAATAAATACACTTATTACTTTTACTATTATCAATATATCATGCACTATTAGCCATATTTTACTATTATTATCGCTAGAACTATAATAATTATACTTATTACTCCCGATATTATCAATATAACGTACATTATTACCCATATTATGCAGTTATTATCGCTAGAACTATAATAATTATACTTATTACTCCCGATATTATCAATATAACATGCATTATTACCCATATAATGCAGTTATTATCGCTAGAACTGTAATAATTATACTTATTACTTATATTATTAGCAATATAACGTGCATTATTACCCATATAATGCAGTTATTATCGCTAGAACTGTAATAATTATACTTATTACTTATATCATTATCAATATAACATGCATTATTACCCATATAATGCAGTTATTATCGCTAGAACTGTAATATTGTACTCATTACTTATATTATTAGCAATATAACGTGCATTATTACCCATATTATGCAGTTATTATCGCTAGAACTGTAATAATTATACTTATTACATATATTATTATCAATATAACATGCATTATTACCCATATAATGGAGGTATTATCGCTAGAACTGTAATAATTATACTTATTACTTATACTATTAGCAATATAACATGCACTATTTGCCATATTTTACTATTATTATCGCTAGAACTATAATAATTATACTTATTACTCCCGATATTATCAATATAACATGCATTATTACCCATATAATGCAGTTATTATCGCTAGAACTGTAATAATTAAACTTATTACTTATATTGTTAGCAATATAACATGCATTATTACCCATATAATGCAGTTATTATCGCTAGAACTGTAATAATTATACTTATTACTTATATTATTATCAATAAAACATGCATTATTACCCATATAATGCAGTTATTATCGCTAGAACTGTAATATTGTACTCATTACTTATATTATTAGCAATATAACGTGCATTATTACCCATATTATGCAGTTATTATCGCTAGAACTGTAATAATTATACTTATTACTTATATCATTATCAATATAACATGCATTATTAGCCATATAATGGAGGTATTATCGCTAGAACTGTAATAATTATACTTATTACTTAGATTATTATCATTATAACATGCATTATTACCCATATTATGCAGTTATTATCGCTAGAACGATAATAAATATACGTATTACTTTTATTATCATCAATATAAAATGCATTATTACCCATATAATGCAGTTATTATCGCTAGAACTGTAATAATTATACTCATTACTTATATTATTAGCACTATAACGTGCATTATTACCCATATTATGCAGTTATTATCGCTAGAACTGTAATAATTATACTTATTACTTATATTATTATCAATATAACATGCATTATTACCCATATAATGGAGGTATTATCGCTAGAACTGTAATAATTATACTTATTACTTATACCATTAGGAATATAACGTGCATTATTACCCATATAATGCAGTTATTATCGCCAGAACTGTAATAAATATACTTATTACTTATATTATTATCAACATAACATGCATTATTACCCATATTATGCAGTTATTATCGCTAGAACTGTAATAATTGTACTCATTACTTATATTATTAGCAATATAACGTACATTATTACCCATATTATGCAGTTATTATCGCTAGAACTATAATAATTATACTTATTACTCCCGATATTATCAATATAACATGCCTTATTACCCATATAATGCAGTTATTATCGCTAGAACTGTAATAATTATACTTATTACTTATATTATTATCAATATAACGTGCATTATTACCCATATAATGCAGTTATTATCGCTAGAACTGTAATAATTATACTTATTACTTATATTATTATCAATGTAACATGCATTATTACCCATATAATGGAGTTATTATCGCAAGAACTGCAACAATTATACGTATTACTTATATTATTATCAATATAACATGCAGTATTACCCATATAATGCAGTTATTATCGCTAGAACTATAATAAATATACGTATTACTTTCATTATCATCAATATAACATGCATTATTACCCATATAATGGAGGTATTATCGCTAGAACTGTAATAATTATACTTATTACTTATATTATTATCAATATAACATGCATTATTACCCATATTATGCAGTTATTATCGATAGAACTGTAATAAATACACTTATTACTTTTACTATTATCAATATATCATGCACTATTAGCCATATTTTACTATTATTATCGCTAGAACTATAATAATTATACTTATTACTCCCGATATTATCAATATAACATGCATTATTACCCATATAATGCAGTTATTATCGCTAGAACTATAATAATTATACTTATTACTCCCGATATTATCAATATAACATGCATTATTACCCATATAATGCAGTTATTATCGCTAGAACTGTAATAATTATACTTATTACTTATATCATTATCAATATAACATGCATTATTACCCATATAATGCAGTTATTATCGCTAGAACTGTAATATTGTACTCATTACTTATATTATTAGCAATATAACGTGCATTATTACCCATATTATGCAGTTATTATCGCTAGAACTGTAATAATTATACTTATTACTTATATTATTATCAATATAACATGCATTATTACCCATATTATGCAGTTATTATCGATAGAACTGTAATAAATACACTTATTACTTTTACTATTATCAATATATCATGCACTATTAGCCATATTTTACTATTATTATCGCTAGAACTATAATAATTATACTTATTACTCCCGATATTATCAATATAACATGCATTCTTACCCATATAATGGAGGTATTATCGCTAGAACTGTAATAATTATACTTATTACTTATACTATCAGCAATATAACGTGCATTATTACCCACATAATGCAGTTATTATCGCCAGAACTGTGATAATTATACTTATTACTTATATTATTCTCAATAGAACATGCATTATTACCCATATAATGCAGTTATTATCGCTAGAACTGTAATAATTATACCTATTACTTATATTATTATCAACATAACATGCATTATTACCCATATTATGCAGTTATTATTGCTAGAACTGTAATAATTGTACTCATTACTTATATTA
This sequence comes from Megachile leachella, assembly GCA_963576845.1. Taxonomy (NCBI): domain Eukaryota; kingdom Metazoa; phylum Arthropoda; class Insecta; order Hymenoptera; family Megachilidae; genus Megachile; species Megachile leachella. Next base: position 229,894 of record CAUYWW010000145.1, on the reverse strand, counting down.
TTAGCAATATAACGTGCATTATTACCCATATTATGCAGTTATTATCGATAGAACTGTAATAAATACACTTATTACTTTTACTATTATCAATATATCATGCACTATTAGCAATATTTTACTATTATTATCGCTAGAACTATAATAATTATACTTATTACTCCCGATATTATCAATATAACATGCATTATTACCCATATAATGCAGTTATTATCGCTAGAACTATAATAATTATACTTATTACTCCCGATATTATCAATATAACATGCATTATTACCCATATAATGCAGTTATTATCGCTAGAACTGTAATAATTATACTTATTACTTATATCATTATCAATATAACATGCATTATTACCCATATAATGCAGTTATTATCGCTAGAACTGTAATATTGTACTCATTACTTATATTATTAGCAATATAACGTGCATTATTACCCATATTATGCAGTTATTATCGCTAGAACTGTAATAATTATACTTATTACTTATATTGTTAGCAATATAACATGCATTATTACCCATATAATGCAGTTATTATCGCTAGAACTGTAATAATTATACTTATTACTTATATTATTATCAATAAAACATGCATTATTACCCATATAATGCAGTTATTATCGCTAGAACTGTAATATTGTACTCATTACTTATATTATTAGCAATATAACGTGCATTATTACCCATATTATGCAGTTATTATCGCTAGAACTGTAACAATTATACTTATTACTTATATCATTATCAATATAACATGCATTATTACCCATATAATGGAGGTATTATCGCTAGAACTGTAATAATTATACTTATTACTTAGATTATTATCATTATAACATGCATTATTACCCATATTATGCAGTTATTATCGCTAGAACGATAATAAATATACGTATTACTTTTATTGTCATCAATATAACATGCATTATTACCCATATAATGCAGTTATTATCGCTAGAACTGTAATAATAATACTCATTACTTATATTATTAGCACTATAACGTGCATTATTACCCATATTATGCAGTTATTATCGCTAGAACTGTAATAATTATACTTATTACTTATATTATTATCAATATAACATGCATTATTACCCATATAATGGAGGTATTATCGCTAGAACTGTAATAATTATACTTATTACTTATACTATTAGGAATATAACGTGCATTATTACCCATATAATGCAGTTATTATCGCCAGAACTGTAATAAATATACTTATTACTTATATTATTATCAACATAACATGCATTATTACCCATATTATGCAGTTATTATCGCTAGAACTGTAATAATTGTACTCATTACTTATATTATTAGCAATATAACGTACATTATTACCCATATTATGCAGTTATTATCGCTAGAACTATAATAATTATACTTATTACTCCCGATATTATCAATATAACATGCATTATTACCCATATAATGCAGTTATTATCGCTAGAACTGTAATAATTATACTTATTACTTATATTATTAGCAATATAACGTGCATTGTTACCCATATAATGCAGTTATTATCGCTAGAACTGTAATAATTATACTTATTACTTATATCATTATCAATATAACATGCATTATTACCCATATAATGCAGTTATTATCGCTAGAACTGTAATATTGTACTCATTACTTATATTATTAGCAATATAACGTGCATTATTACCCATATTATGCAGTTATTATCGCTAGAACTGTAATAATTATACTTATTACTTATATTATTATCAATATAACATGCATTATTACCCATATAATGGAGGTATTATCGCTAGAACTGTAATAATTATACTTATTACTTATACTATTAGCAATATAACATGCACTATTTGCCATATTTTACTATTATTATCGCTAGAACTATAATAATTATACTTATTACTCCCGATATTATCAATATAACATGCATTATTACCCATATAATGCAGTTATTATCGCTAGAACTGTAATAATTATACTTATTACTTATATTGTTAGCAATATAACATGCATTATTACCCATATAATGCAGTTATTATCGCTAGAACTGTAATAATTATACTTATTACTTATATTATTATCAATAAAACATGCATTATTACCCATATAATGCAGTTATTATCGCTAGAACTGTAATATTGTACTCATTACTTATATTATTAGCAATATAACGTGCATTATTACCCATATTATGCAGTTATTATCGCTAGAACTGTAATAATTATACTTTTTACTTATATCATTATCAATATAACATGCATTATTACCCATATAATGGAGGTATTATCGCTAGAACTGTAATAATTATACTTATTACTTAGATTATTATCATTATAACATGCATTATTACCCATATTATGCAGTTATTATCGCTAGAACGATAATAAATATACGTATTACTTTTATTATCATCAATATAACATGCATTATTACCCATATAATGCAGTTATTATCGCTAGAACTGTAATAATTATACTCATTACTTATATTATTAGCACTATAACGTGCATTATTACCCATATTATGCAGTTATTATCGCTAGAACTGTAATAATTATACTTATTACTTATATTATTATCAATATAACATGCATTATTACCCATATAATGGAGGTATTATCGCAAGAACTGTAATAATTATACTTATTACTTATACTATTAGCAATATAACGTGCATTATTACACATATAATGCAGTTATTATCGCCAGAACTGTAATAATTATACTTAATAATTATATTATTCTCAATATAACATGCATTATTACCCATATTATGCAGTTATTATCGCTAGAACTATAATAAATATACGTATTACTTTCATTATCATCAATATAACATGCATTATTACCCATATAATGGAGGTATTATCGCTAGAACTGTAATAATTATACTTATTACTTATATTATTATCAATATAACATGCAGTATTACCCATATTATGCAGTTATTATCGATAGAACTGTAATAAATACACTTATTACTTTTACTATTATCAATATATCATGCACTATTAGCCATATTTTACTATTATTATCGCTAGAACTATAATAATTATACTTATTACTCCCGATATTATCAATATAACATGCCTTATTACCCATATAATGCAGTTATTATCGCTAGAACTGTAATAATTATACTTATTACTTATATTATTAGCAATATAACGTGCATTATTACCCATATAATGCAGTTATTATCGCTAGAACTGTAATAATTATACTTATTACTTATATTATTATCAATATAACATGCATTATTACCCATATAATGGAGTTATTATGGCAAGAACTGCAATAATTATACTTATTACTTATATTATTATCAATATAACATGCAGTATTACCCATATAATGCAGTTATTATCGCTAGAACTATAATAAATATACGTATTACTTTCATTATCATCAATATAACATGCATTATTACCCATATAATGGAGGTATTATCGCTAGAACTGTAATAATTATACTTATTACTTATATTATTATCAATATAACATGCATTATTACCCATATTATGCAGTTATTATCGATAGAACTGTAATAAATACACTTATTACTTTTACTATTATCAATATATCATGCACTATTAGCCATATTTTACTATTATTATCGCTAGAACTATAATAATTATACTTATTACTCCCGATATTATCAATATAACATGCATTCTTACCCATATAATGGAGGTATTATCGCTAGAACTGTAATAATTATACTTATTACTTATACTATCAGCAATATAACGTGCATTATTACCCACATAATGCAGTTATTATCGCCAGAACTGTAATAATTATACTTATTACTTATATTATTCTCAATAGAACATGCATTATTACCCATATAATGCAGTTATTATCGCTAGAACTGTAATAATTATACTTATTACTTATATTATTATCAATAAAACATGCATTATTACCCATATAATGCAGTTATTATCGCTAGAACTGTAATATTGTACTCATTACTTATATTATTAGCAATATAACGTGCATTATTACCCATATTATGCAGTTATTATCGCTAGAACTGTAATAAATACACTTATTACTTTTACTATTATCAATATATCATGCACTATTAGCCATATTTTACTATTATTATCGCTAGAACTATAATAATTATACTTATTACTCCCGATATTATCAATATAACATGCCTTATTACCCATATAATGCAGTTATTATCGCTAGAACTGTAATAATTATACTTATTACTTATATTATTAGCAATATAACGTGCATTATTACCCATATAATGCAGTTATTATCGCTAGAACTGTAATAATTATACTTATTACTTATATTATTATCAATGTAACATGCATTATTACCCATATAATGGAGTTATTATCGCAAGAACTGCAATAATTATACGTATTACTTATATTATTATCAATATAACATGCAGTATTACCCATATAATGCAGTTATTATCGCTAGAACTATAATAAATATACGTATTACTTTCATTATCATCAATATAACATGCATTATTACCCATATAATGGAGGTATTATCGCTAGAACTGTAATAATTATACTTATTACTTATATTATTATCAATATAACATGCATTATTACCCATATTATGCAGTTATTATCGATAGAACTGTAATAAATACACTTATTACTTTTACTATTATCAATATATCATGCACTATTAGCCATATTTTACTATTATTATCGCTAGAACTATAATAATTATACTTATTACTCCCGACATTATCAATATAACATGCATTCTTACCCATATAATGGAGGTATTATCGCTAGAACTGTAATAATTATACTTATTACTTATACTATCAGCAATATAACGTGCATTATTACCCACATAATGCAGTTATTATCGCCAGAACTGTGATAATTATACTTATTACTTATATTATTCTCAATAGAACATGCATTATTACCCATATAATGCAGTTATTATCGCTAGAACTGTAATAATTATACCTATTACTTATATTATTATCAACATAACATGCATTATTACCCATATTATGCAGTTATTATTGCTAGAACTGTAATAATTGTACTCATTACTTATATTATTAGCAATATAACGTGCATTATTACCCATATTATGCAGTTATTATCGATAGAACTGTAATAAATACACTTATTACTTTTACTATTATCAATATATCATGCACTATTAGCCATATTTTACTATTATTATCGCTAGAACTATAATAATTATACTTATTACTCCCGATATTATCAATATAACATGCATTATTACCCATATAATGCAGTTATTATCGCTAGAACTATAATAATTATACTTATTACTCCCGATATTATCAATATAACATGCATTATTACCCATATAATGCAGTTATTATCGCTAGAACTGTAATAATTATACTTATTACTTATATCATTATCAATATAACATGCATTATTACCCATATAATGCAGTTATTATCGCTAGAACTGTAATATTGTACTCATTACTTATATTATTAGCAATATAACGTGCATTATTACCCATATTATGCAGTTATTATCGCTAGAACTGTAATAATTATACTTATTACTTATATTGTTAGCAATATAACATGCATTATTACCCATATAATGCAGTTATTATCGCTAGAACTGTAATAATTATACTTATTACTTATATTATTATCAATAAAACATGCATTATTACCCATATAATGCAGTTATTATCGCTAGAACTGTAATATTGTACTCATTACTTATATTATTAGCAATATAACGTGCATTATTACCCATATTATGCAGTTATTATCGCTAGAACTGTAACAATTATACTTATTACTTATATCATTATCAATATAACATGCATTATTACCCATATAATGGAGGTATTATCGCTAGAACTGTAATAATTATACTTATTACTTAGATTATTATCATTATAACATGCATTATTACCCATATTATGCAGTTATTATCGCTAGAACGATAATAAATATACGTATTACTTTTATTATCATCAATATAACATGCATTATTACCCATATAATGCAGTTATTATCGCTAGAACTGTAATAATAATACTCATTACTTATATTATTAGCACTATAACGTGCATTATTACCCATATTATGCAGTTATTATCGCTAGAACTGTAATAATTATACTTATTACTTATATTATTATCAACATAACATGCATTATTACCCATATAATGGAGGTATTATCGCTAGAACTGTAATAATTATACTTATTACTTATACTATTAGGAATATAACGTGCATTATTACCCATATAATGCAGTTATTATCGCCAGAACTGTAATAAATATACTTATTACTTATATTATTATCAACATAACATGCATTATTACCCATATTATGCAGTTATTATCGCTAGAACTGTAATAATTGTACTCATTACTTATATTATTAGCAATATAACGTACATTATTACCCATATTATGCAGTTATTATCGCTAGAACTATAATAATTATACTTATTACTCCCGATATTATCAATATAACATGCATTATTACCCATATAATGCAGTTATTATCGCTAGAACTGTAATAATTATACTTATTACTTATATTATTAGCAATATAACGTGCATTGTTACCCATATAATGCAGTTATTATCGCTAGAACTGTAATAATTATACTTATTACTTATATCATTATCAATATAACATGCATTATTACCCATATAATGCAGTTATTATCGCTAGAACTGTAATATTGTACTCATTACTTATATTATTAGCAATATAACGTGCATTATTACCCATATTATGCAGTTATTATCGCTAGAACTGTAATAATTATACTTATTACTTATATTATTATCAATATAACATGCATTATTACCCATATAATGGAGGTATTATCGCTAGAACTGTAATAATTATACTTATTACTTATACTATTAGCAATATAACATGCACTATTTGCCATATTTTACTATTATTATCGCTAGAACTATAATAATTATACTTATTACTCCCGATATTATCAATATAACATGCATTATTACCCATATAATGCAGTTATTATCGCTAGAACTGTAATAATTATACTTATTACTTATATTGTTAGCAATATAACATGCATTATTACCCATATAATGCAGTTATTATCGCTAGAACTGTAATAATTATACTTATTACTTATATTATTATCAATAAAACATGCATTATTACCCATATAATGCAGTTATTATCGCTAGAACTGTAATATTGTACTCATTACTTATATTATTAGCAATATAACGTGCATTATTACCCATATTATGCAGTTATTATCGCTAGAACTGTAATAATTATACTTTTTACTTATATCATTATCAATATAACATGCATTATTACCCATATAATGGAGGTATTATCGCTAGAACTGTAATAATTATACTTATTACTTAGATTATTATCATTATAACATGCATTATTACCCATATTATGCAGTTATTATCGCTAGAACGATAATAAATATACGTATTACTTTTATTATCATCAATATAACATGCATTATTACCCATATAATGCAGTTATTATCGCTAGAACTGTAATAATTATACTCATTACTTATATTATTAGCACTATAACGTGCATTATTACCCATATTATGCAGTTATTATCGCTAGAACTGTGATAATTATACTTATTACTTATATTATTCTCAATAGAACATGCATTATTACCCATATAATGCAGTTATTATCGCTAGAACTGTAATAATTATACCTATTACTTATATTATTATCAACATAACATGCATTATTACCCATATTATGCAGTTATTATTGCTAGAACTGTAATAATTGTACTCATTACTTATATTATTAGCAATATAACGTGCATTATTACCCATATTATGCAGTTATTATCGATAGAACTGTAATAAATACACTTATTACTTTTACTATTATCAATATATCATGCACTATTAGCCATATTTTACTATTATTATCGCTAGAACTATAATAATTATACTTATTACTCCCGATATTATCAATATAACATGCCTTATTACCCATATAATGCAGTTATTATCGCTAGAACTGTAATAATTATACTTATTACTTATATTATTAGCAATATAACGTGCATTATTACCCATATAATGCAGTTATTATCGCTAGAACTGTAATAATTATACTTATTACTTATATTATTATCAATATAACATGCATTATTACCCATATAATGGAGTTATTATCGCAAGAACTGCAATAATTATACTTATTACTTATATTATTATCAATATAACATGCAGTATTACCCATATAATGCAGTTATTATCGCTAGAACTATAATAAATATACGTATTACTTTCATTATCATCAATATAACATGCATTATTACCCATATAATGGAGGTATTATCGCTAGAACTGTAATAATTATACTTATTACTTATATTATTATCAATATAACATGCATTATTACCCATATTATGCAGTTATTATCGATAGAACTGTAATAAATACACTTATTACCTTTACTATTATCAATATATCATGCACTATTAGCCATATTTTACTATTATTATCGCTAGAACTATAATAATTATACTTATTACTCCCGATATTATCAATATAACATGCATTCTTACCCATATAATGGAGGTATTATCGCTAGAACTGTAATAATTATACTTATTACTTATACTATCAGCAATATAACGTGCATTATTACCCACATAATGCAGTTATTATCGCCAGAACTGTAATAATTATACTTATTACTTATATTATTCTCAATAGAACATGCATTATTACCCATATAATGCAGTTATTATCGCTAGAACTGTAATAATTATACCTATTACTTATATTATTATCAACATAACATGCATTATTACCCATATTATGCAGTTATTATTGCTAGAACTGTAATAATTGTACTCATTACTTATATTATTAGCAATATAACGTGCATTATTACCCATATTATGCAGTTATTATCGATAGAACTGTAATAAATACACTTATTACTTTTACTATTATCAATATATCATGCACTATTAGCCATATTTTACTATTATTATCGCTAGAACTATAATAATTATACTTATTACTCCCGATATTATCAATATAACATGCATTATTACCCATATAATGCAGTTATTATCGCTAGAACTGTAATAATTATACTTATTACTTATATTGTTAGCAATATAACATGCATTATTACCCATATAATGCAGTTATTATCGCTAGAACTGTAATAATTATACTTATTACTTATATTATTATCAATAAAACATGCATTATTACCCATATAATGCAGTTATTATCGCTAGAACTGTAATATTGTACTCATTACTTATATTATTAGCAATATAACGTGCATTATTACCCATATTATGCAGTTATTATCGCTAGAACTGTAATAAATACACTTATTACTTTTACTATTATCAATATATCATGCACTATTAGCCATATTTTACTATTATTATCGCTAGAACTATAATAATTATACTTATTACTCCCGATATTATCAATATAACATGCCTTATTACCCATATAATGCAGTTATTATCGCTAGAACTGTAATAATTATACTTATTACTTATATTATTAGCAATATAACGTGCATTATTACCCATATAATGCAGTTATTATCGCTAGAACTGTAATAATTATACTTATTACTTATATTATTATCAATGTAACATGCATTATTACCCATATAATGGAGTTATTATCGCAAGAACTGCAATAATTATACGTATTACTTATATTATTATCAATATAACATGCAGTATTACCCATATAATGCAGTTATTATCGCTAGAACTATAATAAATATACGTATTACTTTCATTATCATCAATATAACATGCATTATTACCCATATAATGGAGGTATTATCGCTAGAACTGTAATAATTATACTTATTACTTATATTATTATCAATATAACATGCATTATTACCCATATTATGCAGTTATTATCGATAGAACTGTAATAAATACACTTATTACTTTTACTATTATCAATATATCATGCACTATTAGCCATATTTTACTATTATTATCGCTAGAACTATAATAATTATACTTATTACTCCCGACATTATCAATATAACATGCATTCTTACCCATATAATGGAGGTATTATCGCTAGAACTGTAATAATTATACTTATTACTTATACTATCAGCAATATAACGTGCATTATTACCCACATAATGCAGTTATTATCGCCAGAACTGTGATAATTATACTTATTACTTATATTATTCTCAATAGAACATGCATTATTACCCATATAATGCAGTTATTATCGCTAGAACTGTAATAATTATACCTATTACTTATATTATTATCAACATAACATGCATTATTACCCATATTATGCAGTTATTATTGCTAGAACTGTAATAATTGTACTCATTACTTATATTATTAGCAATATAACGTGCATTATTACCCATATTATGCAGTTATTATCGATAGAACTGTAATAAATACACTTATTACTTTTACTATTATCAATATATCATGCACTATTAGCCATATTTTACTATTATTATCGCTAGAACTATAATAATTATACTTATTACTCCCGATATTATCAATATAACATGCATTATTACCCATATAATGCAGTTATTATCGCTAGAACTATAATAATTATACTTATTACTCCCGATATTATCAATATAACATGCATTATTACCCATATAATGCAGTTATTATCGCTAGAACTGTAATAATTATACTTATTACTTATATCATTATCAATATAACATGCATTATTACCCATATAATGCAGTTATTATCGCTAGAACTGTAATATTGTACTCATTACTTATATTATTAGCAATATAACGTGCATTATTACCCATATTATGCAGTTATTATCGCTAGAACTGTAATAATTATACTTATTACTTATATTGTTAGCAATATAACATGCATTATTAGCCATATAATGCAGTTATTATCGCTAGAACTGTAATAATTATACTTATTACTTATATTATTATCAATAAAACATGCATTATTACCCATATAATGCAGTTATTATCGCTAGAACTGTAATATTGTACTCATTACTTATATTATTAACAATATAACGTGCATTATTACCCATATTATGCAGTTATTATCGCTAGAACTGTAACAATTATACTTATTACTTATATCATTATCAATATAACATGCATTATTACCCATATAATGGAGGTATTATCGCTAGAACTGTAATAATTATACTTATTACTTAGATTATTATCATTATAACATGCATTATTACCCATATTATGCAGTTATTATCGCTAGAGCGATAATAAATATACGTATTACTTTTATTATCATCAATATAACATGCATTATTACCCATATAATGCAGTTATTATCGCTAGAACTGTAATAATAATACTCATTACTTATATTATTAGCACTATAACGTGCATTATTACCCATATTATGCAGTTATTATCGCTAGAACTGTAATAATTATACTTATTACTTATATTATTATCAACATAACATGCATTATTACCCATATAATGGAGGTATTATCGCTAGAACTGTAATAATTATACTTATTACTTATACTATTAGGAATATAACGTGCATTATTACCCATATAATGCAGTTATTATCGCCAGAACTGTAATAAATATACTTATTACTTATATTATTATCAACATAACATGCATTATTACCCATATTATGCAGTTATTATCGCTAGAACTGTAATAATTGTACTCATTACTTATATTATTAGCAATATAACGTACATTATTACCCATATTATGCAGTTATTATCGCTAGAACTATAATAATTATACTTATTACTCCCGATATTATCAATATAACATGCATTATTACCCATATAATGCAGTTATTATCGCTAGAACTGTAATAATTATACTTATTACTTATATTATTAGCAATATAACGTGCATTGTTACCCATATAATGCAGTTATTATCGCTAGAACTGTAATAATTATACTTATTACTTATATCATTATCAATATAACATGCATTATTACCCATATAATGCAGTTATTATCGCTAGAACTGTAATATTGTACTCATTACTTATATTATTAGCAATATAACGTGCATTATTACCCATATTATGCAGTTATTATCGCTAGAACTGTAATAATTATACTTAATAATTATATTATTCTCAATATAACATGCATTATTACCCATATTATGCAGTTATTATCGCTAGAACTATAATAAATATACGTATTACTTTCATTATCATCAATATAACATGCATTATTACCCATATAATGCAGGTATTATCGCTAGAACTGTAATAATTATACTTATTACTTATATTATTATCAATATAACATGCAGTATTACCCATATTATGCAGTTATTATCGATAGAACTGTAATAAATACACTTATTACTTTTACTATTATCAATATATCATGCACTATTAGCCATATTTTACTATTATTATCGCTAGAACTATAATAATTATACTTATTACTCCCGATATTATCAATATAACATGCCTTATCACCCATATAATGCAGTTATTATCGCTAGAACTGTAATAATTATACTTATTACTTATATTATTAGCAATATAACGTGCATTATTACCCATATAATGCAGTTATTATCGCTAGAACTGTAATAATTATACTTTTTACTTATATTATTATCAATATAACATGCATTATTACCCATATTATGCAGTTATTATCGATAGAACTGTAATAAATACACTTATTACTTTTACTATTATCAATATATCATGCACTATTAGCCATATTTTACTATTATTATCGCTAGAACTATAATAATTATACTTATTACTCCCGATATTATCAATATAACATGCATTCTTACCCATATAATGGAGTTATTATCGCAAGAACTGTAATAATTATACTTATTACTTATATTATTATCAATATAACATGCATTATTACCCATATTATGCAGTTATTATCGATAGAACTGTAATAAATACACTTATTACTTTTACTATTATCAATATATCATGCACTATTAGCCATATTTTACTATTATTATCGCTAGAACTATAATAATTATACTTATTACTCCCGATATTATCAATATAACATGCATTCTTACCCATATAATGGAGGTATTATCGCTAGAACTGTAATAATTATACTTATTACTTATACTATCAGCAATATAACGTGCATTATTACCCACATAATGCAGTTATTATCGCCAGAACTGTAATAATTATACTTATTACTTATATTATTCTCAATAGAACATGCATTATTACCCATATAATGCAGTTATTATCGCTAGAACTGTAATAATTATACCTATTACTTATATTATTATCAACATAACATGCATTATTACCCATATTATGCAGTTATTATTGCTAGAACTGTAATAATTGTACTCATTACTTATATTATTAGCAATATAACGTGCATTATTACCCATATTATGCAGTTATTATCGATAGAACTGTAATAAATACACTTATTACTTTTACTATTATCAATATATCATGCACTATTAGCCATATTTTACTATTATTATCGCTAGAACTATAATAATTATACTTATTACTCCCGATATTATCAATATAACATGCATTATTACCCATATAATGCAGTTATTATCGCTAGAACTGTAATAATTATACTTATTACTTATATTGTTAGCAATATAACATGCATTATTACCCATATAATGCAGTTATTATCGCTAGAACTGTAATAATTATACTTATTACTTATATTATTATCAATAAAACATGCATTATTACCCATATAATGCAGTTATTATCGCTAGAACTGTAATATTGTACTCATTACTTATATTATTAGCAATATAACGTGCATTATTACCCATATTATGCAGTTATTATCGCTAGAACTGTAATAATTATACTTATTACTTATATCATTATCAATATAACATGCATTATTACCCATATAATGGAGGTATTATCGCTAGAACTGTAATAATTATACTTATTACTTAGATTATTATCACTATAACATGCATTATTACCCATATTATGCAGTTATTATCGCTAGAACGATAATAAATATACGTATTACTTTTATTATCATCAATATAACATGCATTATTACCCATATAATGCAGTTATTATCGCTAGAGCTGTAATAATTATACTCATTACTTATATTATTAGCAATATAACGTGCATTATTACCCATATTATGCAGTTATTATCGCTAGAACTGTAATAATGATACTTATTACTTATATTATTATGAATATAACATGCATTATTACCCATATAATGGAGGTATTATCGCTAGAACTGTAATAATTATACTTTTTACTTATACTATTAGCAATATAACGTGCATTAGTACCCATATAATGCAGTTATTATCGCCAGAACTGTAATAATTATACTTATTACTTATATTATTAGCAATATAACGTGCATTATTACCCATATTATGCAGTTATTATCGCTAGAACTGTAATAATTATAGTTATTACTTATATTATTATCAACATAACATGCATTATTACCCATATAATGGAGATATTATTGCTAGAACTGTAATAATTATACACATTACTTATACTATTAGCAATATAACGTGCATTGTTAAACATATAATGCAGTTATTATCGCCAGAACTGTAATAATTATACTTATTACTTATATTATTATCAATATAACATGCATTATTACCCATATTATGCAGTTATTATCGCTAGAACTGTAATAATTATCCTTATTACTTATATTATTATCAATATAACATGCATTCTTACCCATATAATGGAGGTATTATCGCTAGAACTGTAATAATTATACTTATTACTTATATTGTTAGCAATATAACATGCATTATTACCCATATAATGCAGTTATTATCGCTAGAACTGTAATAATTATACTTATTACTTATATTATTATCAATAAAACATGCATTATTACCCATATAATGCAGTTATTATCGCTAGAACTGTAATATTGTACTCATTAGTTATATTATTAGCAATATAACGTGCATTATTACCCATATTATGCAGTTATTATCGCTAGAACTGTAATAATTATACTTATTACTTATATCATTATCAATATAACATGCATTATTACCCATATAATGCAGTTATTATCGCTAGAACTGTAATATTGTACTCATTACTTATATTATTAGCAATATAACGTGCATTATTACCCATATTATGCAGTTATTATCGCTAGAACTGTAATAATTATACTTATTACTTATATTATTATCAATATAACATGCATTATTACCCATATAATAGAGGTATTATCGCTAGAACTGTAATAATTATACTTATTACTTATACTATTAGCAATATAACGTGCATTAGTACCCATATAATGCAGTTATTATCGCCAGAACTGTAATAATTATACTTATTACTTATATTATTAGCAATATAACGTGCATTATTACCCATATTATGCAGTTATTATCGCTAGAACTGTAATAATTATACTTATTACTTATATCATTATCAATATAACATGCATTATTACCCATATAATGCAGTTATTATCGCTAGAACTATAATAAATATACGTATTACTTTCATTATCATCAATATAACATGCATTATTTCCCATGTAATGCAGTTATTATCGCTAGAACTGTAATAATTATACTCATTACTTATATTATTAGCAATATAACGTGCATTATTACCCATATTATGCAGTTATTATCACTAGAACTGTAATAATTATACTTATTACTTATATTATTATCAATAAAACATGCATTATTACCCATATAATGCAGTTATTATCGCTAGAACTGTAATAATTGTACTCATTACTTATATTATTAGCAATATAACGTGCATTGTTACCCACATAATGCAGTTATTATTGCTAGAACTGTAATAATTACACTTATTACTTATATTATTATCAATATAACATGCATTATTACCCATATAATGGAGGTATTATCGCAAGAACTGTAATAATTATACTTATTACTTATACTATTAGCAATATAACGTGCATTATTACCCATATAATGCAGTTATTATCGCCAGAACTGTAATAATTATACTTATTACTTATATTATTCTCAATATAACATGCATTATTACCCATATTATGCAGTTATTATCGCTAGAACTATAATAAATATACGTATTACTTTTATTATCATCAATATAACATGCATTATTACCCATATTATGCAGTTATTATCGATAGGACTGTAATAAATATACTTATTACTTTTATTATTATCAATATAACATGCACTATTTGCCATATTTTACTATTATTATCGCTAGAACTATAATAATTATACTTACTACTCCCAATATTATCAATATAACATGCATTATTACCCATATAATGCAGTTATTATCGCTAGAACTGTAATAATTATACTTATTACTTATATCATTCTCAATATAACATGCATTATTACCCACATAATGGAGGTATTATCGCTAGAACTGTAATAATTATACTTATTACTTTTATTATCATCAATATAACATGCATTATTACCCATATTATGCAGTTATTATCGATAGGACTGTAATAAATATACTTATTACTTTTATTATTATCAATATAACATGCACTATTTGCCATATTTTACTATTATTATCATCTAGAACTATAATAATTATACTTACTACTCCCAATATTATCAATATAACATGCATTATTACCCATATAATGCAGTTATTATCGCCAGAACTGTAATAATTATACTTATTACTTATATCATTATCAATATAACATGCATTATTACCCATATAATGCAGTTATTATCGCTAGAACTGTAATATTGTACTCATTACTTATATTATTAGCAATATAACGTGCATTATTACCCATATTATGCAGTTATTATCGCTAGAACTGTAATAATTATACTTATTACTTATATTATTATCAATATAACATGCATTATTACCCATATAATAGAGGTATTATCGCTAGAACTGTAATAATTATACTTATTACTTATACTATTAGCAATATAACGTGCATTAGTACCCATATAATGCAGTTATTATCGCCAGAACTGTAATAATTATACTTATTACTTATATTATTAGCAATATAACGTGCATTATTACCCATATTATGCAGTTATTATCGCTAGAACTGTAATAATTATACTTATTACTTATATCATTATCAATATAACATGCATTATTACCCATATAATGCAGTTATTATCGCTAGAACTATAATAAATATACGTATTACTTTCATTATCATCAATATAACATGCATTATTTCCCATGTAATGCAGTTATTATCGCTAGAACTGTAATAATTATACTCATTACTTATATTATTAGCAATATAACGTGCATTATTACCCATATTATGCAGTTATTATC